>BLKR01000190.1:202500-725899 GCA_011170035.1 Teleogryllus occipitalis | reverse complement strand
TCCGATCACCTTCCAGTCTTAATTTCTACAGATCAAATCCCCCCACCCCATTCACCCATTCCGGCATTAAATACTTACAACTTAAATTGGTCCAAATTCAAAAACATAATGCAAAACCAAATTCCCAATTTTAAAATACTAAACTCTCCACCGGAAATAGACCAAGCTATAACGCAACTAAATAATATAATAATCAACACAATTAGCAAACTTAATCCTGAACGTCCGAACACCCTTCGAAAACACACATCAAATAAACTACCGAAAAGCATTATCAAAATCATAGAAACTAAAAATAAAACTAGGAGGTTATGGATGGCACTTAGAATTCCCTCACTTAAAAAAGAACTAAATACACTAACCAAAACCAGTAAAAAAGCTCTAGAACACTATAAACAAACTAAATACAATAATATCATTCATTCATTAAATACACGAAATAACTCTCTCTGGAATTTCACTAAAAGTATACTCGGAAAAAAAACCATAATCCCACCACTAGCTACTCCAAACGGAAAAAAATACGCTACCGCCGATAAAACGGAAGTATTAGCCGACCACTTCGCATCAACTTTCACACCAAACATCACACCTCCTCTCCCAGATCACACCCACATCCAACTCTTTGCGAATTCCCCGAATTTCAACGTACCACAAAAAATTAAGTATATCTCTCCACATGAAACTCTAAAAGTTATCAAATCCCTTCCCAATAAAAAAGCTCCCGGCCACGATAAAATAAATAATATAATTCTCAAAAACCTACCCAATCCTGCCATAGCTTTCATTGTAAACATATATAATTCATCTTTAAGAACTGGCTACTACCCTACTACCTGGAAACATTCTATCATCCTCCCGATTCCCAAACCTAATAAGAATCATAGCATCCCCGATAACTACAGACCCATAAGCCTCCTCCCCACTTTAGCAAAAATATTCGAGAAATTAATTCTAACAAGATTAAACAACTATATTAAAAAAATTCACCTCATACCTTTCTACCAATTCGGATTCACTAATAAACTATCCACAGCACACCAACTGCTGCGTATTTCAGAAAATCTCCACTCCTCCTTTCAAAAAAAACAATATTCAATAGCAGTTTTCATGGACATCGCTAAAGCTTTCGACAGGGTATGGCATGAAGACTTAATTTATAAAATTTTATCTATAGGCACCCCTATATACCTTTTCAAAATAATTAAAAGCTTTCTCACAAATAGAACTTTCTCAGTTTCAATAGATAATCAAAATTCGAACCCCCGCCCTATCTCTGCCGGTTTACCTCACCTCTCTCTCCCCTACTCTATAACTTGTACACAGCCGACATGCCTACATCAAGATTAACAAACATAGCCCAGTTTGCAGATGATACTGTAATCTACATGTCCCACTCCTCAATTAATTACATAGCTAACGAAATCCAATCTCATTTAAATAAAATAGAAAACTGGGCAACGAAATGGAAGATTAAAATCAACCCCGCGAAATCTACAGCTAAAGTCTTCACTTTCAGACCTTATTCCTTCCCCATGCCATTTAAATTGAACAACAATACAATCCCTTGGACTCTTCACAACAATGCAGTTAAATACCTGGGTCTTCACATGGATACTACACTCAACTGGAAAATACATATTGATACAAAAGTCCAACAAGCCAAAGCCAAAATAATACAGCTAAAATCACTTATAAATAACAGTAAACTTTCACTAAATAACGGTATCACCTTATACAAAACCATCATTAGACCTCTTCTCCTGTACGCTTGTCCAATTTGGACAAATGCTGCCAAGTATAATATCAACAAAATTCAGGTTATTCAGAACAAATACCTAAGAACTATCACCCACGCCCCCTGGTTCATTTCCAATAAGCAATTACACCACGAACTTAACCTAAAACCCATCGCACATCACATAGCCTTTCTTGCCAATAACTTTTATTCTAATCTAACACTCATCAATCATGAAAGACATATAAATTTAGGAAAATATAATGAAAACCCAACTAGAATAAAAAACCGATATCCAGTTCATTCTTTTCTCAACATTTTTTCAAACCTCAGTAATTTTTAGAGGTGCTCGGTGAGTCCCCTCGACAATTGTAGTTTAGAGTTAGTATATAAGAATTAGATATAAGCCAACCATACAAATGAAGAGTTTCTTGTAAGCTGAACTTTGTAAGTCAATCCTATACGAAATAAAAATTTTTAAAAAAATTACAGTTTTACAAGTCTGAATTCAAACAAAAATGGACAGCTGCGTCTAATATGGAAGAAAGATTTGTAAAAAAATAATGAAATGTGGCCTATCGGTACTGTGAAATTACCAATATGGACTAAACAAAAGGCGGGTCGGGAAAAGACCCAACACTAAGTGGTAATTGCAGACCCATATCACTGACTTGCAATATGTGCAAGATTTTGGGGAAAAAAATTATTAATCGTCGGCTTAGATGGTATCTCTATTACAAGAAAATAATATCCAGTAATTAGTTTGGATTTCGACCAGGACACTCAACGACCTCCCACCTGGTAAGCATTCAAGAAGCGTTTGCCAACAAACATGTGTTAGCTGTCAACCTGGACATCGAAAAGGCATACGACATGGTATGGATGCATCGAGTCCTACATAAGTTGAGTGAAATTGGAGTTCGAGACAACATGTTTCAATTTATCAAACATTTTACGGAAGATCGGGTCATGCAAGTTAGAGCAAATGGAATATTATCTGTGAAGAAAAGAATAGAGAACGGCGTACCTCAAGGATCCATCCTTAGTGTTACACTTTTCCTACTAGCAATAAATGATGCGGACGAAAAAAAATCAAACTACCCACGATCATTAGGAAATACGCCGATGATATTACTATGCTCTGTAAAGGAAGAAACATTAATTCAATCCAAGAAATTATGCAAACCGCATTAAATTGTATTTATAAATGGTCACTCAAATCAGGGTTTAAATTTTCACCTCAGAAATCGGAGTGTATAATAATCTCAAAAAAGAACAATAATAACTTACCTACGCCTAAAATTGGTAATGAGATCCTGAGATTTGTCACCAGTACCAAAATATTAGGAAAGCAATTCGACAATAAACTGACCTGGAAGTTGCTCATATTGAACACTATTAATGAATGCAAAAGAAAAATCAACATACTTAAATGCCTGGCACTCAACATCTGGGATAGACAATTGCTATTGTCAACATACAAAGCACTTGTGAGTTCCAAAATAGACTATTGATCAATAATATACAGATCTGCTGGTAAAAGTGACCTCAAAGAACTGGATACAGTCCATAATCAAAGTCTCAGGATATGCACCGGATGTTTTCATACCAGTTCCATGGGAAGCAGACTAATCGAAGCAAATGAACACACATTATCTCATCGCGGAAAGGAACTAATAATCAAATATGCTCTAAAAGCAGCCACGTCCATTAATCCAACCATAGAACAGGACATATATCCTAAAAAACAAGAGTACACAGAGCATTCGCGTGTTATGTCATTGATTGCAAAAACTAGAAAAGTACTTATAGAACTTAATTTGGATCACAGAAAAGTAGAAAAAAAGAGAAATTACAAAATTCCTCCTTGGATAATTTCGGATATCTCAGTAGCCCTATTCTCAGGCGCTCATCCAGGTAATGGAACATCTGAGATTAACTCTGGACCGACCAACAATTACGACATGTTTTATCCAGTTTATGCCAAAATAAATAAAAAAAATAAACAAGGAACTGAAGCAATAATGCAAACGAAAGATGCATTGGTTAAACACCATCTTAAAATCAATGCCAGTCATCTTACTGTCGAACTATGTGCCGTTTTGACTGCCATGAAACTTATTAAAAAATTAACCATCCAAAGTTCAATTTATACTCAAATTCCCGCACTGCAATAAATAGCTTCAACAATAACAAAACTTCCAGTGAAATGATCAGTACAATCCAAGAATTGTATCATGATATTACCAAGCCAGGTAAAGAAGTAATATTGATTTGGGATATGACACAAGATACAGATAAGCAGAGGGAAACTGTCAGTGTAGTTAGTCGAAGTACAACTTATAACCCCAAAACTGTACTGGCAATCTCGAATACACTACAAGATCTAGTGAAATATGTTGGAAAAATAATGGAAGAAAAATGGTTCTCCATCTGGACAAAGCTTAAAAGAAGTGACCTTCATAAGAAAGTAACCCACAATCAAAGTATTAAACAAAATAAATTGGTAACCAACAAAAACCTTAGCAGAAGAGAACAAGTGGTCATAACAAGAATCCGGACGGGACACTCAAAATTAAGCCACTTCCACCTACTACAAAAGAATCCCCCCCCCCGAACTTGTGATGAGTGCAGCTGTAATCTAACCTTGGACCACATCATAGTGTCATGTCCCAAATTCTCCTTAGAGCGGAAAAACATCTTGCGAGTACTGGACGTTTGTGCACTGTTACATTCCCTGGACTATCAAAATCAAGTGGGAAAATTTTGTAAAGTTACAGGTATTATATCGGGAATTTGAGATCAAAACAACATGCTAATTTATTGGAAACACTGTTGTATTGTACTAATGTAGAATTATGGTATTAAAACAATGTAATTTTGTATTAGAAATTTAAATGTAAACTGTGTATTAAATATTATAATTGATGCGGTCGCTAATGACCTTTGTAGTTGATGCGACCAAAAATAAACTAAATAAAAAAAAGGCGGGTCGACCAAGAAAGGAATTCGGACATTCAAGTAACCGCAGCAAACGACGCAAAACACAAGAGTTACGGAAGTAAGGTCCTGAGTTCACAATGACTTATGGTGTTCAATGAGTTTAAGAGCTGCTGGTACAACAGATGCATCTGCTGTTATGAATGGGATGTCGAAATCTCCGAAAAGAGTGTCAAAAGTTCCTAAGACAATAACAAGCTTTCAACAACGCGAGAAAAAATTGCATTAATTCCTTGAAAACACGGCAAGCTCTATCAGTGTTTGTAGAATCCGGTCTGACCCGAAGGCAATACAATATTATTCGAAATTCAAAAAGACATATCTATCCCTGTTAGAAAGTAAGGAAACCAAGGAAACTTCTCAAAAGACGCATTAGAATTTTTAGTGTTGCAGGAAACTGTATATTTTGAAGATGCTACACGTACAAGTCAGAACTCAGAAAAAGAAAATGGAGAAGATGATGATAATGATGAATAATATGATTAATAATAAGATGATGAAGAATATTAGTGACTGGGAATATCGGGAATTATAGAATTATACTCTTAAGTAAACTAGTGTAACACATTGAACGAGAACTATTTAGTAGTGTTTCTATTTAACCTATGAACTCACATTTAATAATCTGTGTTGTAAGCTTTTTTAAGTAGTTACTCTCTCTAAAATATGTAAACTTGCATAAATATACATATTAACTAGTTTTACATAAATTCCAACAAAAACATTGGCCCTATTTTTATACACAATGCCCTTATGTGCGACGGGATGGTTTGTTTGGCATGTGACTGATGGAGTAGCGGTGAAGTGCCTTGCGTTTTGACTCGACTGACCTGAGTTGGTGTGGAGAAGTAGAAAATGACTTTTTGAATCAGTTCTGCAGATTCATATACATGCATAATCATATACATACAATAGTTATCCAAGTAAATATTTGACATTGTATTTGGCGCATAACTTTTCCGGAACTCTTAGCTGTATTAGAATCTTTGAATTTAAAATTAACTTGTTATTTATAATTTTACATTCTCGCATACTACATATGTAGTATAGAGACATTTATATGATGATTTCCTTTATGTAATGCGATCCTGATACCGAAAAATTGGATTGATTGATTGATTTTTTCGTGTTTCCGGGCGCGTCAACTGCTTAGGTCATTAGTCCCGTGAGTGTAGTGCATGTTTTTTTTCTTTTTTTTCTCGGGAGATGGCGGTGATCTTCCCCCGCCGGATGGCGAGATCCGGCGCCGACCTACCGTCGGCTAGTGGGGTTTCCCCCTAACCAGGACTCTCCCACCAACGGGGCACCGCCCCAGTCGGGACAAGCTCTAATCTCCCGACCGGTCTCCGGAATACGTGATAATGTAGTGCATGTTAGTGTAAGTGTGTGTGCAAGGGGAGAGGATAGGACAAGGAAGAGGAAGGACAGATCGCGCGCGGTCCGTGGCCCGTTTGTTAGGGTACTGCTCCGAAATTCGCCTGGTGTTGATCGGAGAAACCACGGAAAACTACCGATCAGAGCAGCCGGTCGCTAGAATTCTCCTCCAGACAGCAGCTGAATTCGACCTAGCTGAAAAGCTAGTGTCGAAAATCCTGCCGCCGTCAGGACTCGAACCTAGGACCTCCCGGTTAGAGGCGCTGCAGTGACATCAGTTGATGCACTGAGCTACCGCTACCGGTCCTAAAAATTGGATAATGCTTCTTCTTATATCTAATAAATTACTTCCTCTATCACGTTTAGTGAGAATCCACATTTTGTGAGCCCTTAATACCGAAAAGTTGGTTCACGGCAAAATGTCTGCCCGTTCGTCCGTCTGTTTGTCTGTCTGTCCATCTGTCTGTGAACAACCCTAGCCGTATAAGCCGTATGCGGGATTTTCATCAAAAGTGATATTCCCCAATAGATCTCTACTACTTAAATTTGAAACGGATTTTGTAATTTGTGAGGGTACTTTAAATGAAGCCTAAAGGGCATTTTCAAATTTTCCTCAAAATTGACTCCAAATTTTTGTATTAAATTCTTTAATTGAAGAGCGAAATGTGTATCTATATTCGTTGAATTCTCTAAGTTTTGGAAAATTACAAAGTTTTAAAAAATTTTCCTGCAACTACAATACTGAAGATCTAGATTTTCCTTCTTAACGAAAACTGTAATTGAAAATTGCTTCTTTAAATAAGATCACGTACATTTTTTCAAAATATGAGAAGTTTTCGTGTAATTTTGGAAAAATGAAGACAATTTTAAAACCAAGATTTTATAAAATACTGCTCTGGATTTCTTCTTTTAACTCTTTCTACTAATAGTTCGAAATGCAATGAATGACATGACACAAACGCCATTTGATGTTTTTTTTTCTTCAAAAATTACACAAATGAACGTTTCTTTATGTATCTCTCATGTTCTTACAGTATGGGTTTTTATACATTTTTGCATGATTCAGCAAACGTGCTTCAAATGATCGCAATGATGTATCTCCAAATCTCAAACAGTTCCTGTGAATATAAAATCTAAATTACGCAGTTTCAGAAACGCCCAAACCACATTTTCTAGAAGACGGCTCCAAATATTTCAATGAAAATTAGCAAATAGAACCAGATTTTTCTCTTCTACAATATTCTTAAAGTCATATTTCAATTCTACTACGTGTATTAGGGGACCGAAAAATCGAGAAAATGTGAAAAAAGTCTTTTAGGCGCCGATAGTCAGTAGTTCGAAAAAAAGGCGGGGCAATACTGAAAAATATTGTCGTAGACTAAATGGATTAGAAAAGTAACTGGTGTGAGAATGTCAGTGCCATTTTGTAGCGCCACTAGTTGATAATTTTATCACACACATATGACTTGTGATAGTCCATTGAAGAGGACTTTGTTCTTCGATGGTATGCATTGTTCGTAATACAAGCACACCGGTAAAATAATGTAAGGAGGCAGTCTTACCACACGGAAGGCACCTGACAAAGAGCGTGTAGTAGGAGTGTACTTAGTAACGGCGAGAAAAAGAAGCCGCAAGTAATCTCTAACATCAGGCAACCGCTAGACGTAAGGTACATTTATTCATCGAGATAATGTCACGTACTCCTTTTGTTAAGGAGAACAATCTTTTTTTCCTTCCTTACTTTTGAAATGTTTTGGGAGAAAGTACTATTATATCTTGCACCCTTAATTTTGTATTGTTGAAGATTTAAGCATTTTTTCTATATGAATGAAACGCTGTTAATCTTTGAATTACTTATTATTTTCATTCATGAAAATAAACATTATGAGTATCCACAGTTTATTTTTTTTCATTTTATTTAGCTCGTATTATTTTTTCTTGCAATTCGGCAGTTAAAATAATATATACATTTATTTTTCAACTCCTATTCTATAATTCTCTTAATGGAAGGTGTCAGTTTGTTTTATTGTGATCTTCATTCTTGTGCTGAGTGAGTAATGGCAAGAAAAAATTAATTTTACTTCAGCCAATTCAAAATGGCATCAGCAAAAAACTTTTCGAATTTTCACGTTTTTCTTTCAATATTCGAACAAGATTTCTGTTAATATGCACATTGCTCAATTCTCTTTTTTATATAATGCGATAAGGAAATATGACCCTTTTGAACCGTTGATAAGAAACCATAAAAACAGCTGTCTTCTACTGCTAAACAGAGAATTACCCCTAAGGCTTGTTTCAATCAATTTGATGATGAAATATTAAAACTTCGTACATGATATGTCCAACTTGGAAGGCCTCAAGGGCCACAACTAGAACCTTTAATACGTGTGCGGGTCATATTTTCATTACTCGGGCGATCCACACCTGACTTCCTCGTAATGTTGATCTCGATACTTTGTCCCGCTGCTCTGAAACGGTGGGTGGGGAATGGAACGATGAGTGATATCATCCATAACGCAGTTAATCAAATCGAGATGATTTTTAATTTCTGAATTTACTAGAAAGAATCTGTAGTATAATAATATTACGTAATCGTTTTAATGGCGAAATAGTACGTACTGCTGTGGCACCACTAATTTAAATATGTAGCCATCAGTGGTTGAAGTAACATACATCGTCACGTTCCACTATGGAGGATGTAAAACTTTCCTTGACCTGAGAATGGAAGCTCTCATACTTCTTTCCTGTTTCTGTTAATATGCATCAAGCTAATTTTCCCTGCGGCAACATTTGAGTTCAATGGCAAAAATAAGTGCCCTTTCTCAATGAAGAAAGAACAAACTTTTACCACCGACAAACAAAATCATATTTTCGAGAGAACCTGGTAGTTCTGTGAGACGTCATTAGAGCCACCGCAGGGTATGAAAAAATGGAATTCCTCTCCCTGTCTATTAATTTACTATAAACCCGAGCAACCCCGGGTACACCAGCTAGTATATACACATATAAATATATTTATGTGAAATATTTATATGATATATTTATAGGATATGATTTTTTTCACACTTGCTTGCACGTTGTTTGGCAATGCGTTGGGAGGATAAATTTGGTATTTCTCAACAGACATGCCTAATTATTTCATCACTACAATAGAGTTTTATTTACACACCAATACTTTACTTTTATTCTTATTCAATACAATTACTTACTACACTACAGTTACTTCTATTTTTGTTCAAAACAATAGGCATTTTATTTAGAACAAACAAAGGAAACACGCTATATGTGAACAAACAGTGCAGGCATGATTTGCAAACAATACTCAAACTTTGCAAATATCTACAAAATAATATTTTCACCATTCTACTAAATTCCTCCAAGGGTTACGCCCACTCTATATGCCCTTACTACTGTATAGTTCCATTAATTGTTTTAGGAACTAACACGTAGTAAAACATGTGTAAAGTATATATTAGCATGTTCAGGAGACGACATAATAAAATGAAGGAGATTATGAAAAACAATTCCCGATGAATGTTTTCGTGTCCTTCTCCCCTTAAAAAATAACTAAGTTACGGATCACATACGTGTTACGTTCGCTAATGACATTGATTCGATGAAGATCTTCTATTGTGTATAATAAGATAATTCACGAAAATCAAGATATTAACATTTACAAATAGCGAGAGGCTTTTGTGACAAACTTACCTTAATATTGTACCAAGCACTATATCTGCATTGTATAGCCCAAATTTTTTATCGCTCTATCTGGAGTTTAAGTATCGAATGCGTGGCCTCTAATGGCAAGCAAACGTACACAACGTGCAAAAAAGTGGCTCATTTATAAGCATTTTAAATCCTGATGAACATCTATCAGTTCGATGATTACATCCTATATGGCAAATTTTGAACGAAATGCACATTATAATCAAATCAATTATTCCTGACTTTCTAAAGTAATTTTAACAACTAAAACACACAAGTAGAAACAAGCGCACACGTGTAGACGCACGCATACACAGGCATTAAGACTAATGCATACACACATACGTAGCAGAGAAAAGAAGTGGGCGGAGCTTTATTTAGTGTATTAATACCCAATCAATTGCGAACCAATTTCTCGCATGAATGTTCGCATATCTCTCAAACCTCCTTGCACAATTTTATACGGCTTCAAATCATTAATACTGCTTCGATTTAAATTATTGCTTGCTTATTTTCTTTATTGGCAACTATTGCAATTCTGACTGATAGCATGATGAAGAGATTAATTTTTCTGGGATATGCCACATCTTCTAGATATTCTGTCCAAGAGTATCTACGTCTAATATTATAGTATCAAGGAGAGTGAATTATGTAAAACAGTAGCCGTAATTCACACTTTTAAAGGAATAAGGAAACAATGTATTTAAAAAATATTAATGAATTTTTTGCATATTTTACACAAATTTTAACACACTTTGTTCAGATAATTTGAAATCGTGAAACAGTTTTTAATTAATAGGTAATTATTTTTAAACACTCAAGATGTATTGGGTCGAATACATACATTAGAATAAGATTGTTGTCGTTAAAGAATTTCAAACTAAATATTGAAATTATTGATTATGAGGTGGACAGGATGCCGAGCTCCAAAAATATACTATTAACCTTCTCCGATGCCCACCAAAGGGTCAAAATTCCTTCACCTCAGTTCGTCAACGTCCAACGCTTTGCAACAAATGTCTCCTCATGGAGCCAAAAAGGACGCGTCGCGACGCTCACTAGACATGAAAGAGTGTGTTTGGAAAACTAGCAAATAACAGTAACAAAGAACTTTATTGCACATGCAAGAACTTTCAAATAATAAATTAAAATTACAAATTAGAAACAAAACTATCATTACAGGTAATTAAACATTGACAACTCTTTGCAGAATAAATACTGAACAAATGACAACTTGATTGACTTAATTACAATTTTCACTGAAAAGACCTACAGACATTATTGTCACATTTCCAGCCTCAAAAAGTTTGTGGGTGTTTAATTTATCAACAACTGTAATATTTTTCGGCTAGAGAACGAACTATTATTACAACCTTGTCTCAGCCAATAAGTTCCTATTTCAATAAATATTGGGTCCTATACGATCATTAAAAATTACGCACGGTAAATACCAAGCCGACTGAATTGTATCTGAATTCTCAGTCTTAAAATCATTTAACATTACCTACCAAATACTCTCGACCAACTGTGGAAACAAGGGATGCTCAAAGAGCACACAAAATGCTAATATGCACATTGCAATCAAATCAAGCGCGCAACAAATAACAAGTTGCAATAACTCCAATTTCAATTTACAGTGTATTAAAAAAAATACAACCTCAATCTATAATCTCTTAATTTCGATTTGATTGTGGGCGTTAGAGTTTTCCTTACGAAGATTCGATCCCGGTCACAATGACTAAGTAATTAAACCATGCAGCGCTGGTGGCGATGTCCTAAGGATATAATAATGTTCCTGCGCACACGCAGCGAAACGAGGTTTACTTCACGGCTGTCTCAGAATCTGTATAGTCTTGGAGCTGTTAAATGTAGACACCTTCAGCAACAAAAGCAATAATCTTCTTTCACCCAACGAGAATGCAATAACAACACTTAATTAAAGTAGTACTATATAGCGAGGTCAAAACAACAATCAGTTTCACTGACCACTACCTATAGCTTTTATATTCATAACAAGAACATAAGGAAAACTGAATTTATCCCAAAAATGCCGCAAATGGCATTACAAAGTATTGTGTTGGAAACTCCTAAGCAGCGATCAAAAAAATTCAGAATTTACTCAAATGTCTCGACATTGCCTTCAAAATAACATGAAACTTTCATTAATAAAACCTACGCCACTAGACTTACAATGCTCTTCTGAGTCAACTTTGGGATCACAAAACTTATCAGTTGCGATAAGAACACCAAAAGTATAATAAATAGTTTCTCGTTTACAAAATACAATTTTTGAAATAGCGTCAACTGACACTTTAAAACAATTACAAATCGTTCAATATGTTACCGTAATCGAATAGTGTCCTGTAGCAGCCGAATTTATGCGCTCATCTATCTGGTAAAAGAGGAAGCTGAGCAGGTCAGCGAGGCCGCGGAACACCCCGCAGGTCACGTCCAACGTCCCCCGAGGCACTCGCGCAAGGAACGGGCTTCATTTCTGTGCGCTGACCACACAATGAATCATAGGTCATCAGCAGCCCTCTGGCGGTAACCTAGGAGAGCTAATATTGCCTGGCGGCGAATTTACATAACACGAATCATTAGCACAGTTCAGGAATTTATCTGAAAACAATAAAAATATTCAATAAACAACATGATAAATTCCAAAAGCCGTTGACACTAATGCGAAATTTCAAGAAAAGAAATAGATCTTTTGAAAAATAACAAAGTTATTTAAAAAATACCAAATACTTAATATTGAAATCGGACATACTTACTTAATTATCAATTTTTTTTTCTAAAATTGGTGTTGATGCATCAGGCCTGATGCCTTTTCATCAAGAGTGATTTTAAATGATGATACTAAAATACACACAGATCACAGAATTTTGAAAATGTGCACACAATTCATTTTTCCCCATAGCACGTCATACGCAGTTTGAACTGTTTTTTTGACGTTATATAAATAAATAAATAAAAATATTCAAATATTTTAAGCAAAATAATCTTCCAAATAGACGAATTCCAAAAAGAAGAATATTAATTGTACAAGGAATGTTCAAAACTTAAGAAATAAAGGTGAAGATATTTTACTGGAGTTGCAAGGTTTGAATCAGGATATTTTATTATCTGAAAAGAAGAAAAAGAGAATTCGTGTTGAAGTACGACATTCATATATTCATTTTTATAGTAGAATGTCGGAAGATAAAACAGTTAAAAGAGGCATATCTATGTTATTAAAGAATAAATTTTTAAAAAATGTGTTTCTAATGGGGAAGTTGTAAATGAATATTAAATTCTTGTGAATATCGGAAGAAAGATTATGGTTGCGGATGTTTATGGTATTAATGAAAATGAAATAGGGCTAAATAAAGAGCACTAATAAGATAGGTTTTATGAAACTCTAAATTATATATTAATATTATATCTTCTAAATAAAAGTGTTAGCATTAATAAAGCTAGAACTGCTTTATGTAGCTTGTGAAACAGCACATTATGGGGTTAACATATATTTAAAGAATCTAAAGTAAACATATTACAAATGTTTAATCAAAGCATTACAACATTTGTAACTAAAACTTGGGAGTGAAAAAGTGTTTAAAATTGGAATTATCTGCATTAGAGATGGAATTGTTTAAGATCTGTCAGACATTCTCGATTAAAAAGAATAAATAACAAGAAAATTAGACTAGAAATGAATACGAATTCTACAATATTAGATTACATAAAATTTGAACAATTGTATTTTGGCATTATTAAAAGATTGGAAGATAATAAAGTTTGAAATGGATATTTTGGTTTTTAAAAGTACTTTACATGAAGCTTCAACATTTTCAAAATTTTCTCAAAAAAATGTCTCCAAAGTTTTTGATTTAACTTTGACCTCGAATATCGTAAAGAACACTCGGGAGAATAGCGTAGATGTCATGTTTGTAAAAAACATCCCTAATTTTTCGAAAATTGCAAAAGTTCAAGTTCTTTTCGACATATTCCTTCCTACAACTACAATGTTGAAAATAGAGATTTTTTCCTTCATAAAGATTGAAAATTTTGGCAATCTGTCCGAACTTTCGAAAATTGCAAAAAGGTGTCATTTCAGAACTACAAAACTGAAGATGGAGAATTTTGCTTTAAACAAAATATATTCTAAAAGAGTTATTTAAAAACGAAAATGTATTTTTTCAAAAAAAACCACTATTTTCAAGTAATTTCTGGTTGAAATTAATGCAAATTATAAAAATAACGTTTTCTCAAAAATAGCTCAAATTCTTTTCTTTAAACTTTTTTCACGGATACAAGAAAGCAGCTATAAAATAATGGTGGAGGACTCATTTTTGTTGATCAATCTGAATTTTCGAAAATTGCGTGTTGGATATATTATGTTGAGACAATTAGACTTTTTGGCCCGAGTCGACACATCAAAGCGGCTGGTTAGTATAAGGCACACGGCGAATTAAATCTGGATCTGAGTTGCAGTATCGGCGCGGAAAAAAACTTTTGTGGTGGTTGAAAACACTTTTGCAGGTTCATACAGCAGTATAATGTTGCGAAACAGTTACAGTTAATGCGGGAAAGTATGTTTTGTTGTAACACCACTAGTTGTCTGGAAGACAAAACGCTCTTCTTCATATTCAGTGAATTTTCAGAATAGGAATTTGTCAGTCGAAATGTGTAAGCAAAGGAATACAACTTAAGTGTCGGCGTCTATATACTTTTTTCTCGTGAGCGTGAGCAACGCGGCCGGGGCGGGGGCCAGGGCGGGGGCGTGGGGGGAAGGGAGGGGAGCGCTGTCTGATGCTAATTCTCGCGCGCGCGGCGACGCGTCGGGGCGGAGGTGAGGCTCGGGCGGGGCGCCCGCTCCCGCCCCCGCCCCCGCCGGCGCCCACGCCTCCGCCTTCGCGCAGCAGCGACTGTACGGCCGGCGGAAAGCAGAGTAGCCTCTGGGTATGTGTCCAGTAAATCACGGAACAATGCGACATATATAACCGTGACATGTCGGAGTCGTACAGTAGCGCGGAGAACACTGCCGGTGGCCATGGCGACAGGGGGTCCGCGGTTCGAGCCACGACGGATGGCCGACCCGCCCATGTATCACGCTCCTCCCCCGCCGCCGGGGCCAAGGCCAGCGCCCGTCCGCGGCATCTCGCTGCCCTCCTCTCCTTTCGCTCCCTTCCGCTCTCCCCCTGCTTCCATTGCAAGTCCCCTTTGTTTGGAAAACCCTTCCCTCGCCTCTGAGCTGCATCTAGTCTAACCTATGTCGCTTCCGCTGTACTTCTCTTTCCTCGACTAATTTTCTGTTTATTTCCACCGTATGATAGTTCTACTTATTAAAATTACAGGGCACAATGAACCCGTTTATAACGTCTTCAGACTGGAGTCTTCTCCTTGGAACTTAACAGTTATTTTTCCTTTGTTTGAATATAAAATAAAATGAGAATATATAGTTTGAATGTGAAGTGCAGGCGTACATCAGAAACTATTATTTTCTTATCAGAGAACGCGAAAAATATTTTTTCCACATTTTGTCTATATAGCACTGCAAAAAAAATACAGTCAAATGTACCCATTTTAAGAAAAATATACGATTTCTGGTAAATTGGAGACTAGAACCTACTTCAATTGTCAAAATTTTTAATTTTTCATACATCTAGCCAAATGAAACGAATGTGAAGTGACCGTATGAAATGACTCTTTATACAGTCCATCTCTGGGCCTTTGAGCCGTTGTCTGCGTTTTGGGATAAAATGTGGTAGGAAATTTTTTTTCGTGTGCCTTGGTATAAATAGTAAAGTTTTGGTTTGACCGCACTCTCCTTTTTTATTTTTCACACATATATCAGAAAAATATGGGTTTTGTCCTAATGACCACAAACGTCACAAGTTTTTGTCCGCTTGCATTAGCTTCACTCATTTAAAGTGCAATTGAGTAGCTGAGGAAACTTTATTTATGAAAATCATTTACTTAATCATGTTTAACAATCAAAATTTAACATATTTGTTTATGTTTCCTCAACATTGATCATAAAATCGTCCAGTCTTTCTGCTTTGACATAGTCTCATTCTACCTGCAATATACACTTCGAAAAATTTCCTTCCCAAAGAAATATATTTTAATTATGGATGACTTATAAAATATAGTTAACTCAATGATCAAACTTTAACAGACATTATTTTTTCTCAAAATTAACATTTAATAAATCATTGTTATTAAGTGAAACAAACTAAGGAACGTAATTCCTTTAAACACTAAAACAGTATTTTCTAATTTTACAATTAATGGTAGACGAAAAACAACATGAAATTATGAAATTTACATTAAATTTTATTCCCACAACTATTTCTACTTTGATAGTCACCCACAATCAATTCCATAATTCCCTGTTTTTATTTTACCAATATTAATTGCAATGCTAGAAAGTGCTACATTGGATGTCTGAGTGATTATGTTCTCTATTTGGAATTATTTAATAACAATGACTTATTAAGTAGTAATTTGTAGAAAATCACGTCTGTAAAAGTTTGGTGATTAAATTCATTACTCATCAGACTGGATTCCATTGTGCCTTCACCCTGTTGAATAAGCATGGTATTTACCATTTTATTTTAACAAGCCAGTGATAAAATCTAATGAAGGACACTCGATTCGTCTAAAGTACATACGCTTCAAATGAAGAGACATTTATGCATGTACATACAATATTCTCAAGTGTTCTGGTATATTTGGCTGTAGATTTATATTATACATTCTCGTCCTCGTACTATAGTCACCTTCGTATACACATTGCACGATCAATACATCTATTATGATGTCCTAATATGGCTAATTCGCCAATTAGCGGGTTAAATAGCATATTGGCGAAACGAGTAGGATAAATTTCTACGAATGATGATGAATGAAACATATCGTACATAGTCCGCCTAATTCGTGCATTAGCCGAGGATACTGGATAAGGTAAGATGGCCATTCGAATTGTCTTCTATGTTAGAGAAGCATTGTGGCTTAAAAACGCGTAGAAAATCAGATCTGCACAGACTCAAGATTGTATTTGTAAATAGTGAAAGTCGAAGCCCAGAGGTTGGTAGCTCGTCGCACCAACTCGGAAATCCGTGGCGAGTTACAGAGAAGTTAGGTTAGGTTGGGCAAGGTAGTACCGTGTAAATAGAAATTTAGGACTGGCACAATAGAACTGGAACCAACACTTCTTCTTTCTCACTAGCCTTAGAAACTGCCCATTACGCACTAGGCTGATTTCTGTTTATTGCATAATATTATTAGTTCTCGTCACCATAAGTACGTCACCTACTTCAGTCACCTCGTGTTGACGAATGTGCTTCACTCACGTTAAATTTGAAGTATGCTCCGAAGCTGTTCCTCTCGCTCTCCGACTATTATATCTGTTTATTTCCACGGTAAATGGTTCTACTTATTAAAATAAGAGGGCATAATGACTCCGGACTTTTTCGAACCATTTTGGAAAACGTGAATGTTTACCGTATAGTATTGGACTTAGCGAGATTCGGCTATCCAATTGCAAACTACTACTGACCATTTGTGTGAGTCGTTTGGGGAGCAGGATGTGCTCTTATTCCGATGTGTGGCTCGCCCGAGCGGCCTCTGCAACGCCCCCGCCCAGTGCCCCCGGCTGCGCCGCCGCCGCCGTCATCAGTATGTGCGGGCGGCGGCCGCGCGTCCCGTTACCGGCGTGAGCTGGCCGCGTGGCACGTCGCGGACGTGCGCTGCTCGCTGCCCGCCCCAACTGCAGCCCTGGCCCCGCCCCGCCCCCCGCAGCCACCCCCGCGCCTTTGTCCGCCCATGCAAACACGCTGATGCTGCTGCTCCGGCTCCTCTGCCTCCTCGCGGCTTCCCAGCCAAGTTGGTTCCAGCCTCGCGAAGAATTTACAAACGAGCACGAACAGTTAGAACGCTTCAAATAGCATTATGGATCACCCATTTTCGTAAAACGTTTCTCGCGGAAAGATAGCTATTTTATCTGGTAAAATTTCTCTGTTTATAAGGGAAGATAACTGGACAACTCATTCTTTCTGTGAGTTCTTTTACACCTTCAGAAAAAAGAGGCACAAAACCAATAATATATTGTTTCTTTCCCAATTATTCTCGCATTAAAATGACTATTTTTGAATTTCTCTTTTTTATGTGCTTTATAATTTCATTCTTATGGCTAGATGGCATTCACCATGGCTAGATGGCCGAAGAGCGTAATAAACATGGCCGGTTGATGACCGACATGTCTCCAATTGGGGCAATAATTGATGTTTTGTATGTTTCGCGAAAAATGGAATTTGACTAGTCCTGAATTAGTTTATTAATGTTCACATTATCCAAACGGAGTAGATAAACTACGTAGTAGAAAAAGCTATGAAGTTTATTTCGCACTTAATCCGGATAAAGTTGATATTAGCCAACAGGAGTTTGGGTAGAGTAAGTGAAGTTAGTTACAGTTATGAGAAATAACAATAAACAGGAATCAGACATCTGGTTAAAAGTTTTTGAGGCTACTGACATACAAGATGTATTATTTTGAGTTTGAATATCAAATTTCTATTTCCATGATACCACCTAATCTGAGCTCACATATTCTTATTCGCATAAACTTTAGTTGACACTTCGCTACGCATTTCTGAGTTGGCAACGGCGTCCCCGCCATCTGTCTTTCGCGATTTATGTAAAACAATCTTCACTCTGGGCATCGAATGGTTGTCAAACGCATTTTTATACGAAATATTTCTTGCGAACCTACTATGACACTCAATTTTATCCAGCGCCCTGTGTCTAATACTAACATTAGCCAGATGAATGCCGAATTATCCTTTCATTATCGTTCACAGAGCTTTATCCAGACCGTCTGGCTAAAGTGCGAATTAACCGGCTACTTGTAACATGAGCTGTATTTCAGACTTTATCAATGTTGTACATTAGAATAATAAATTATAATATTTATAGAGTTAAGTGCTATAACCTTTTAATAAGAAATTATAAATAGCAATATATAAACTTAGGCACATTCTCTGTTAAGCCATACGTCCGGAATACACATATTACATTACATACAAATGTGATATTTACAGTTAGTTTGTAAAATTGTGTGATCAGAGAGATGTTCTTTTATCCTTGAAAAATATGCAGTATTTTTATGTATGTAGTACGTTTTGTATGTGCAATATGTTTAGATAACAAAAAATAACATGATCCTCTGTTTGTGATTTAAGTGTGTTCCGTGCAGGTACGTTCACTGTAAAATCTAAATTAAAAGAATGAATTAAATTGAGAAACTGCTCTTTTTCGTGGGATTCGCTCAGAAAATCAATATTGAAATCTCCACATACAACAATGGATTTAAAAGAGAGATTACTAATTTTATTCCTCTTTCATCAAAGAATACGAAGAACACGTTTCTTCCAAAAGAGGAGTATTTGCAATCGTATTCTGATATCTTTGGATTTACGCCAAGATAAGTGTCCAGTTTATAATTTACATGTCCTTGCTACAAGAAATCATTGTCCGTGATGGCGACTGAATGGGCATTATTCGCCAACTTGATGGGCTAGTCGTCAGGCAGCGAAGATTCAGAAGTCGTTTCGAATCTACCGCCATGGGCATCTCAAGCGTGGAAAAGGAAGCACGTGCTCCCCCAAGGCACGGCGCGCCGGCCCTTGACTGATTTCTTCCGGCGCCGAGATCGACGGGGTGGCAACCTCCCGAGTCAAGTAGCATTCAGTGGTCACTTTTCCAACCATCTCAGAAAGCTCACCACTACTCAATCACAAGTCACAGAACCGGAACTGCAAGGACTTGTTCAGAACGATTTGTCAAAAGCTAAACCATGTTTTCTGTATCTCATAAAAGACGAGACTCGGGTTGTAAATACTCTTATAACGATCAAGACTAATGTATTGCGAGTAATGTCGGTTTTTCAGATCTTGATATTACCTGAGACATTACTTTTATGGTCCAGCGTGTAGCGCTAACATGGCGTTGTTATGAGTTTGTGATTTGTATTGATAAACGTGTTTCGTGTACTTGCTTCCTCGTTAATGACACTCATGTAGATTTCGTGCTAAACGGAAGGGCTGATGCGACAAACAAGTGGATGATTCACTAAATGCATCAGATTTTGATTTTAAACAATTTTACGTTCAAAGTTTGGTATAAAATTGCATGAATTAAATTGCTGCGGTGAATTGTCCATGAAAATATGTTTGCGCATTATTCCTATGAACGAGAGCTCAATATGTGGAAGTAATACTCTTCAATTTTATTGTACATCTATTGGCAGATGGATGCTGAGCCACTGAGTCAAACAAATCTTGGAGGTAATGCTAGTGAATGATTGGTAAATATGGTAACAGGAGGTTTCAGAGAAACCGAATAAATAGGATGAATACCGGCTGACCTAACCCGCAGTTGTTTTCAATCTGTTTTCTATCCCATGAATTAACCAGAACTCGAAAAGCAGAACCCGGGATTGAAGAGTAGTAACCGGATCCTACAATCTGATTTATCTCCTGTTGTCATTTGATTTGCGCTTAAAAATGTGAATGCAGATTACGCGTAGATAGTTACATTTGTGATACATTATGATTCATGGTAGTTATGATACAATCTAATCACATAAATATGTTACCAAACCATGTTGATGTGGTTAAATGTCGATGCGATGTGATTGAATATTGATGTGGTTAAATGTAAATGTTAATTGTTGATTTGATGAAATTAATTTAGTAAATGGCGAATGCATCATTTTAATTTTTGTCTATCGTAAAAAGGAAATTTTGGAAGTTGCTTCTCATGAAACGTACGTCAATAACTTCTATAATACGTATGAAGAAAATATAATGTAAGAAATAATATGAATTTCAGTAATGAATGTTTCATTCCATAAATTATCAAACAAATATTATTACTTATTCTATAGCATTTAAGATTATTATTTTTTATGTTACGTTCTTTGTTGCTTCGCTATACTTCTTTCACTAACCTGTGTTTAATTTCTTTACTTTATTGTGATTTAGCTTAATTGTATGTTTTATTCAATGTTCGTGTTTTAACGTAATAGCACTTGAACTAGCTTCGTATCTCAGTCACTGTAATTAGCTCTTAGGACCATGTTGATGAGACAATAAATCAAATAAAAAGAAAGCAATTAACAAATCAAATAAATGAAACACGAATGCTGGAAAATAGTTACAAGTGTGGAATACGTTGTAGAGAATCGTCTATTCTGAACATAAATGAGGTTCTTAGTAAGAACTTCTTACATGTGTTCTTATATACGTTTACTATTTCTTTTCCAAAATCACCCTTTTTTCCAATTGTCACCTCTCTTTACTCTTTCTCTCCTAGCTACCCAGGAAACTAAACACTCTCAATCATTTCTATTAGTTTCATTTTTCCTCCAGGTTTGGATACTGTCTCATTTGTATCGTAGTTTATATTTATTACTGCTTATATTGATATTATATGAAGAGTAAAATTTATGTGAAAGTTTAAACTGATTTGATAGGTTTTCACCTTCTATTCTGTGCTTTCAGCTCTTAAGAAGTGAAGAAATGAAATGATGAAAAGTCAACTTTGAATGAATAAATTATTTAAAAACAAGCTAAATTAGGCTATCCAAGGATGCGTTTCTATTGGAGGAGCGACGAACGACAAGAGCATCAGTGGACGATGTACAAGGATATGGAGCGCTAGCAGTGCCGAACCTGCGCCACTCCGAATAATGAGCGTTTGGTCGGGACGAACAAGCACACAAAAATTAATGGTGAAATTGGAATTTGCATTTTACCAGAGCTGGCATTTCTTTTTCTGCAACGCAAAATGATCTTCGAATAATTATTTAAATCGGTGTTATGTGGAATCAATAGTAGTCACAATAAATGTGAAAATGTAACATAACTTCTTAAATGTATGTTTTGTGATTATTTAGGTGGCTACATCATTCCATAATTTATCAAAAACAAACCTATTGTGGTTTAAAAATATCGATGGTATTTGGTCGATCTATTTATTAACAGGGAAGATTCTTATGACCTTAACTTTCTTTTAAAATGACCTATAAAATGAATTAAATATAAGGAGAAATGAATTTGTAAAAAAATACTAAAACATTTGTGTGAATGTTCAATTTGTGTGAATTCAATGTATTTTACAATTTTAAGTAACATTTATTTATTTAAAATGATATTTAACACAAGGGCTTTATTTTAGGAGGAAATGTAATCCTTAGCTCCGATCTGCCAGCCGTCAGTTTTGAAAGGTCGAGGAAGTTACCGAAGATTCGGGTAATTCTTAGAGTTTGAAAAACACAGTTCGCTGCACTAGTGAATTTCGTCATGAACTCGTGATACAATAAAAACTTTGTTTTAGTGTGTTATAGTAAATTCAATAAACATTTACTTTAAAAAAACACGAAAGTGAAAAAAATACGTAAAATGACAAGAATGGCGTGAAGGTCCAGAGAAAATGACAAAAATTGAAAAATAGCAAAAAATGACCTAACAAATATACGTTTCTACCACCTGCATGTCGTCATAACATTCTTTTACAAGTTAGCTACGTGTAGAATGCACCAATGAAAAGATGGCATGTCATCAGAATCCAAACCCTGATTATTAACGTGGATGTTTGGCAACATCAATGTTTTGTTGTCGCAGCTCTACAGACCATGTTGCTCCTTGGTGCCGTCGTTGCCTTCCGCCGCCGCCTTCTTGTAGGGCGCGGGGCGGGCCCGTCTCGGTCCACTTGCTGGCGGACGCAGGCGGTGGCAGCAATGCCTTAACGGGACCTGCACTTGAGAATACGCCCCGCCATCCCACTCCCATGTGTCAAGGTGTGATAGCTCGATATGAACGGCCTGCTCCCAGGAACGCGAGATGCCCTGCCTACGCGTTCGAGGCGCTTTAAATGGCTCCCAGAAGGAATAGGCATCACGCGGAGGCGTCTCCACAAGAGGTCGCTATGTTATTGTCAAGACTTTCTTTGTGCATCTAAATAAGGATGGTGAGTGAGAAGACCCAATGAGTTATTTCGTGTTAGCCACTTACCGTTCCTTTCGTCTCCATGTTGTAAACTTCAAGTTCTCCGTTGTATACCAAAATATTTTATGAAAACTGAATAGTATTTGTATTCTATTTATTTTGAAGATAAATATAGATACAGATAAATCATCTTGTGTTATGAATTATGCTAAAATTCGTTTGAGGGAGTTTTCGTATGCTCATTCCTTTGCAATTCAGAATTTAATTCATTTCAAGTGTGCACTCTTTAGAAGAAGACATTTGTTGCAATGGCACAAACATACGAAATCCTTTGAGGACATAGGAACTCAGACTCGTGCTACACCACATTTGTAAACTATACAAGGTTTAAATGTTGTACTCTTGATATTTTATTGTAATGTAAATATTTATCTTTTGAATCAAATTACACTCATTTACTCTTTTAAATTATGATCTATGCTAAAAGAAGCACACACATTTACAACAAACCATAATAAACAAAATTTTCGCACAACTTTACATACATCATCCTTACTGAAAATAAACATTTTCCCATAATAAAATATCGCTCTTCTTTCAGGCAAAATACTTGCACCCACCATGCCTAGCATGGCATACTCTTGGAGCACCTAACAAATCTAACTTAAGCTACCCGTTGAGCGATACGAGACTCCGCGCACAGGGCTACCAATCTTCAAGCCGTCGCGCAGAAACACGTCTGCACTTCCGCACGTCCGCGCGTCGTCTCACAAAAAGCACGAGACTGCTTGGGGAAAAAGCGTGTCGGCCGCGGGCCGCTGGCGTTTCTTTCCGAAACAAAACCGCGTGCGATTGGCAGCCCTGCGTGCTCAATTAGAAACGAAACTGCTCCATCGGCGCCGAGCGGTGCCGGAGCAAGCGGAGTGTAACAACAACGGGTCGCTTCGCACAACTGGCAGCATTAGCACCGAACAGCCTGGGACTGATCACTCAAGTCCAATCCTTCCTCCAGCATCCTCTTTGAAAACCCTTCCGGTTTAACAGCTAAGCTACTGAACTCTGATTACGAACATATAGTCATAAACATATACAATTATACTGTAGTAACATTCTTATACATGAATACAGAAATATCTTTTCAATCACTAAGAATTTCACAAACATAACCACTTAAATTGAACGAGATAGCCGAGCTGCGGCGGGGCGTGCGACGCGGCGGGGCGTGCGCTCAAGGTGCCAGGCTATGGCGCCGAGCCAAACCGAGCCAAGCCGAGCCCAACCGAGGCCAGCCGAGCCGAGCCGAGCCGAGCCGAGCCGAGCCGAGCCGAGCCGAGCCGAGCCGAGCCGAGCCGAGCCGAGCCGAGCCGAGCCGAGCCGAGCCGAGCCGAACCGAACCGAGCCCAGCCCAGCCCAGCCGAGCCGATCCGAGTCGACCGGGCCGGGCCAAGCCGAACCGAGTCAAGCCGAGCCGAGCCGAGCCGAGCCAAGCCCAGATGAGCCGCGCCGCACCGGCGCACCGAACGCATTGCGAACGCGCCTACACGCACACGCATTCGGCTCTGAGGTAATGATGGGAGAAGAACGTCACCGCGCCTCTTTACTCTGAGCTCCTTCAAGGTTCTTTAGTTAATGCGCTTTATTTGGTATTTGTCAGGATGATATCCTAACACTTCTATTTTTGTATTCCCTTCCCCTTTTCCTGGCCGAACTTCAGCTTAGGCACATTTTGCAAGAAATGGAATTTACGTACCACGGGCATGAACGGATAGCCATTTCTCGACTTACCATACAGGCTTTTTTAAATACACAGTACCAAAAGATTTTCCATTAAAGTTAAAATAAGGCGAATATAGCTAAGAATGTTCACTTATTGCCAGAAACCTCTCATCACTGTCACTGTAATATACGAAAGCATAGTAAACAGTATCAACGGAAAAAGGAGTTGTTGGTCAAAAAGTTTACCTAAAAAGTGAATCAGCAAATGTTAACTCTTAATTGTATTTACAGAATGTAGAATAAAGTATCTTTGCTTATTTTTATACAGTGTACTTTTACGACTCCATTTATATATATATATATATATATATATATATATATATATATATATATATATATATATAATAACTATACAATACAGTGGGCAAACAACAATGCACCGCCTGACGTACATAAAAAAGCATTGATACGTTCACAATTTTCTCTGCAAGACTCCAAGTTGCTACATCAGTAAAAACTGAAATTTTGTCTGTGTATAATTCCTTAAAAAACATATGTAAATTTTTCAGTCGTACATCCTACATTTTTACATGATCGCGAGTGTTTCTCCTGCTATTTTCATACTCTTAAAATTATGTATGCCTGTAAATTGCCTGCTATTGTCTGTAAACAGCATGGATGAAAGAAAACGTGTTAGAGAAGAGAGTGCATTAATGATATCTTTCCACAAAATAAGCTCTACTGACTCCTATCTTTCTTGCAATGCGCGAAACATAAAGTTCTTTACTAACCATAATATTCGTTAAAAATGGGGTAGAAATGTGTCCTAAAATAATTTTTATTAGCGGAATGCCCCTCTTGGGAGTCGGAGGCGCGGCGGGGGGAGGGGGTGTTGCCCAACAGAGCGCTTTGTGGCGGCGGCGCGTGACCACACTCGCCACGCCCTCCCCGTCGCCGCCGCCACCGCGCCGCCGTTCATTGAAAGCGCTGCCTGCCTGCCGGGTCGCCAGCGAGCGGCTCGTATTGACACAAAAATCTATTAAAATTCCACACCTATAGTAAATACTTTTCGAGAGGCTCTGTAGCGGAGGTGGTGGCGGCGTTTCCAGAATCCTGGAGGAAACCCCCAGCAGGAGTGGTGTGGCAGGGGGGGGCGTGGGGGGGTAATGGCGCGCGCACGACAGCCGCGCCGCGGGGGGCGCTGCGGAGCGTCGCGAAGTGGGCGCAGCGAATGCGACGGCGGTGGCGGCGGCGGCGCTGGAGGTGGCAGCGACGGCGGCGATGGCGGCGGCGGCGGCGGCGGCGGCGGTGGCGGTGGCGGTGGCGGTGGCGGTGGCGGTGGCGGTGGCGGTGGCGGTGGCGGTGGCGGTGGCGGTGGCGGCGGCGGCGCTGGAGGTGGCAGCGACGGCGGCGATGACGGCGGCGGCGGTGGCGGTGGCGGTGGCGGTGGCGGTGGCGGTGGCGGTGGCGGTGGTGGCGACGGCGGTCACTGCGCGGTGATCGGGCGGATAGCAAAGGGGCGAGGCGGAGCGATCGCAGCAGATAGCGGGTGGCGGCGACGAAGGGAAAGGTGAAGGCGACACAGACCCCCCCTCCCCCAGCGGCTAAGAGGTCGCACCAGATGGGGAATCCATGGAGGAAGGATGAACGCGAAAGCGGGGGTTTTGGCCACGACGGTAACGCCACAACCTCGCTGCGAGGCTCAGTTACCGCACGGCGAGGATGAGACCAGAAGCAGCTCCTGAGTGATAACTATTGTAAGCTCCGACAGTCGTCATCGATAGAGTATCCCCGGCGGAGATGCCTAAATTGATTATTGCAGAGCGGGAAGTCGTGATCATAATGTGAGTGTTTAGAAATGGTAACGACGCGATTACAACACAGAAATTACTCATCGGGACGACACTATTCCAATATGTGATCGATAGAAACATTGTGGCTAGTATCAGAGGACGAGTAAGTGAAAAATGCTTTAAAGAAGTAAATGGGGAATGAGTGGTGGCCCTGATAACGAGAGCCGCGATGGCCGTGTGAGGCGGGTGTAGTCTGGAGCCAGCGGAGGCCAGCAGGCGGGGCGGGGGCGGGGGCGGAGGCGGGGGTCCGCCGGGCCGGGGGGCAGGGCGGTCGGGGCCGAGCCTCCGGTGCGACCCGCCGATTATCTGGCGCGATGATCGACCAGGCCGCGGCCACCGCCCGCGCGCCCGCGCCCGCGCGCGCGCCGCCCCTGCTATCGGCGGGCGATCGGAGGGCGGGCGCGGGCGCAAGCGCGGCAAGCCACCGCCCCGGCGTCGCCGCAAGCCGTCAGGCGGCGCCCGCGTCCGCTCACACGTCGCCACCTCGCGCCTCGCCTGCCCCCTCTCCCCCACCCGCGCGCCTACTTGTGCAGCGCGGCGGCGGCGGCGGCGGCTTTTTATTCGCCCTCCGCGCGCCCTCGGAATGACTCTATTTCGACTCGTAACGCACGATCGGGCTGCAGCTTCAACTGCTTTTTGAACGCCGCCGCTTGAAGAGGCTCCTCGACGGAGTGGAATCCGCCGCCGACCGTTGGCCCGACCACTGTTCATGCAGCGATGCTTTGCGACTTGCGCCAGTTTTTGTGGCTGGAAGAGCGAACACCCAATTACAGATATCATTTGATTCTTTTAACTTCATTCCGTTCCTAAGAATTAACTGAAAATAATGAAATATATTTCAAAATTTTTTTAATGGCTTTCAAGAAACTTGTGTTCGTTCACCTTACGTTGAACCTTTTAGAAGAAACACGCAAAAATGAAAATATATTTACGAAGTCTAGTAGTTTGCAATTTCAAAAAAGGATATAAATGACAGAAAAATCACTACTAAAATTATTTAGATTTGTTTGAAGACACTGAATTTACCTACATTTTTTTCACTATAACTTTCACGTACACAATAAATACACCTAATAATACACCTAAAACTACGTGAGATATTATTAATAATATTGCTGGTGAGGTTGATACCTTGCAATAATTTGAGAAAAGGTGTTGCCAGGTATCATATTTGACATATGACAACACCTTTTCTCAAATTGTGTGAGATATCTGTAGGTCCTACCCATAAACGGAAACTGACTACTTCACTGGAAAATGAATAATGATTTCGCATGTAGATCAACAGTACGTACCAGGCCACCGCGCTTATTAAAGTAAACAATCGCAGCCCCTAAAAACCTTGCAGTCTGTTCCGAACGGTTCGTTTCCCGAAGTGTGGGAGGCGCTCGGGGTAATTAGCGCTGTCTGTTAGGTCGGCCCGTGCGCTGTCGCCGTGGCTGCCGCGGTCGCTCCTGTTAACTGCCGTCCGAAAGGACGTAAACGGTATTTACTCGCGCGGGGCAATGCCGTAAATCTGCCGGGGCAAACACGGCGTGACGCGCGCCGGCCGTGGGAAGCGCCGTAAAAATTATACGCGCACATTCGCACCTCGCGCCGGGGCCCTCCTAACGCGCACCGCCAACACTGCTCTTCGCGTGGTGGCCGGGAGCAGGAAAAGCCGCGGCCGTATATCATCGGGTAGGCCGTTCTGCTGGGGGGCGGATCGGCCGCTTGCGCTTGCGGCACCGCCAACTGTCTTGCGGATTGATTAATTAATTGGTTTTTTCGTGTTTCCGGGCACGTCAACTGCTTCAGTCATTAGTCCCGTTAGTGTAGTGCATGTTCTTCCCTCGGGAGATGGTGGTGATCTTGCCCCGCTGGATGGCGAGATCCGGCGCCGACCTACCGTTGGCTAGTGGGATTTCCCCCTAACTAGGACTCTCCCATCAGCGGGGCACCGCCCCAGCCGGGACAAGCTCTAAGCTTCCGACCGGACTCCCGGAACATGTGGTAGTGTAGTGCATGTTAGTGTAAGTGTGTGTGTATGTGTGTGTGTGTAGCTCCTAATATTGTACTCCTAATATTGCGCGCGGTCCGTAGCCCGTTTGGTAGGGTACTTCTCCGACAATCGTGTCTTCCGGAGAGACAGTGCCAAACCCCCAAGAGCGGAGTGACTTCACGGAAACGGAAAAAGGGTATTCATTTTAATGATCAAAATAAAGCAAATATGTATTATTTAATTTGTCCATTAATTAATTACTCAAGTAATTAATGAGAGCATATTGAGAATGCCGTAGATGACATGCTTTATCCCACAGTGAAATATATGGTTTACGGTAGTTAGTCAAAGCTTTATGTCAGTATGTAATGTGGTTACATGTTAAACATTTCTTGAAGAGTAATAATTTCCAAACTAGGTTTTCGAAAATATCTTCAGTTGCCAGAAATATATTCGACCTTCTATATAAAAACACGCTACATATTTAAACTCCGCCATTGTAGAGAACCTTGAAGGATTGATTGAGGCGAGCGATTTGCGTAGAAAGAAAGACAGTTCCAGCTCGCGCGTGGCACGAAAGCACTTCCCGGATGAACACGCGCGGGCCCTGACCACTGACGACACGTGCCTTATCGTTTACGCAGACAAGTTGCATCCACATTGGGTAACTCTATGCTCTCTACGCCCATTGGAAGGGGTTGCAAAGCATTCAGCTTTATGCAACTATACATCCGAAGTCGACCACAATAGCTTAAAATGATATGCACTTCCGAACGTTCTTGTAATTTACCCGAAATCCTATCGTTGATTCCACAAGAATTATGTACTCTGACTTTTCATTTTGATTGTTTTCATTTTGAATTATTTCTCCATAATTCCAGAAGCCCCGAGTGTCTTCTACAGCTTCATCCTGACCTATTTATATATTATAAACAAATTATCTAAAATACGTATTTTGGGCGAGAATGCATAAATAAATGAGTGACCGACGAATGTGTATGCAAGTAATTAAGCAATAAACGCTGGTCATACGAAAAAAATACTGTAAGCCTCGCCGTTGTACGTGTAGGTCCCCTGTTGGGTCCTTGCAGCGGCTTCTTTTGCTTGATATACCGCCGTTCGTCGCGTTCGCTATGGACCTCGGCATCACAGTCAGTGCTGACAATATGTCATACTCTACTTATGAGTTTAACAAACAACAAATATAATAATATTAAACAAAACTGAATAACGTAGTGGCCGCTGGATGTCGCTGGAAGCGGCCAGTTGCTTTTCACACGCTGCCTCCTGGATCTTGAGGATCTGAAAGAAACACAAGAAGACTTTAGAAACGATTCTAAAAATAGTACTGAGTGAGTATCTAGTCATTTAATATTTCTATAAAAATATAATTTTTGATTGACGACGTCCTACTTTCCAGGTCTTATTCACATGGAACCCTCATGAAGCAGTCGGGGCTTTGGCGTTCCAAAGACGTTCATAATACTCCATTCTCAAAACATTTTTGCATTTAACTGCTCTTATTGTCTGTGGTATCTTTAAACACTGAATACTAATTTTTCGCGAAGAAGATGATTGATGACGTTCACAATAGTTTAAAGGACGGTCTCTTGATGTGGTAAAGGAAGGAGGGAAGATCGTGGTCTGTGGCCCGATGGTTAGGGATGTGTTCCAGTGTTCGCCTGGTATTGATTGATGAAACCACAAAAACTAAAGATTGGAACAATAGACCGCCAGACTTTTCCTCCATAAAGTGACTGAATTCGATTCACCATTACTTCTAGAGTAAAAAATACGCCGTCGTCGGAACTAGAACCCTAGGACCGCAACCTTATTGTTGCTTACCTATTGCGGCCGCAATGTTTATAAGCGAGCAGTATAATCCTTCCTGTTTACATACGAGTCTCTCTGGGGAATAGTATTGCTAGTCAGGAAATAATTTCCAGCCACAATATTACTCCTTCACTCGGAGAAATTGCGTTGTCTTGTTTAGGTAAGCGATCATCATTATCAAAACGCGCGCTGCCTGTCGACCGCTGCAGGGGCTGCGGCAACCGTCTGGCGCCAAAACCGCATGACCACAATTTTCAGCCAATACTCTTTATGCTTCATTTGGGCCCATTATCTCGATCACGAAGATAGCGGATGGAGAAAATTAGGTATAATGTAGGTGCCATTTATGGGTAGTAATTGTAGTGGTGACAATGTCAAGGGAAATATATCAGGCTAGGTAAATAAGAGACGCTGCGAACACAAATTTTCTGAGAATCTAGAACTCTGATCTTTTCGAAAAGAAGGAATTTCTGTCAAATATATTTCACACACTTTTTCATTAAAGAAAGGTCATCGCATTTCCAATACGAAATTAAATATGGAGATAGTAGGGATTGTCGTAATACTGTTACGTCCATCTTAAAAATATTATATAACAAATAATTTGCGATAATTAAAAACAATTGTAATTCAATGAATTCAATTCAATGAATCTTCAGTCACTGGTTTATTTTATACCTGATTACCGAACAATTTTAAAAGTTTAAAAATAAGAGTTTTAGGCACATGTCACTGTCACATCTACGCAAATTGTTTACTTAGTCTAGGAGGATTGTTGGTACAAGGACTAATGATCGTACCGGAAATTTATCTGATACTCCAATCTATGGGGGAAAGTTATTCGAATACACAGACGAATGGATATTAAATTTTAAAATTAATTCATTTTACCCCTCACAATATCAAGAATTGATTGCTTCGTAATTAATATATCCTATGAATATCCGCAAAGTGTTTGTTGAACTATTGTAAGTTGGATCGTGTCAGGATTTGGGAAACAATTTGTTAGGTTAAACTAGGGGAACCAAGCAAGTTTCTCCACCCCGCTTGAAGCAGGAGGCCTTAATGAGATTTATAAAGACTGTAATAAATAATAATAATAATAATAATAATAATAATAATAATAATAATAAAATAAAAAAGGCTTAATTGCTGGTATATACGTAAGATTGATTCTATATGGTCCGAAACTACCAGAAAGGAGCCATCTATCTGCATCATTAGGATAGGATCAGCAGGAGGAAATCCACCAATTCCAATATTATTATTATTATTATTATTATTATTATTATTATTATTATTATTATTATTATAACTATTATTATTCTTTCGATACGGCTAGTGCTGGGGGTGCTCTCACCTTTGGGCGGAGGGGGCTCTTGGAGCGCGCCGAGGTCGAAGCGCAGCAGCGAGGGCGGCGGCGGCGCCAGCGGCGGCGGGGGCGGGGGCGCGGGCGCGGGCGCGGGCGGCGGCGGCGCGTGGCCGTGCGCGTGCGGGTGCACGTGCGCGTGGGCGTGGGGGTGCGGGTGCGCCAGGCGCGTGGGCGGCGGGGGCTGCAGCGGGAAGAGGCGCGGCTCCGTGGACCAGCCGCCCGCCGCTGCTGCCGCCGCCGCGGCCCCGGCGCCTGCCGCCGCCGCCGCCGCCAGCAGGTGGTGGTGATGATGGTGGAGGTGGTGGTGGTGATGGTGGTGGAACTGGTCGTCGGCGCCGGGCAGGGGCGGGGGCGGGGCGGCTCCGGCGGGCGCGGGCGCGGGGGCGGGCGCGGGCGCGGGCAGCGGCGGGGGGGCGACGGCGCCCGCGGGCGGGCGCAGGGTGGGCACGTACTGCTCCGCCGCCCAGTCGAAGGAGAAGGCGTGGTGCGGCGGCGCCGCGGTGCCCGGCGTCGCCGTGGGCGTCGGAGGGGTGCTCGTCATGTAGCAGGGGCTCAGGTCCTGCTGGATGATGTCCGGCACCTGACGCACGCAACGCTCAGTACCCGCATTCTCTCGCTCCAGGGGTGAAAGAGACACTGTCCCCCTCACGTTCCGACACGCGCAATGTAATTAATGTCTGATTTTAAGCATTACTGTTTCGGGTAGGTTCAAAAACGATTGCTAAATGACTCAAATGTTTGTGATTTTATTATGGCATTAACAAAACGTGTTCAGTAAACGTTAAGGTTATAAATATCTGGATAAGAAACAAAAACCTCGCGGGACGAGGAATAAATTAAAGTCAATTCAAAGTTACGTAATTATAATGTAATTAGAAAAGATATTATTTTTAAATGTTATGAATGTGTACTTGGAACGTAATGATGTCTTGGTACCTAATAATTTTTTTCTGTCTTTGAGTGTCCGAATCATATTTAAGCGTTACAAGCAATTATGTTTAAACTGAAATCAGTTTAAACCAAACCCGAGATTTATGGGACTGAAAATGGTTTTAGTGAAATTTTCAAGCTGTATTTTCATTATATTTCAGTTATCATTGAATCCAATTAACTACATTAGAGCAAAAGGAGCGAGTTGGAGTTTGTGAACATAAATTGTGGCAGGGACTGTGCCATTTCACTTTCATTGCGAGTGTCGGAAGGCGCGTGGGGCGGGGTGCGCCCGCGCTGCTCACCTTCTGCAGCGCGGAGTCGGACCAGGGCGGGCTGGGGTTCCACTGCTCCATGAGGTCGGCGGGGTCGGGCACGGGCGCGAGCGGCGGCGCCGCCACCTCCGCCTTGACGAGCACGCGCGCCCGCGTCGCCACGGGCGTCGCCACCGCCAGCCCTCCGCCCCCGCCGCCGCCACCGCCGCCACCCCCGCGGTCCAGGTCCATGAGCATGTGCGCGTGCGTCGGCGGCGGGGGCGGGCCGACGGCGGGCGCGGGGGCGGGGGCGGCGGGGGAGGAGCGCGGGGACGCCTTGAGCGGGGGCCGCGGGGGGCTGGGCGCGCCCTTGGGCCGGCGCAGGGCCGGCGGGGAGAGGTCGGCGTGGCGCGAGTAGTCCACGGGCTCCGGGGGCCCGTGCGCCGCGTGGCCGTGCGCCGCCATGTGGTGCTGGTGCTGCGGGTGGTGGTAGGGGTGGTGGTGCGGGTGGTGGTGGTGGTGGTGATGGTGGTGGTGCGGGTGCGGCGGCGCCACGCCCGCGTCGTGGTAGGGCGACGCCACCTGTGCGACGGCGGCGGGCGGCGGCGGCGGCGGCGCGGGCGGCGCCGCGTGCGGGTGGTAGTAGGCGGCGGCGGCGGCCGCCATGCGCGACGCCGCGTGCGCCTCGTACGCCAGCCCGTACTGCAGCTTGCTCTGCACCATGTAGTAGTGGTACAGCCAGCTGTTGGCGCGCATCACTGCCGCCTCCCGCTCGCTGCGAGCACAGGACAACACATTTGCAGTCACTCACAACATTCATTGACGAGTGATTCCGTCATCTGCTATGGTCATTAGTTCCGTAAGTGTAGTGCATGCTTTTTTATCGCGGGATCCCTGTCATCGTCGCAGGTGGATGGCAAGATCTGCTGCCAAGCTACACGTCAGCTTGCGGGGACTTTCCCCAACCAGGTGTCTCCCACCAGCGGGGCACCACCCCAGCCGGGACAAGCTCTAAGCTCTCAACTGGTCTCACATCAAGGGTGATAGTGTAGAGCATGTGTGTGTAAGCGTGGAGATAGAATAAGAAGCGGAAGGAAAGATCGCGCGCGGCACGTGGCCCGATTGTTAGGGCACTGCTCCGACGTTCGTCTGGTGTTGATCGGAAAAAACACGGAAAACCACCGATCAGAGCAACCGACCGACAGAATTCTCCTCCAGACAGCTCTATTTTATCTAGCTACGTAGCCACTATGGAAAATCCTGATACCGGTGGGACTCGAACACTAGGAGTTCCCGATCAGAGGCACTGTAGTTGATGACCTGAGTCACCTTAGCCGTTTCCAATAAGAACTTACTTTCCAATAAGAACAACGATAATGCCAAAATAATAATATGCAAAGTAGCTGAATCAGGCATCTATTGTTGACTCGTAGGCGCAAGTTTCCTTCTGAATATCAAAGCTTTCAAAATAGCCGTTGCCAGCAAACCACTAAACACCTTATCTTCCCAATTGATAACGGTTATCCCTGAATAGTGGATTGAATGGGCTTGGAGACGATTATAGACTAGAAGAAACTGAGAAGTTCGCATGATCCAATGAGTCATGCACCTATCTTTTTATATAGAGATTGCCAGCCGAAGAGAAATAATCTTAAGTGACCTGAATATAAAATTTTTTTTATTTTTATATGAGCTCGCCTTGAGTTTTACGTCTCTCAGATAATAATTCTTGTAGTTGGTCATGCAAAAATATTTATAATACTCGTATCATGATGTCAAACATTTATCGCATTTTTTCGTTCTACTATCAAGATAAAACAAGATTAGAGAAACCCCTCCTCTCCGAGGCTTCATTCCGCACTCGCTATTACCTAGTGAACATTTTGCGTTTTGTAGTGTCTTTTAGAATACGAACTTTCCCTTTCAAACTCTACGGAAGTTATTTCCCTCTTCGTTCATGTGAAAGGCACGTTTTAAGACATTCTGTGCAATTACACTGACAAGGGAAAGTAGTAACTCAAATTGTGATGAGTTATAAGATCACGGTCAATAAATTATCGACAATAACACATTCTCCTTCAGCAAACACGGCTGTGGGAGTGAAGTTACTTCTTTTCGGAATCTCATATCGGTCATATTTAATAAATTGTCAGAAGACAGCTTCAAGGAAAATGAAATGAATGCTGGAAACATGAGCACAGAACATAAGAAAGGACGATTTATTCACTTTTTCCCAATGTCAGGGTTGACTATTGCCTAAAGGAAATAATTAAATATACGAGGTTCACAACAAACAGTAACAGGAAAACACAGGAAAACAAACACTCATTACTCTTGCCATTTAATTACTCTCCCGTAATATCTGTTCCACAATCGTTTTCAGTTTATGCCATTTTTTCTTAGTTTCCAATCTCAATTCTTATGTAGTATACTTTGTATTATGCTTTTGAACTGCAATTAAAGAATCTCAGCGAAAGCTGCGTACTTATGAAAAATGAGATTATTACCAAATATTAAGGTAACTTTAAAAAAAAATGCAAACTGATTGTTACATTAAATTAATGTCTGGAGTGGGATTTCCAGTAGAAATTACAGACAATTTGTGCAATGCTTTTAACTTTATTAATGAAATTTTATTCTTCATTCACTACGTTTCGGGGTTGGAGTGACCTCGCCTTTGGACACAAGTATTCTGAAGACAAAACAAATCGTGAGTTTATGGTAGATTATACGTGGAAATCGCTGTCAAATATTAAAACACTAACATAATTAAAACATGTGCACTGATGTGAATTCGAAAAATATTTGGAAGGAAAGCATGTCCATGACTCGAATGCCGAACACGGACACGAAGTTCCCGTCTGGAAACCCCTTCCCAGTCTAAGTATCAAGATAGTTCATTTCCCTGAAAAAAAAAATCTGTAAACTACAGTGATCGAAGAAATAATGCTACAAAATATCCAAACTACGGGGGTGAAATAATATATAATGTTTTAACAAAAATAAGGTATTGGTAAAATTTTGACCAACTTATCACTCTTTGAATTAGTAAAATATCCAAACTTTTTACTGCTACCAGAGTAAATTCTCGAAAAAACCGCGTAAAGCGTTTTACACATTGTGTACCTGCCAAACCGCACCATCTGGTGCCAGTCTGTGTTAAAAAGAAGTGTGCGGAAAGCCTCATTCGATAAGCCATGAATCCTTGGAAGTTAAGTGTCAAGTAAGAGTGTCAATTGTTTCGTGGGGAGGCGTCAGCGCGCGGTGGGTCGTGCAACGGCTCTCGCCCGCTCCGATTCGCCCAGCATTAACTCTCGCCAAACGCGCGGCGTTCTTATACGACCCACAGCCTTTCGGTGCCGCTCTCCTCTTCGTCTTTTTGGGGTGCAGGGCCTATTTCATTTTTATATAACGTCGGAGAATAACAACAAAAACTGTTTAATTATCTTAAAATGCTGCTTAAAATGCCATATAGCGTTTAGAAGTATTCATTAAAATAGCAGCAGCGACGGCCCGGCCGGAGCCGCTGACGACGCCGGCAAAAAGGGCCGGGCTAAATGGAACAGGTTCCGAGCGGCGGAGTCGGGGCGGGGCGGGAGTGGGCGGGGACGGGGGGGGGCGGCAGGCAGCCTCTCTACGCTTGCTCGTTCTGCACCCGCGGTGCTCACTGCCTCCCTCCCCGCCCCTCCCCGCCCCGCGCCGCCGGCGACTGTCGGAAATTGTTTTACTGCGTTTACTTTGTAATTAATTTGGGTGAATTCGATTAGCGAGACGTTCGACTGCCGCTCGCCGCGCTATGTGCACGTCCCTCTCGACCAAGTGGAGTGCGCGAGATTTCTCAATACTCGCGACGGCGCCCGCCCCGCCCCGCCCCGCCAAGGCTCCCCCCTCTCGGGGCGAGTGCCCGCCCGGGCGCAGCCATCTAATTAACCAGCCTCGAGAACGTGTGAACATACGAATCAACGCACCGAACTCGAAATTCTCGGGAAATTCCCGGACACGGTTGCGGTTCCCCCACAAAAAGCTGAGTGTGCTCTCCGCCCGGAATGACGGGCGGGCGGAGCGACCCTATCCCCCCCCCACTCCCGCTCCCTTCGGAAAACGCGGCGGCCTTAAAATACTAACAGAGAAACTAACAAATTTATCGTAAGACATCATCGCGCCAGCTTTTTCAAACACGTGCTTTTGTGTTAATAACACAAAAGAAGCCCTCCCCGCCGAGTTTTTTTTTCTGTGTGTGTTTGCCGCGCGGGTAATCTTTTAAGTAGCTAACCGGTAATGTTCAGAACAACTCAGCATTCTGGAGGTCCCTGTTTTGGCGACAACCTCCGGCGGGCTCTCACACACGGCCCCCGCGAGACAAAGGACGCTTTGTTTCCAGGAAGCGTGTGACGAAGCCCGGCGGTAATTTCACCCTTTTTACCGGCGCGGCGCGGCGCGGCGCGGCCCTCGGCGGAGGCGGCTGCCGGAGGAGGGCGATGATAATCTCTGCGCGGAGCGCCGCAGCGGCTAAAACTAAAAGTAGTCATTACGCCGCTGCCCGGCGACGCCGCGGAGGTATACTCCAGCCCCGACATCTTGAGAAGGAGGCTCCGGTCTGACAATTTTTGCTTTGTTCCTCTACACTGGGCTGTGAGGGATTTTGCTATCGGTGTGATAAGTTCCGTTTTGGAGAAAATGGCACTCAAACTTGGATGTGTATGGCTTTCACTGTTAAGGAATTGTCAAAGAAAAATATGTTTGGAGTATGTGTTCTTCTGAATGATATCTTCAACTAGGAAAGTAATTGAGAGTTTTATCTCGAAGTTTTCAAATTTCACTGAATGTGAAGATTTATGTCCGATAAGGTTTCTGATTAAACGGGAGAAACAAGCGGTCCTAAACACACAACATATCTCAAAATTATGTCTACTACTTTTTTAATATAAATTAAACATCATAAATATTTATTTTGTTTACAAACCCATGAATGCTTGACAACCAAACTGATAAAATCAATAGGCAAAGGAAAAAAGTGTAAATGACGAAGGTTTTGACATAAAAATTATTCATTTAACGTTCAAATTAGAATATAAGAAAGCCACGTGTATCAATGTGTTAAAAGCACAAACATACAAAATAAAGTGAAATTCGTTTTTCTAGATGCATAAAAAATGTATACGTAAAAGTAATAGGTATATACGTAAACAACGGATGACAGAAAAAACAAGAACTTACGATGGAACTTAGCGTACCTAATAATGTGAAACACCGTAGCAAGAAAAGTGAAGTAATCAAAAACAATTACTGTGATATTAGATATTCGATTACTTACGTAAGGAGTTTATAAACGTGGTAAGGAAAACATATCAAATATCTTCCCCTTTAATACGATGACGTCGAATAACTAGACATTGCGAAATTGCGTGCACGCGGTATTTCCACGATAGAGCACAAACATACAAATTGTTTTCTGGTCTGCGAGCTGGATGATCACAAATATGTAATTTGTGTTTCATCTGAAAGTGGCCCCACATTGCATTAGAATACTACACGTAGAAATCAATCAATCAATGTTTGAAGTGGTGAGGGCCAGTCCATGAGGCCTGCTATTCCGCCTGATCACGCCTTTCGCCATCTAGCAGAGAAAGAAGATATCATTCGGGTGACAAAATAGGTGGTTTGATTCTCGCTCAGAGACTTGTTTTGGGCTTAGGAATTTTCTTCATGCAACAAACCTACAACACAGGACAGCCGGCTTTACTTTCTCTCCAAAGGAAGGCGTACGAAGGATATTTCTCCCTCAGAAATTCATTGCTTCGATCGGGTTTGATCCCACAACCTTGGTTGTAACCAGGGGGGGGCGGGTTTAATGGACTAAAAAATCGCCAAAAAATGATCAATAAAATTTTCTTAAAGTGTTTTAAAAATGCCCTAAAACCAAAGAAAAGTGAGGTAAAAAATGAGATCCAAACCTGTTTGAATGAACAACTCAAGCTGTTGGGTACGTTACTGATGTAATCGAGACTTCTTCCATTCGTTCAAGTGGATTCAGCTTGCTAACTTTTGGTGGGTTGGACTGTTGTTTACCAGCAAATCTCTGTCTTTAGTTATCCCGAAATCGGCCGAATCGACAATGGCGCTGATAGGGTCACAAGGAACCTTAGATTATGCATAGTCACAACGGCTATTATTACAATTTCTGAGCGGAGAAAACGAATAGGCTACTCAGGAATTCTGTGGAGAACATTTGTTGTATCAACTAGTCGAAAATATATTTTGAAGCAAGTACCATTAAAATGAAATTATAATCGATGAAACCAACAAAAATTCGTTAAAAATGACGTTAAAAGGTAAAAAAATGACTTATTAGTGAAAATCGATAAAAATGACATAAAAACGGGTCATTTCCTTTTGTTACGACGTAAAAATATTTTTTGTACTAAACAGCATTCTTCTAAAGTCAAAAGAGAAAAAAAAGACATTTTATTAAAATCCGCCCCTACTTTATCAGTCCGATATCTGAAGCCGTTAAAATTAAATCTCATTAATTCTAGAAAGCACCTCAATAAAATCTACCAGGATTCGCTTGCCAATGAATGGCAGAGGCCTTATCTACGCTCCTTCTCCGTGGCGCAGTGCAGCTGCGCCTGCAGGCGAGAGCCCCGTGCTGCGCTGCGGGCTGGGAGGCAGCGCCCGCCGCTTCTTGCCGCCCAACAGGTGTCCCGCGGCCGCCGCGCGGCGCGGCGTAAGCAGGCACTCAGCCCGATAATTGCGGGCGCGGAGTGCTTTAAACTGCCACTTTCCCACCAAACAAGTGGAATTTCGGTATTCAAGGAGCCCGGCCGCTACGCGACATTCGAATCGCATTATTCTTGTTGCCGCTGACGAGCCAGCGCGCAATTTACGCGCGGAGCGAATTGCAGCTCCCTGCCCTGATGGATGGCGGTGATTGTCCTCCGCCGGGTGCAGGTGTTTGTACGGCTCGAAGACGCGGAGCCGAGCTCATCACAGTTCACGGAAGAGGCGCTTGAATACATCAATAATCCGCAACGACATTCAAAGCAAACTGGACTTGAATGCCCACATTTGCAACTTGTACTAGAAAAAATGTGTGATTTTGGTTTTTCCCGAAGTCAATTTTTATTGGTACGTTTCTTCATTTTAATGACAATTACCTTCTGGAGTAGTTCGTACATTTAGAAGGAACATAAAGTGTGAGCAACTCAAAAGTATAACATTCATTTTCTTATAATATAGGAAAGGAAAATTAGAGTATGAGGTTAGTGTAATGTCAGGAAGTTCCTGACTATAAACAAATTTAGCTGAGGAAATAAGTGCATGGGATTGGCAATATTCCTATACAAAAGATGACTGGTGTACTTTTCAAGCACTCCTCTTGAGAAGCTTTCAATATTTCTTGTGTGGCTATTTCAGAACTTCGTAAAAGTGGTTATTTCAATTTATTTTGTGCTTTGTAGATGAAAAAACGAATAGAAGTCTAAAATCTCACGAAGACACAGAGAAACAGTTTTTTTTCGCGGGAAAGGCGAAATAATTTGTATTCGAAAAAAAATATACGAAGAAATGTCTTCATTTTAGCAATGGACGTTTCTAAGAAAAAAATATCGACAGTGTAAGAAAACTATGATATTGAATTAATCAGTAGTACGTATATCTAACTAAAAATACTTAAAATTTAGCGCCACATAAATTTTCTGACTAAAATGAAGAACAATATTAACAAAAAACTCAAATCAATATAACATAATTAAAATTTTTAAAGTATTATTATTGTCGTCAGAATTAATTTGTTCATGCTTATGGTCTTACTCAGGTGTTTACTTAATACATTTTCCAATGAAATTCAAGTATAAATGTATGTAATGTAAGAAAAAGTGCATGTAGAACAATAACAACAATCATGATTTGACTTCCATCTCGTATGCTGAATAATCTATTGTATGTAGCTAATAAGGATGTAAGATACATGATTGTGAATCCCTGCTATTCTAAATCAATATAAAACTATGATAATGAACATAAAAAATTGAAAGGAAGACAGTCCTTCGTATCATACACGTATTAGGTCATTTGAGATTAAAACACCCATTCACCAATTTTCGTTCGTTCTTAAATTTTCCTTACAGCATTCTTGGCCTACAACCACCTTCCTTAACTCCCTCGCAAAATGAGACAAAAACATCACATTGAAGCGAGGCGAAGCGAGCGAGAAACGTAGCGTGCGAGGTGAAGCCGGAGTCTGGGAGCCCCCGGGCGCTGGCGTGGGGGTTGGGGGCCGCCTGCGCATTTCCACAACAATGGGCGCCCACCCGTGCAGCGCCGCGCCGTATGCGCATTCTTAAGCAACGACGACAATTAGACGAAACCGGGGCGGTGATAGCGGAATGAAATCAAATATTTGCCGTTTAAAATTCCACGGACACGCCTCGTGTAATGGCGCGCGAGGGAGCCGCCGCTATGCTAAGGAGGCAGACGGAGGGGAGGAGAAGCAAGCCACTGTCGCAAGGGTAGTCGCTGGCGACAGATGCTTTTTGTGGCAGCAGTAAGCACTGAACAATTATGGAAATAGAATGTATGACGTAAATGAGGGGATGTGTGAGGGGAAGGATGAGTGAGGAGAAGGATGAGCCGCGAAGGTTTGAGATGAAAGGGTGTAACGGAGTGGGAGTTCAGGACGAATGGGAAAGTTATTACGGAGCGAGTGAAGCCGGTTCAACAGGATGAGGGAGGGGAGAGAGAGATGAAAGAAATTGAGGATAGAAGGAAAGGATAGAGAAGGATAACTGAGGGGAAAACTGAGGATAACTGAGGGGCGGGGATGGCGGGGAGGGGAGGGGAGGGGAGGGGAGGGGAGGGGAGGGGCGGGAAGAAGACTTCTAAGAAGAAACTTCATTTCTGATCTAAATGTTTGTCAGCATGAAGAAGCACTTTAAGAATATATTGAAACGAAGAATTAAAGATCAAACGGAAATGGAAATACGTCACTCTAGAAATAACCTCTTCTATTTTTCACCAATATCCGCAGTACAGAAACTGTCTCAAAATCATCTATATTTATTTTGTAAACGTTAATTTCTGTCCAGAGCGAAGGCAATGCACTAAAACCCAACGGAAGCGTCATCTGTCGTTAGTGGCAGCTCACTTGAATTGATTCTCCCATCTATTTAGAGTACTATCAATAGTATATAGAAGAGTCTTCCTATTAAACAACTGTATAAATTGCAGTAACTACTTATGAGTTCTTTACCCATCCGTCTCTCTTCGAACGGTTAGTAGATGAACAAAGTCCCCTTGGGCGGCCAGCGACCGGCGCCTCTGCCAGTCCCATCGGGGAGGGGGGAGGGAGCGAATTGAAGACATCCACATCGCGAGCGATCGCGCTCTTTGCGTCCACTGGGCCGCCTTGTCCCCGCCGGCGCCTTTCACTACGTTTTATGTAGGTATTTCAAGGCGCCGACTCGAAGAAAGGGAAGGTGATGACGACGCCGTTTCAGTCAGACACGAAGATGTCAGAGGAAGCAAAATAAAGGAAGCGAAAGTTATTCTTACCAAAAAGAAATTGACGAAGGAAATAAAATAATGTTGAAGCGTATTCAACTCTTTCTAGGTTCACAATACAGACGGACGGACGTTTGGAAGGAAAAAAAAACAGGACCAGGACCCCAAACTGTATTACCGTTGAAATTTAGAAGTCGATATTTCTCATCATTATATTAACTTTTTCTATACTACGTATATTACTCCGTATATATGTACATATACGAGAAAGCAAAAAGAAAACAAACTGAACAATAATAAGAACTTTTAAACCAAAATTAAACAAACTTAATGTAAAACGAAGAAGGCCCAAAAAAGTACTTTGTATTAAGTTAAATTTAAGTTATTTTTAAGTTCGTATGTTTAAGAGAGGCCCGAGCCTTGCTGCATAAGCTTCTTCAGCTGCAGATAAGCTGTACCCCATTTGTCGAATAAATTCCCGCCTCTCCAGGGCAACTGGAGAGGGGAAAGTCGAAAAAGCATGTGCGGCGTGGCGCGACGTCGATGCGGAGGCAGAGGCCGCCCCCGCGCCGCTGGGCGCTGGACCGAGACACACACGCCCGCTATCTCCCTCGCTTATCCCTGGCCTTGAGGATTCTCGCATGTTGGAATCCCGTTATCGCGATGCCTCTTCTACAAGCGTCGCAACTTTTCATGACGTTACAATTTGCGGTTACGTCTTTCAGGAACTTCCGTGTATGTTAGTTCGTTCGCGGAGGGTACGGTACGCTGCGCTGATTGGTGTACGTCGTTGCACGGAGAACAGCCCTAAAATTGTTGTTTGTAACTTGATCTGCCAAGCATGAAAAATAATGTTTTCGCGCTCTACGTACTTTCACGTGTCCTGTTTGGGGAGGAGCTGCTCCTTCGGTTTGAAAAACCCTCCACACCTTTCAATATAAAATCCTTCGCATTGCCTTAAAAGCACCGTGGTACGTTTCCAACAAACAATTGCACAGAGTGTTTGATCGTCACACAATTGAACATTGTATTAAAGATCTGACAAACAAGTTCTTTAATTACCTATTATCCTCACCCGCAACCAGCACTTTTAAATTAGGTAAAACTTACAAACCACACAGAAAAATCTAGATTCCCCAACCAAAAAAGAAAAACTTAAGCATAAAAGAAAAACTTATGATCTTCCTATACCTACTTTTGTAACATTTAATACCTGAAAACATAATATATTAACGTATTCTCCTATTCTCATTTCCAACAAATATTACTGATTATTTGAGGCCTCCAGTGGAAATGTCCTCGTAATTTCAAACACTAGTGCTACGCTTGCTAGATCTACTCAATCTCGTAAAGCATTACCTCGCTATATGAGAAAATGTAAATAAGTGTTCGTGTGTGACCGTTCTAAAAACTCAACATACCGTTGATAAGGAGAGGGGTATACCATTCTGTGTAGGGGAAAAGTTGGAGTGCTTTTATTTTGTTGTTGTTGTTCTTGAAAATAACTGGTTATAGTTTACATTGAATTGTAGTGATTCGATTTTACTGCTTTTAACCAATACAACAACTGACACGGAATCATGAGAATATGTGGGTAAAGTGAATATGTTTAAAATAAAGCAGTATAAATTACTTTCATTAAAGCCAAAAAAAGGTCGGTTATATATTGTTTGGACAATTAAAGTGTGCCCGCAGCTTAGTATTACATAGATCTACGTGCTGTATATGTCGTATGCTTGCTGATAGAGCTTCCAACGTTTGTGGGCGTGGTCGTCTCACCTGAGGACCTGGTTGGTGCAGACGATGACCGGCTGCTGACTATTCTCCATGTTGTCCTTCACTTGCAGAACGCAGTGCACCCACAGCCAGTCGCCCGTGCGCCGCTGCAGCCGCAGCAACAGGATGCACGAGCGGTCCTGCTCCGACTGCGTGACTGTAACACGCACACACACGCGATTCATTTCATTTTGCATCTCATATGGTTAACGCGACAAGGGACGGTGGTATAGATTTTTTTTGTCGTATTGATTTGTTGTATAGATTTTTTTAAAAGTACCCAAACTCTGATTATTCCGTTCTATAACTGCAGATACACAACAACATCCTTTTACGACTCTCGTGTGCTCATCATTTCAAGATACAGCAGATGGCATTTCAATTGCCCCAATCTGTGAAACTACCTTTCCTGTGTGAAAAGTTTAGAACATTAGACAATGTTATTTGATGCTTATTATCTACAGAAATAATACTTATTTACTTTAATTATGAAGTCAAATTTTGGTAAGTTTTTTAAGATTGAAATTTTTAATACGCACGTTTCATTAGAGAATTTTAAAATAATTATACATTTAATACAAATTAAAGTAGTATCTAGCAAATTAACTTTACAAATGCCATTTAAAAAGTTTTCACGATTTTGAAATTAGCAAAAAATGTTTTAAAAATAAATTATTACGTATTAACTAGAAAGCAGTTCCTTAAAAGCATGCATATTCCAAAAATATGTATAAAAGAAATATTAAATTTATGTATTAAAACCAGACATATAACTCTAACTCTACGAAACAATAGTGTCGCAAGGGTTATAGTAATGATGACAGAAAACGTCATTTTCTGTGCTTCAAAACCTTTTACTGATTCTCACAATCGTCAAACAGGCTTCTAAATGCCATCTTCTCGTGTCTTTCGGAAATACACTAACCTCTCGCTGTTCCGGCCCTCATTAATCCGGCCCACATCCAGCCTCTAGTCGCTCAAGCATAAATGACGCGCCCAACAATGAATTATCTTGTGCAACAATGTATTGTTAGTTAAAAATGTTAAACAATGCTATACATATTAGAAATTGTGACTTTCGTATAGTACAGTTCAATACTATAAGAAACGGAAACATGTTACGATAGATCTCAAGGAGGAACTCGAAATTTTAGATAAGTTGAACCAAGGTTCTTCGCCGAAATCCATTGCTGGTGAGTACAATGTTGGACAAGCAACAAATTTTCTATGTAAATGAATGTACAGCATCTTTGGATTAAATAAAGTACTATATAATCACTGTGTGTTGAAACTAATTTCAAACCCTATCAATAGTTCGGCACTTCCGCTAATCCGGCACCAATATTTGTAAGGAATGGCCAAATTAGCGAGAGTCTGGTGTAATATGGGGCAGGTGAGTGTAGCCCGTTTTACATGGTCATTTTTTTCTGTACAGAAAACGGATGAAAAAGGAACATTTATGTCTAATCGCTGCCGTTTCAGTATCGAAGCTGTATGAACGAGAACAATCGTTTTACATGGTCATTTCGTTTTCTGCACTCAATCGTGATGAAAATGTTTACTCTAGACGCTGATATTTCCTCAGAAAGGGCTGAAAATCAGGCAGTTGAACATTGCATCAATGGTAACAAATTCAGCTAGGTTATATTGGGTCTGAGCATGAAACGAGACGTCATTAAAACACACTATATGTTTTATTTATCACTACATAATCACTTCACATTACAATTCAACACGTTACAACGTTCTCGAAACTGTACAAAAGGAATAAATAACATAGCAAACCAAATACAGTTCCAAAAAGTGACGCGAGAAGCGCGGTAGTCAAACTGGATGAAATCTATACCCAAAACTAAAGCGTGTGTCACTTTTTCGTACAAATTACATCCAGTCTTGTCCATCACTTTTCTGTACCGACGAAAGATGATGAAACAATGAGCATGTAAAACAGGCTTGAGGCGTGCGCCCACTAGGGATGACAAAAATACATGGATGTTTTTTAAAACATCGATATTTTCCACCAGAAACATCGATATATTAACATTGAAGTTTTTTTCGATGTGTTTTTAAGATCGATATAATTTTTCCAGAAACACCGATGTTTTTAAAAAAGGTTATTTTCTCTTTTATTATATGCTTATATTTCTTAAATATTCAAAACATCAATATTCAAAGACATCAATATTCAAAACATCAATATTCAAAATATCAATATTTAAAACATCAATACTTAAAACATCAATATTTAAAACATCAATACTTAAAACATCAATATTTAAAACATCAATACTTAAAACATCAATACTTAAAACATCAATATTTAAAACATCAATATTTAAAACATCAATATTTAAAACCAATATATTTGTGAATGTGGAAAAGCTTTTGGTGATGTATGGATGTTTTCGTGGAATTCGCCCCGACTGGCGCCCACCCGAGGGGGCGCCTCGGCGCGAGTCGTGACTGGAAGCGCGATCTCGCTGCCCCTTCGCCCCCACGCACGCGCCGCGCGCACAATAGAGCTCCTTGCACAATGTTTCCGAATGGAACGACCCCACATATTCCTCCCAACAGATTACCCTGCTATCGTCGCTTCTCATCGGTACTTACAGCGTCCGCCTTATTACAGCGGAAAAGTGAAGATCGCGAAAAATAGAAGAAAATATGACTAGCGTTTCGATCGTTTTCTGTTGGTTATCTCCTAGCAAAATGTGCCCCGAACACCACGAATCTGACAAACCGATACAGATCGCATTTGTTGATTTTCAATTTGAGTTACGATGTTTACGCCGGGCGCGCTGTGGCTGGGGAGTTTGGCAGTGTTAAATGACGCGCGACGGGCGTCGGGGCGTCCACGCGTGGCAGATGCAGATCTCGCGCCTGGGCGATCGAGAGGGCGGTGGGCGAGGGGCTGAGCTGACCTCTGAGAAGGCGGTGCATTACTTACTGAGACGGTGTTTGCTCTGAGCCTCCCGCATGCAGTCCCAGTGCAGCAGTTGGTACCACGAAACGCCCTGCAGCTCGGCGCGCGGGAAGCCCAGGTGGAATTCGCCGCTGAAACAAACGACAGGCGGAGATCAGTGTAAAGGTCATCATCCACGACATGGCTATGAGGTTTTTGTCAACCGAAAATAGTTGATGTCTTCAAATATAATTGCTTTTGATGGTAGATCTTGTATGAAATTAAATGCTATAAAACAAACAAGAGACAACCAAAATATTTTTTATCTTTACCTAAGTAAGATTCATTTAATTTTTTGTCACAAACTCTAAAAGTACAATTTACATTTTGAAAATTAGGTTTATGTGAGACAACATAAAATAATCGATTTCGTAATGTCGATGAATCGTTATTTGCGAGTTAATTGCCAATAAGAATCCTGCACTTTAGGTACAATGTTCAAATGATAATGAGAGTCCAATAACAAAGTCCTAACATAAATTCGTAATTACACGCAGTGAAGAATTTGCCACCGTATTCATCTATATATTCAAATTGTCCCATATTTACTTCAATATATAACTCTCTTCGTATCGTTTGAACTTCAATGTATTGAGATTCTTCTGCCTTCTGTCTCAGTTCTTTTGCTCATCCATAAAACTTGTATCTCCCTCTTCTCCTCACATATAGAAAATTCATTAACGTGTGAGTTAAAGAGAGGTCGGTCCATTGTTCAATCTGAATAAAAGCCTTGTTCCGCCAACTGAACTTTCTGACTCAAGCGTTCAACTTCCCACAGAGCGCCGATACCTTGCAACAGCAGAGCGCGTGGCCTGCGCCATCTGGGCCGAGTCGGTGCTCCAGCCGAGGCGCAGCGCCGGCCTCAACCCCGCCCCCCACGCGCGCGAGGGCGCTGGCGTCGCTTCATTCCACGCCGGCGCTAGCGGAAGACGTACAGGCGTTCGTTGGCGGCCTTCAAGGCAGTAAGTATAAAGGTACAGAATCGTTGAGGAAGTAAATGGAAATTTTGATTGACTAGAAAATGGAAGTATGTTGTTAGAATGCGAGAGAGAAAGAAGCAGTATCGAAGAAAAGAAAGTATTGATAAACAGGAAACTAATCAAGAGCAAGTTGAGAATTTTAGTGAAATGGCTAGTGATGAAAAGTATGTATGTAGATGTGACGATGATGCTAGAGAGAGCAAGTGTGGAAGCGGCTCGACAGAACAGTAAAAGTAATTGTCGATCTATTACTTGTAGAGTGGGGGAGAGACGTAGCTGTGTGACATATAGACTGTGGAACATGTGAACATTGTGGTGTTGCTTCACTCATCGGACCACATGAACACAGCAAAGTATCGTTAGACGCGGGTTACCCAAATCGCTACCGCCGCATAGACATTCGGTCTACAAACCACGAACCTTCCGCATCGCAGGCTTTAGCTTATCGGAGAATCCAAGTACATGTTTCATTATTATCTGAACGACAGTGTAATAATTTTTTTTGCACACGACGGAGAAAATATCGAAGGTAACATTCTTACTTCAAACTTCATCATGTAATATATGAAGGTTTCTGATCTACACATACATTGAAGTCTCCTCGAAATGCATGCACGAGGCAACCTTTCTTACAAATGTGTGCATTCTAATGCATATACCCAACGTCTACAAAAATAATTTGAGATCATCTATTCAAAAACTAGTAGCTTTTAACCTTTCTCCACTTCATTTAATTTTAGTACAAGAAGTGAAGTGTCGCATCTGTAACGAGAAATTACCTTCACGATTTTCAGGACAACACTCCTTCCAGCCAGATAATAAAAACAAATTAAATTGTTTTGAGTTTACGGATTAGATTAGGCAGAGTCTCAGACTAAATGTTACAAACGTCTGATTGGATGTAGAAGAGTCGAAAATGATCATTTTTGCCAATAGACATGCAGTAGGGAATTACATGTAACGGTGTTATAAGTATTTTTAACCGTGATATTTTCCCCTGACTGTTAGGCACTCCGTATGCAAAAATGTTCGGGAGGTACACGAAATATCCTTGACTGCGCCAGAACGTGACCTGGCGGGCACACTGTGCTTAGAAATTGCCTAAAAATCAAGGGGAAATAACATGTTTTATTTCGTTATACGAAAATTCCACAACATGCAGATTGGCAAAAAGTGACCATTTTCGATACCTCCTCATGCCAAAGATGTTTGTAACATTTACTCTCAGGCATAACTTTTCGGACCACTCATATCGTGCTATTCAAGAGGCTGTTAGGAGGCGACGCCGGTAGGCATAACAAGACAACAGGGGCTGCCGGCGCGGAAGCAACGACCCGAAGACACAGCGCCCCAGGGACAGCGGGCGGAACGGGGAACGGAGCAGGGAGCGGGCTTCAGCCCCAGCGGGACACGCACTACGCACTGCGCGAACCGTATCATTTGCATGGGTCCGTATGCGCATAGCAATAAGGCTGGCGGCGCGGGGCGCTGACGGGGCGACAAGGGCTGCGGAGGCGGCAACCGGCAGCGGGCGAGCGATATCCTCGAAAATCTTGTGTTTCAGGCGGGCGGCGGCTGGCGAGGTTCGCTGCGGCGCGGCGCGGCGGCCTACGATTTACTGCGCGGCGCGTGCCTAAGCGACACAACAATGCGGGCGACGCCGCTGCCGTCGCCGCCGCCGCCGCCGGCACCTGACTTACGGCGACACCGCGCAGATAACGTTGTCGGTGGCGGCGGGGCGGCTGGGGCGGCTGGGACGCGCGTAACTCCGAGAAGCGCACTCCGCGGCCCGCGCGCTCCGCCGCCGCTTCCGCTTCATCCCACGCACGCGCTGCCCCGCCGCTATCTCGCTGCCTTCTCTCCAGAGCTGCTTCCCAAAGGGGCCGGGCTGGACTGGTGATTAGTGATTCCGGGCGCGTCCACTGCTGGGTCATTAGTCCCCTAAGTGCCGGTGCTTATTTTGTCGCTGGGAGGTGCCGATGATATCGCCCCACTCGATGGGGAGATTCGGCGCCGACCTAGAATCAGCTTTCCTCAACCAACTCTCTCTCATCAACGTGGCACCGCTTTGCCAGGATAGCTCTAATCCTCCTACTGCTCTCTCGACGTGTGTGGTAGTGTAGTGCACGCACGTATATAAGTGAAATACAAGGAAGTAGTGGGGGAAAGCACAAGGAAGAGGAAGGAAAGATCGCGAGAGCTGTCTGTAGCCCATTGGCAATAGGGTGCCGCTCCGGTACTCGCCTGGTACCCAACAGGGTCAGTATGGACCCCTAGCGATCGATGAATTTGAAAGGGGTAAATGATGATTGGGGGTAGATTGCTGAATTTTACATTGGCAACATATCAGTAAAATCAAGATCCTATTAATTACTACAAAATCTAAATGAAGTTGTTAATTGTTTTTATAAAAGCTCAAAATGTCCTCTAAGAGCTCGTTCAAATTTCTAAAAAAATTAAAATTATAATAGTACAAAAATAATTAAACGTAAACGTAGTACATAATTTTTTAAAATGTTTGTTAATATTCTTTCTCCAATTATAAAAAAGTCATTTTAGCGAGTAAATATTTGAATTGTGATTATTTTGTATGTTGTGTATTATAAAAAAATTCAAGAAGAAGAAAGTCGATGAGGCAAATCAGTCTTTTTTGAAAGGGTGGGGACCACTCAAATAGAGGTCTTGATGAATGAATGTAACTTCAAAATAAAGCTTCGTTTACTGTGTGAAACAATTTGAAAAGAAATTCAAGCGTTATATTGTATGATTCGAATCAATAGTTTGGCTTACATCATTCTTTAATGTAATAATACTCAATGTATTATAATTTATTTTCACTGTTGAAATTTTGAAATCCTATTTACTATTTGCTATCGCATGTAATCTCATGTTAGTTTCCTTCGCACACGTAAATAAATACTGAAACTAATACCTATTTCATTTCTTTCTTCACAAGTTCCTCTTGCACTTCACTGTTGTGCTTTGACACATCATTATTATTATTATTACTCTTTCAGAACTGAAATTCCACGAGGGCCTTTGCAGATCTCATGCGAGAGATCAAGAGATAGCCACGAAAAAAAAGATGATCGCGGACATTACTTCGGAAACGAGTACGTAAATCACAGAACGTGAATTCAGCGCCACTATATTGACTCTCTCCAAGAAGGTTCCATTCAACTATTGACGTTTATTTCGTTTTTCGAACGTCATGTCAAAAGAAAGTATAGCATACTGACTCAAGTCTGGGGCCTTCAGAGAGAAAAGTATGTAACGTGTTTACATTATGGGAGTTACCGCAGAAAGAGTGCGATTTTTCATGAAGATGAGGGTCTGTTAAAGGGTCGGTGGCTCCATGGAATACATCGCATCAAAAACTCATTTTCGGTGGAAATTACGAATGAAACTCATAAAATTCTCGCTTTCGAGTTGCTTTCGGCTCTTTCTCAGTCACGCCGGTCATCGAGTCATGGCGTAAGCTCGGTAATGTAATAGGTGGGGAATGTAATAAGGGAATGAAGAGTGGCCAAGAGCCAGTTCTGATAGCAAAAACAGTACAGAAATTATTTTGAAATTAAGGGTTTAAGACCTGTGATGAGGCAATACACGCGAGGGAGGAGAAATGAAAGCAGCAAATGGTTCTATACAAGGCAAGAAAATCAGTGCAGCTAGCGCAGTTTGGAGCAGAATTTAAGGGCGTCATGTCCTCACGTACATCATCTGGCTAGTAAAGTATTCTGCATACGGCAAGCGGTGTGTAGGCGGCAGCGATGAGCCAATAGTGACAACGACGGCAGAGGAGCTGGCGGCTACGCAAAAACGCGAGTCACAGACGCGGAGTCTGCCCGTGTGAGTCATTCTAAGAAACACCGCCAGGTATGGCAGACGCTCCGCGCCCGCAAGTGCCGGCGGCGCGGGGGCAGCGAGGGGCGGCGGGGGTGAGGGGGCGGCGGGGAGAAAGGGCGCGAGGGGAGCGCGCGCGCCGCCAGCGGTGAGCTGAACCATACAAAGGACCACAGGTCGTAAAAAACCGGCGGCCGACGACGCACGCGTGCGTACGCGCCGCGACATAAACACGCGTGCGCAGCGACGACATACGAATCCTCGCGAGCGCCGACTCCTCCTTACGGTTTTCGATTCCGACTCTTCCCAGCAATTTTCCATTTGGTTTTGAATTGCTTTTGCTTGAAGTGAAAGCGACAGAACCAAAATTCAAATTGGTTTAAAAGTACTTTTTAATATGTTTGATAATAACGCAATAATATTATTTTATATTATAATAACCTTAAGAAGAATTTTCAATTTTGGAAAAACAATAAATGCGACCATTTAAAATTCATGCAATTAGATAATTGACACACAAACATTGTTCAGAGCTGAAATTTAATTACTGAATCGTAAAATATTTGAGTACTTCCCTAATAACACATTAAATTTTGTGTCGTAAGGCATATACTATACAATACTCTAGTAAAATGTTATCATTTTAAATACTTCAAATTCTCCGTGGAACACGTTTAGAAGTACAAAGACTAAGGAAAGATCACAAACGCTTGAAGGTTTATAACGAAAATGTTGGTGAGTATCTATCTCGAATTGATCTAATGACACAGAGATGGACAGGCTGAGGCGGCGACAGAAAAATTTTCCTTCCTTTTAACCCACAACCTGAAACAACTCCGATATCGACGATATTTGAATATAAATCTCTCGATATTTGAAGGAAATCCCGAGCTACAAAACGAGCTGCGAAACTGCAAAGAATTTATTTTAAAAACAATTACAATGAAATCTAAACATTAAATATGTACATTATCAATGAAATTAAATAACCAGTGACAAAGCAAGGGAACAAAATACAGAAACCCGTGTACAAATACATAAAGGTGTATTGGCGTCAGAAAGTAGTATATTCCCCTGTTCGTAGGATCCTGGAGATATAGTTTGACGGAAGTGTGTTTCATGTATTCTACTTTTTTTCTTTTCCTATTGTAAATAAAACGTCTTTAGTTATTTCCCATACATTCGCAGCAACGTATTTTGAAGTGTGAATATTCACTTCAATGCACGAATAAATGATAGACGAATGTGTGTGCATGCTTGCATCACGTTTCTCATGGCGGGTGCGTTGTCTTCCTTCTGGACTTTCAATTCTATGTCGTAAATACGCCCAACGAGGCAGCCAGAAGCATTTTTCAATCCTAACACATAAAACTAGCACTGTGGGAGGTACACGCAAGCACGTAGCTTCTTGTAACGACACAGCGTCGTGTTGAGGAAACAATCAAACATTTGTTTGATGTCACTTTTTTCAGTTGGTGCCTTTAATTCGGCGAGAAAAAGTGAAAGCTGAACCAGCTACATGCTAACGTTACTATTGCAAACAAATAGGTAAAGAACGAACAATCTGCACAATCGCAAACCAAACAGCCTTTTATCGCGTATCATAATTCACCGCGTCTGAGCTGGATGCTCGCATAAAAACGGCGCAGATCTGGAGCTCTCGCGGGCAGCCATCTTCCGCATCTAACATAATACATTCGTTCCGATGGCGAGTGCAGCGCTGGGCAGCGAGACGTAACTCAGGCGCGGGATCTGAGGCATCGGCGCGGGCGCGGGAGACGGAGCCGGTTCCCGCGGGCGTGGCGAGGCGAGGCGGGGGCGTGGCGTGGCGTAGCGTGGCGGGGCGTGGCGGGGCGGGGCGGGGCGGGGCGAGGCGAGGCGCGCCGCCCCCCGCAGGCCGTCGCCTGCAGGGAAGCTGCGGGGCAGTATCTCATCACGGGTCGGAGGTGAGCGTTTCGCGCCTCGCCGCGCGGAGCCCGCCTTGGCGCGCTATCTCGAGCAGGAGGGCGGCGGAGACGATGGGGGTGGCGGTGACGATGGGGGTTGTAAGCTATGACGGAGGTGGGCGTGGCGGCGGCGACGGAGTAGGCGACGGGGATGGCGACGGCGGCACAGACGATGGCAGCGGTAGGCAGAGCCGAATGACGGTGACGGTGGCAGTAGGTGTGGCGGTATTGGGGGATGACGGAGGCAGAGGGGACGAAGGGGGGTATTTGGGGTTGGGTGGAGGTGGGGGCGTTTGGGGCGTGGCAACAGAGACGGTGGTGGCGACGGAGACAGTGACGGCGGTGGCGGCGGCGGCGGTGGCGGCGGTGGCGGCGGCGGCGGCGGCGGCGGCGATGGTGGTGGTGGTGGTGGCGGTAGTGGACGGAGGTGGCGGCGACGGTGGGGTCGGTTGGAGCGGCGGCGGAGTCAGAGACCGTGGCGGTAGCGGCGGTGGGAGGTGGGCGGTGGCGTGGACGGTGGTGTTAGCGGTAACGGTGGTAGGCGATGGCGGCGGCGGCGGCGGCGCGGAGGCGACCGGCCGCTTCCTAGTCGTCTGCGCGGATATCGCACCATCGCGGGCAGATGCCTCTCGGCGCGGCGGCCGCGTCCCCGCCTTCGCCGCCCGCCTCCGTCTTTTTATAATTGCTCCGCGGCGATTTATGGCCGCGCTGGGGGACACCGCTACACTGCACGTCCGTCAGACGGAGTCAGCGGAGGAGGCGACGGCCGCGATAGCGTCGTGGGAACCCGCGGTTCGATCCCCGGCCGCAGTGCTCGCCAAGCCACCGCTCTGTTCGCAGCGCGGCGACGGCGCGGCGTCGCAGATGACCGCGGAGACAGGTGAAAGCGGTGGCTCCGTTCGGCGCAGAAGCAGCGTCATGGAGGAGATGTGGTGCAGGTGGTAATTGCGGCGGGGAATGCCAATGGCGGCCTCGGGAACGCCACCGTGCTGACGGAACCGCGTCGTCAGCGACGGCGGCGAGCGGGAGGAGAGGGAACGCTGCTCTACATCCAATGCCGTTGCTCCAGGACGCCTCAAGGAGAGCTCCGAAGGCGCGGAGCTGTCGGCTCGACCGGCGGCGTCGAGATGCTGTAATGGCGGAAAACATGCAGGCGAAGCACGCTCCAGAAAGAGGGCATTTGTATGCTCCCGGAGGCTAAAGGCGAGTTGAAATATACTGTTAACCCTGACACGGGTGAAGGAAGAACGGGAATAGTCGTTTTTAAATGAAGTTTAAGATGAAAGAGCTACAAAATATTCAAAAAATAATTCTCAAAATGCGTAAAAATATTGTGAAAAAATTCAAATTCTTCCATATATAAAACACAAAACCTCTCATGATATGTAATGTTTTGTTCTCTCACGAATTAGACCGGACAATGGTTCAGGAAAAAAATCGATGGTGAGAAGGTAATGAAGAAATACGTGGGTCAAAAGTGAAGATTGATTTTCATAAAATCTGGCTGTGAGTGGATATTATGGTGACAGTGCATTTTCCACTTCGGGTGTATCGAACAGCATGTATTATTCCGCGCCCCCGGATCATCCGCCGTGAACGAGCCCGGGCGCCCGGGCAGGCGGCCACCTGCTCGACCACTGCCTGCCATCACAGTGACGGGGTGCGCGCGCGTCGCAGGACTGCCCAGGCGCGGGGCGATGACGCGGGCGCCTGTTCGAAACCCGTGGCGGGCGCACGACGTTCCACAAGCCCGACATACCTATGCTAATGGTGGAGGCCGGAGTATGTCACGGGTGGCGGCGCGGGGGGCGGCGTGGGGCGGGGCGGGGCGGAGCGAGGCGGGGCGGCGGGACGCGACGCGCGTGGGCCGCTACCGCCGCCGCCGCCGCCGCCGCCGTCGCGAGAGATGCTGGCCGAGAGATAAGCGCCTCCTCGCGGCGACAAGGCGCCTCCTGCGGGCGGCGCGCTCGCGCCATTACAATGCCCCCATGCATTCATTATACATACAGGCGGCGGCGGCGGCCACGGAGGCGGAGGTGGTGCGGCGGCGTTGACGACGGCAGCGGCGGTGGCGGTGACGGCGATAGCGGTGGTGGCGGCGGAGGTGGCGGGGGCAACGGTGGTGGCGGGGGCAGCGACGGCGGCGGGGGTGCGGGGCGGGGGCGGCGGCGGCGGCGACGGCGCGGGCGACGGTGGTGGCGGTAGCGACAGCGGCGGCGTCGACCGCGGCGACGGTGACGGCGGCGGCGGTGGTGACAGTGGCGGCGGCTGGGCGGCGGCTGGGCGGCGGCTGGGCGGCGGCGGGGCGGCGGCGGGGCGGCGGCGGCGGGGCGGCGGCGGGGCGGCGGCGGGACGGCGACGGTGGCGACGGTGACGGCAGGGACGGCGGCGGCAGCGACGGCGGGGTGGGCGGGGGGGGGCGACAGCGGTGGCGGTGGTGGCGGAGGCGACAGCCACACAAGCGAAGGGGCGGCGTCGAGACGGAGGCGGCGTAGGCGGCTGAGGTGGTGGTTACGGCTGTACCCTTGTTGACGATGACAATGGTTATGTCAATACCATTCAAGGCGGAGCCCGTATGGTTCGGAGAGGGGGACATGCTGATCGCTAGGTTGTGTGAAGACGACAACAGATTTATGGTGAAAGTTTAGAAAGGAACTGGCGAGGAAACGCTAACAGTAGACTAATGAACAAAGTATATTTCATCTTAAAAGGAAATTGCGAGAGAAAACTGCTGATGAGTCATGAACTCAGAAGAAACTAATTAATAGTCTTTATCATAGTATGTCTACAAAGATATATTTTCAATTAATGGCGTTGATATAAATATGCTGATCATTTAGGAAATGATATAAAAACTTGCTCAGTGACGCTGATGAAGGCATTTTGTTGGGACGATCGTTATTCTACACGCACTCATATTATTTACTATTCATAACTATTATAACCTTCAATAAGCTTTCTTAATACATTAGTGCTGAGGGAAGAAATTCCAAGGTGCGCAAAATGGAAAGCCATGAAAACAATTCTTTCAATTTCGTAATCACATTTTTAGTAATATCAATTATTATATGGTTTTAAAAGACATGATTAAGTTCGGGGGATGAAATTGCAAAAGGCAGAAGATTTCTCGATTAATTGTGCACCCCCCCTTCTTCTCCATAAGACACAGGGGGCACATGCACTCTGCCGCACCGTTCTCGGGGTGCACGAGCTTAGTGATTGCAAATTTAGCAGAATATCGATACATTAACTAAAACTTTTGGATTTGGAGAAATCGTCGATGTTTTAAGTACGATGAAACATGCCGAAGTAAATTGTCGTGGTTCTAATGTGATACATAACACATCAATATTAGGCTTTAAATTTGACTGTTATCTTAATTTTCCAATAATGTTGTATGTTAACAAGGTTCAAAATGCAGTTTAAAAATATTACTATGTAAAAAAGAATCAAAAAAGATAATAAATAACATTGGAGAAAGTTTACGAATAGAATACGGTTTCCTGCCGTCAGGGGATCGACAACACTGAGAATTGTGAATGGCTATTGATTGCGAACAATGCAGAAAAAGAAAGAAAAAAACTGGAAATTTTATTTATGTCATGAGATTTTTTTTTGTTTTGTTTTGAAAATTTTTTTCTGAATTAATGCACCAATCTGAAGAAAACATGGAAAGCAAATCATAGATTTTATAATATCGATGTTTCCGCTCGAAAAAGTCAATGTTCTAAAAACATGGATTTTTTGGGTCATCCATACACGTGTTAAAGATGTGTGTTCACTCCTAGAGTTGAAGAGCCCGGGCCGGTCACTGGCAGAGATGGCGGCGATGAAGACGGCACGGGGCACCGCGTGGCAGGTCGGAGACGGCGCCGCGATGCGCGGAGCGGGGCGTGGCGGGGTGGGGCGGGGTGGGGCGGGGCGAACAGGGGGTGTGGCCGCCTGCTCCCAAACGACATCTGGCTCCCTGACGGCGACGCGAGCGCCGCGGCGTTGAAAGGATATATCCGGGGTCCGGAGACCTGGGCGGTGCCGCGCGCTGGCAGATACAGACGTACAGTAAGCGCCGAGATAAAAAATGACAGAGCGCCTCTCTCTACCATTGTCCCGGAACGTGTAGGCATAGGCATGCATGAACGGCGGAACGAGCATAGGCTGCATGGACCATGAACAAGGCTGCTCAGTAGCCTCTTTATGCTTCTTGTAGTCCCCGACGTTACATTAATGATCTTTGGAATGATATATTACGGATGATAAGAAGGCTGGCAATGGTTCGTTTTGCGTGTTGAATTTCGCGACACGTTCTTGGAGCTGTACGCATTAGCATAAAGCAATATGACCTACGCTTCGAGTACCTCCTTAGCCAGCGTGGGTAGCGAGTAGAGAAGATGTTTTTGTAGACGGGGATGTTTTAAACATGGTTATATTAAAGCTGATAATCAAACATCGATGTTTTATTTGGGAATTAAAAATGCGCATTATCACAATTTTAGTGAAAGTTAAAATATGAAATAAACGAATGCTACTTTGTACGGCGAACTGAGGAAAGGCCCTTTTAAATGACCCTGGGCGCACAGGTTTACAGGCTCCGTTTTGTCCATTGTTATTATTGTGTTATTTTGTTTACAACTTTATTTTCAGTTAAACCTTAACAATAAATTAATAAACACGACTATTATCAAATGATTTTTTTGGCGGACGAATGTAATGTTGGAAACTGCTAAATTAGCTTAAAAAACATCCATGTTGCAATACATCGATGGTTTATGGCCGTCGTATTATTATATTAACATGGATATTTGTTATGGAAGTCGCATCACTTGTAGCGAGGAGCGCGCTCGCGTGCACGGCGAAGGCGTCCGTCTGCACTTCAGACGCGAGGACGCTGAGCGTCGTGTGGCCGAGTGCAGCTCCTGAGCGACGTCTGCGCGGAAGGCGGAGTGCGTCATGTTTAACGTGCTCATTTCGCAGATCGTAAAGTGCACGCGCTGGCCCCACGTGCGGGAGCGCTGCGCGAGGCGTATGATCATGCGCGGACGCTCGGGGGCTTTCTGCTGGCTGTGCTTGGAATGCCCAACGCTAATGTTACGACCAATTTATTTTTGCGAGACGAGCATACTGCGATTCGTATTTCTAAAATTAATACAGCTACGAACGGTGTTCTTTATCATTTCATATTGGAAATACTTTGTGAATCTACAGAATGTGTACATATGTGCCAGAAATAACGGGAGAAGTATTAATAAATTGATTAATACTACTCTTATATTTCTATTTAATTAATTAATTAGAAATATTTTTAAAAAATTTAAGCAAGTTTTCTGGTGGGCATCATTATTTTCATTTTGGTCAATAATTTTGAATGAAATAGGGAAGAAACAACTTTCTCCCTACATATAATAGTATACAATTACTAATATTTTGTAGCTTCTCAGATCTTTTCCGTATATGGAGTTTGTTCACGAAGTCCACTGTTCTAACCTGTTTGTTCTATTTTACCTCTGATTTTTATAGTAGAGGTTTTGCAAGACGGGAAATCCATTGTCGTAGTACGTAAACATTATCGTCAATAGGAATTAACGTACCTTCAGTAAAGTTTTTGCATGTCGTACAATCCAAAACATACGTTAAAACTAGGAACCAATTGGAATTGAATTCCTCTTACAGGATCTGAAAGCTGTTATTGAACATCTGTGAATCTCCGAGTCCATTTTTGCTTTCACAAGCATTACAAGATAGTAAAACGTATGATAAACCCCTATATGAAATCAAAGAAACATCAACATATACATAACCTTCAAATCCTTAACAATTACGTTAGTTTATTTCTGAAATATTTAAATTCACTTAAAAAAATTAGCCATTAAGTTTCTGCCTTATTTTATTGGTAATATGGATATTGCATTTTTCATTACTTCCATGCTTATTGTGTGTTAATGTTGAATTCGTGTTTAGAGGTGCAGCGAAAACTACGTTCAGTGTAAGTTACGAACACATTTGTCGAAGACGACAAATCAGGGAGAATGTCGGGACCGGTCATTTGATGCCGGCGCATGCGCTTTTCAGTTCTCCACAGAATTGTCGTGTTACATCTTTCAAATCAACGACTTGTAAAAACTCTTTAGTATGCTGCGGTTAAATTCTTTTATTCTTGGTTATTTCTAAATTCTTGGTAATAATTATATTGCTTTTATTATTTTACTGTTTTCAAATTTTTGTTTTAGAAGGGAAGTAACTTAAATTATTTTGCGAATCATGCAAACATTAATATCCAAGTATATTACTTTTAAGAAATAACAGTCATTTCTTTAAAGAGATCTGCAACTTAGTTTCACAGCAGTGTATTGTTAATCATTTAAAATATTGGTATAATCCGTGTAATAACTACAATTCTACTAAGAATAGATTAGACTCAGAAATCGCGTGGCGTACTACAGAAGCCGTCGTTCACACGTGCTTCAGGTACATCATAAACTCATCTCCGAAGTTCTACATGTACTAACTAAATCTACAGAAATTCATATCGTTAATAGTTTGCCGTAACAATTGTGAGGAACAAAGAACCACAAATATTGAAACGAATTTAAGTGGTTATAAGCACAGCTCGGATTCAGATGGTATGTGATCTTTTCATTGGTGCAATTTAGACGTAGCAAACTTGTAAATGAACGTTTATCACGGCCTCAGAAATGTATAGTTGTAGTATAAAGGTAGAGAAATGTAGAGATATAGGGTCATTTTTTTGTCATTTTTGCAATTTTTCAATATTTCAATTTTTTTGGGGAACTTTGCGTCAATTTTGTCATTTTTACGCATTTTGTTCCCTTTTCGTGTTTTTTGTTAATGAGTGTTTCATGAATTTACAATGAAACACTAAAAGAAAATTTTTATTGTATCATCAGTTCATGGCGAAATTCATTACTGTAGTGGACTCTGTTTTCCGAACTCTGAAAATTACACGGATCTTTGGTAACTTCCTCGACTTTTCAAAACTGACGGAAGATCGGAGCTAAGGATTACGTTTTTTCCGAAAATAAAGACTTTAAATTAAATATTAATTTACATAAATAAATTTTATTGAAAATAGTAAAATTCATTGAATAAATAAACATTTTCATAACCAATTAGAGAAAATTTGAGAATGGTTCAAAAAATTATGTCATTTTCTCCCTTATTTTAAGTCATTTTAAAGGTAATTTCCCTTTTATTTTTAAGTCACTACATTGGTTATTTTCAAGGAATTTTTAGATGATCAGAATCCAAGCCCTATTCATAAGTTAGCGGTTGTAAAGAACTCTTCTGTACATCCTCATATGCAGCATTTGACGTGGCAGATACTGTTTAGAGTGAATTATCCAGGTGAGTGGCGTATCTCCGCCGCCGCCGCCGCCGCCGCCGCCGCCGCCGTCGCCGCCGCCGCCAGGGCCCGCGCGACGAGTTACCGCGCGCCGAAGCGTTTACGCTGCGTTGCCGGTTGGTGTAGGTCGCGGCGCCGTATTTCAGAGCGGGCCTCGCGGGGAGCGGGACGCCGAGAGATATGTGTTTTTGTCGCGGCCGCGGGGGCCGAGTTATGGGTGGCGAGACGCGCATGTGAGCGCCGTACAGGTTGGGGTTGTCTTAATAAGTCACGGCGCTGGCGGCCACCCCGTGCACGGCGCCGCGGCGCCCGCCTCCGCCACATAATAAGCGTATTAGAATAGCGCGCCTGGACGGGGCGGGCGCTGTCCATGGCCTTGCGTGGGGGCGCCGGCGCCCGCCCCGCCCTCCCAGCCCACGGACACTCCCGACGGCGCCGGACTGTCACACAGGCTGACGTCAGCTGCTGTCTGGAGGAGAATTCTAGCGGCAGGCTGCTCTGATCGGTAATTTTCCGTGGTTTCTCCCATCAACACCAGGCGAATGCCGGATCAGAACCCTAACAAACGGGCCATGGACCGAGCGCGATCTTTCCTTCCTCTTCCTTGTCCTATCCTCACCCCAACCGACGTGTAAGTTGGCGCCGATTCTGAACATCCACTGGGGGAGCAACACCGTCACAATTTGCTGCCTACTCCCTACCCTTGACGACCCACAGAGGCAGTGAGAAGAGCTATATACTTGGGTTTCTGTAACCTGGCGGATGACAGTTCATCAGCTGTTACGGTTTCATCCAATCGGAAGCTTCAACATCACCACAGTGACGTCACCGTGATGATGTTTCAGTTCTAGGTTGGATGACACCATAACAGCTGATGAACCGCCAGGTTAGAAAAACCCATGTATAATTAAATACGCGATGATTCTAGATAGCAACGCAATTAGAGCGGTCTGGCCTGCGGCTCCAGGCTCTGTCGCTCTGTTGTTCTGTTTCCTGGCTCCCCGGACGTCGAGTTGGCGCGAGCGTGGTACCGGAGTGCCCCGGAGTCCCGCCGCCCACGCCGCCCCCGCGCGGTCGCTGCGGCCGCAGCTGCCGGCGTGGCATAGGTCGCGGCCAGCCGCCCACGGCAGCGCGCCTCCGGTGCTGCTGCAACGCGAAACGAAGACAGAACGAGGAACTAACACGACACGCATCCACTTGAACGCCTCTTATGCGAACAGAGAAACATTTTATTCGATACAGAAGTTCTTGTTGGAAGGAACAAGGAATGCAGTGAGATAGAAGAGATGCCAATATATCTTCGGTGTAATATACAGACTACCTATTCTTTGTTGAAAAATGCTAAAATCCTTATCATGAATATACGAAATGGTAATGAATTGGGTTTTGAAATAATATCACTGTTTTTTTATCAATATGAAATCTTATAATGCAGCAGCAGTCTTGCATTAAATGTTGAAACTGGAGCAAGTATTAACAGAAGCTTTGTTAAAAGTGCTTCTAAAAGCATCATCAAATGAGTTAGATTACGAAAAGACGAAGTATGTAGAGAAGTCAATACAGCAACCAAAACAGAATTTGGTCGCAAAAATAATTTAGTATGCATGCCACGAACTTGCATGACGATTCTCCACCGACAATACATTTAGTCAGGAACGTTTCACTTGAGAAGGCCAATCCGGTACTGCAGCGGGCATCTGTTCCTGTCAATTTCCAGGACGCCAAATAACTGTTGGTCACACTGACCGCACGGAGGTCTGGAAGGCGCGGGTCCCGCCGCGCCTCGCGAGGCCTCATCCGTCAAGCGGCGGCTAACGAGCGCAGGGCGGGGAATCCCCGGCGCCGCTCGGCCGCGCAGCGGGGCGCCGACGCGCATGCGCAGGCCATGAGGCAAGCGCTCTCTGGGCCCCCGCCGCATCGGGGTAGTTGTGTGACTGCTCCACTCTGACAGCGAAGGTTTTTCAACCTCACGCAAATGTCAGGAGGAGGCGAGTAGAAGAAAGAAGGAAGAAAGTTGTTGCGAAATTAAATTTGCAGGGATGCAAAATTATAAAATAGATTTTTTTAAATTTAAACGTTTATTGAACTTCGCTGTGTGTTCCCATGATCACGCATGTCACTTGTCAGCTATTTATAATATGTACCAATCAAATCACGTAAAATAATTTGTCCGAAAGAAGTACGGTGCATACTTTTCGTATCTCTTTTATGTACCAAGTACTATCATCAGTTATTCATTGAATGAAGTGCTTAGAAGTATGAATAAAATGTACACTGTATGCCATATAAAATGTCTGTTGACGGCAGTGAAAAACACGAGTGTCAATTTCTTTCCAAAACGCACGTGGGTACTAATCAAAAGCTGGATGATAAGGCAGGCAAACCAACACAGTGCATACCAATGGCTATTGAGTGAGAAAAATGTGGAGACCCACGCGCAGAGTTCCGCGAAGCAGCGTGACGTCAATCAGGGCACGGGCGGCGGCCGCTGACGGCAGAGCAAGTGCTAACGAGAGGCGAGCGGCGGCGGCGGCGGCGGCGACAGGGAGCGGCTGCTGGACGAGCCCTCGAGGACGACACGTGTCGGACAGATGCAGCGGCGGCGGCGGCGGCGGCCGGGGTGCTAGGAGGCGCGTGCACTGTTGACTCGCATGGCTGCCGTCCGCGGGCTGCGTGTTTTCGTGTTAGAGGCCTTCATGTCAAGAACCGCCCCCGCCTTCGTTCCTGCCTCGGCCCCCGCCCCCGCCCCCACCCACCCACCCACCTTTTCCACCGCTCGCTCTATTGATTGGTTTATTTACCCATTCAGCTTTGGCAGTGTGTGTTAACCTATTAGCCGTACATTCTTGACGATCCCTCGTCCGGTTGTTGTGTGTGTACTCTTCGACACTTGTCTGCAGCCTCCGAACGAGCAGTGGCTGTGAGTGGGGAACTGCTGGTAGCGAGAAGATTCAAGAAATGGCTCACATGAAAGGGTTGTTGGTAAAGAAGAGGTAGTCAAAATTCGGTCCTTACAATCTGTCTATTATAATAGTCTTCTTCGTCCTGCATACACTGGTTTCTTTAAAATAAAGTAATCAAGATGTGGGGAAAGCTGTCTATTATTAAGATATTTGAGCATTAACGAAATAAGTTCAGATATTTTATATAGTGACGTTTTAAGCAAATATTAAAATCAAGATGAAAGTAAAGAAAGCGGAAAGAGAATTTAAAAATTGTTGTAATGCCTTGTGTCCAGCTGATTTCATTGTATTAATTTCAAATGCAAGCTGCACACGTTTTAGATCCATATACATCTAGAATATTATATTCATTTAATGAATTTGACTGTAATGATAAATTTGTAACACATATTTTTATAACACATCTTCGAGAAGTGTTTACCAACAGTAAAAACAGTTACATATTGCTTTCAGTAATTAGTTTCAATATCAATGTATAAAATATGAAAGAACATTCATAGTCAAGCCTTGAGTAAATAATTTTATACCATCTAATAAAGATATAACAAAGTTATATGGCGACAACTGGCCACACAAACGACTTCCAAAACCACTTCTAATAGTCTCTTGTCGGCGATGTCGCCTGCTATATATAGCGTCCCGACTTCATGGTGCCGAACGAGCGAACAGAAGAAATGAAAATAAAATATTGTTATATTTGCGAAGAAAACATTCTTTCACTGAATCACAAGCGTAAATTAATTTGCATATGAATGCAGGCTGCTTGAGGACTTGTCCGCCTATACCGTAGTGCGTTTTGGAGGAGGCGTTGGCGGTGGCTATATCTTTAAGAGAGAGCAGACGCGAGAAGAGAGGAAAGAGAAGTAGGGAACTACTTGTGGGATGCTAAGAAGTAAAAGAAATGAACGCCTGAGGAAGTGATTCTCTTTGGGCGCAAGAGAGGTACTGTATATTTGTATGCATTGATACTCATGCCATAACAAGTGCGAATGAATTGCTTTCTATAAAATAATAGCGAGATTGTAACTGAGCTGACGAGAAGCAGGATGTAGAAGAGCTTCGGTGGAACACAAGGCCGAATCAAAAATTGAGAATTTGTGTTAGTAATCAAAAGAAGATTTCGAAGGTCTGAGCGTTCTAAGGTAAAACGCGGTAGAAAGAAATGACCACAATGGAGGGATGATGAAAGCATGAATGAAATAGGGGCTGAGCCAATGGCGTTGTACTTGTAAATCACGAAATTCCTCACATGGCAGAGATCTAATAATATCTTATAGAACATGGCACTACATAGAATTGTGAAGTAACATGAGACGAGATGGATCGTTTGCAGCTGAAAGAGGAGCAGCATCTCGTGGAAATGAGCGTGACGTCATCCAGGGGTTGGAACGTCAAAGAAACGAATGACGCTGCCGCAATGTAGCGCGGGAGAGCGCTGTGTGTGTGTCTATGTGTGTGTGTGTGAGATTCATTAATGATTGCGGGCACATCAACTACTAAGAACATTACTTTAGTAAGTGTAGTGCATGTTTTTATCACGGAGGAGGCGGAGATCTCCATCGACATTGCCGTGGGTTTGGGGTGTTTCCTCAACCAGGTATCTCCCACAAGCGGGGCACCGCCCCAGCCAGAACAAGCTCTAAGCTCCCGTCATGTGTGGTAGTGTAGTGCATGTTAGTGTGTGTGTGTGTGTGTGTGGGTGTGTGTGTAAAGAGAGAGGATAGGACAAGGAAGAGGTAGTAAAGATCACGCGTGGTCCGTGGCCCGTTTGTTAGGATACTACTCCGGCATTCGCCAGGGGTTGACCAAAGAAACCACGGAAAACTACCGATCAGAACAGCTGCGTCTTGAATTCTCATTCTGAGAGCGATTGAATTCAACCTAGCTAGCTAATATCGAAAATCCTGCCGCCTTCGGGACTCGAATCCTGGGATCTCCCGGTCAGAAGCCCTGAGCTACCTAAGCCGGTGGGGGTGGGAGAGGATGACGGGGTGGAGGGGAGGGGCCCAACGCTGCCCGTGTGATGTTGCCGCTGCGCGTAGCTACGCCCCCGATTGAGGCTTCGCCTTTGAAAGAAGCCCCGATGGCGCCTCCCCCCCTCCCGCGCGCCGGGGCATTCCGCCGGTAATGGAATCGGCCGCCCTCGCCCTCCAGCGCAAACTTAATTCGAAGGCGGCCCAGCCCCTTGCGTCAACACCCGCCTTCATCATGAGCGGCTCGCCGTAAACACCGGTATAATCTTTAAAAATAAGAATTAGCTAAAAGGAGGGGAATAAATGTCGGCGGTTTATGTACGCGCTCATCGGTACACAAAGCCATGAATGTAAGGAAGCATTACACCACAAAAATCTTATTTTCGATGCAGAGAAAACAGAAGGGAGAGCCTTTTGACCTCTACGGAGAAATGTCAACAGCAACGGAACTCTGACTGAGGAAACAAAGGGGTGCTATAGAGATCCTGGCGGAGTGTTAAGTAATGTGCAAACAAGAGTATTAACCGGTCTGTAGCGCTTGTAACACTGGCGTCGCCCACACCTGGGCTCTTCAGAGGACCCGCGCCAGGCGGCTGCAGCCCCCGCGCCGCCCCCGCCCCCGCCCCCGCGTGCGTCGCCAACGCAATTGCCCTCTGCCATCGCGTGCGGCGAAGTAAACGATATTGCCACTAATCACAAGGCGATTGGCTCATCAGGAACACGTGCGCTGCCTCACATTGCTGCTCTCTTTATTTAGTCATTTACACAGACACAAGTAGATAGACGTTTATACAGAACTGCCTAGTCAACTGACCAGTTTCAGCTAGTAGAAGAGAGCAGAACGACGGCATTGTCAAGAAATAGAAACCTATTACTACCTTGTACATCACTCTTACTGGATCATTTGTCTAATTAAATCTAGCTTCATCGAGCCTCTATAAAGATCTTATTTAGTATCGGAGTTCTTCCTGTTTCCAGTAGTTTCCTTATTTTCTGTATACGTAGTACCAACATTCTATAATCAAGACTTGAATATTCTCACAAAATCCCAGCCTCATAGCTATTTCTACTCATTTTTAAATAGTTCAGTAACATTTATGATCACAACATTATACAGTTTTGCATTATAAAAATGCCTAATTTCTTAACATTAAACAGATATTACTTATCTGAAAACATCGAAATATTATTTAAAATTTTGCCGGGACTCCAAAAAAATAATTGCTATACTTCTTCACTTCTACCCTCAAATATGGGTCACAAATTGGACACAAGAGTATATTGTCATTTTTTATGTTCCTGCAAATTTGTTAAGAAGATGATTCTCGTGTGTGTGAATGGCCCTTCCGTCTTTCGTGTGGATGGCTCTTTACTTACGCGACGACATAGGCGAGTGTACAGCAGCGGAGAGGGGCAGGAAGGTCGAAGCTTCCTTGAAAATTTTGAAAGGGGGTGACGAAGTTTTACATAATAAAAAATAATATTTCCATAAAAATGTTCAATACCTGAGTTTTCTCCTTATTAACTTGACGGTTTGCGAATGTATTGGAAAATAAATTCTCCAAGCCATCTCGCAACCCTGAAAATGGTTCAACATAAAACTCAAATGTATTTATTAATTGAATCATTAAAGTTATGATTTAATTCTCCTTGTTATATGTTTTATTTGCTAGTAAAATATGCCATTTATTTAAAAAGGTTCAAAGGAAAAGGGGACCCATAAATATCGTTGGCTTCCCCTTAGTCTACGCTGTGCGCGCATACACGAGGTGGGCTTAGCATACACGAGGGGAGGTTTCGCACGGCACAGCGTGTATCAATTGTCAGCAACCTCAATTATCTGCGCATGAGCAGATGCACAAAAGTGATAATAAACTCGAACAGTGTATGCATAGAAGATCGCTAGTTCTATCGATTGCTGTAATGCTTCACCGTGCAAAAACTTTCTGGCACCATTGCTTCGCAGCTGTCCGCCCTTGGCGAAACTCTCTTGCCTAGGGTTGCCATACGTCCTAAAAAAGTTGATATATCGTGAATATCGACATGTGTCCCGTCAGATTTGTGTTTTTTGCTAAATGTCCTGAATTTTTACACTCTGTTATAATTCCACACAGTCCTACAAAAAACTGCGTTTTGGGACGACTTGTGTACTACAGCACAGAACTATGGGCTACGTAAGAGAACGCAAGCGACAAATTCATTTTCTACGTAAATATTGTTAGTTTTGTCGTTTTAGGGAATAATCAGAGAGCTGAAAAATAGATAAAGAAAGGAACCGTGCGTTTTGAATTGAAGTGCATTTCACAATGTGTTATTATAAGAGAATGTGGAATGCAAACGCGAACAGGGCTCAGTCAATGACACTTTTAACATTAACCAAAGTCATGCTTCATTTAACATTTTATTTGAATACCCTGAAATACTTCAAAAATCGTTTCAATGAAAAATAAGAAAATTACCTGTATAACCTTCTAAAGTCAGGGAAATTTACCCTAGAAAAAGGGTAGTCACCCTGTTAGACTTGAAAGGGTGGAATGTTATTTCTCATGATCTACTATTTAGTTTTGTACTTGAACTACTTCCTCCTTACACGATTTAATTGATACACAATTTAGTTGTATACAATTTTTTTTCTGAAATATACTTGGGATATCCCGAATTCCATTGTCCTTATGGCAACCCCACTCTCGCCCTCCGCGCGGGCACGCGCCGTCCCCGCGGCGGCCATCTTGCGGGACACACGTCACCCAGATCCGTGAGCCAAGGCTGCCAACACTATACAGCGAGGCCGCCAAATCTGCGTGGCACTTCGCCACAGAGCGAGCGACTCGGTGCACCCGCGAAACGAGGCGGCGCCGGGCCCAGCATCCGGCCCGCCCGCCCCACCCCTCCTGCTGCCGCCCACCCATCCCCTCCCTCCCCGCCCCTCCCCTCTCTCCCGGCCCTTCTCGCCCCCGCCCTGTCCCGCCCCCGCCCCGCCCCGTCCCGACCCGCCCCGCCCCGCTCCGCCCTGACCCGCTCCGCCCTGACCCGCCCCGCCCCGCCCCGCCCCGTCCTGCCCCGCCCCGCTCCGTCCTGCCCCGCCCCGCTCCGTCCTGCCCCGCTCCGCTCCGTCCTGCCCCGCCCCGCTCCGCCCCGCTCCGCCCCGCCTCTTCACTCTAAGGGAGCCCGGGATAAACGAAAACACACTTAATGTCGCGACACAACGACCCCACACCCTGCTCGAGAACAACTCAAAAATACATATAACTGACTGTCTGTACCTGGTGCAAGAGCCCACGTACGAGCCATGGCCTACCAGCAACGCCCCGGCCTTGCGGACTTGGGTTAAGGGAGGTACGTGTAGTTAGCAGGAAGATATCCCCTTGCCGTATTCTGGCTTATGAATTAAATATTTTAACAAAAACAGTCTCCATGAGTTCTGCAATAACACAGACCATACAGGAGACCTTTAATAGTTCTTTACATCTCAAAAATATGAAAAAGATGCCGTTCCATTACACAACTATAAACAGCATTAATTTACTCTTCCTTGGAGCCTTGCTGTAACATGACGTCATCTGAAACTCAGTTAGAGAATTCGGTCGTACGCTTAATATGAGAAAAATCGAAATAATACAATTTAATGTTTGCATTTTTCCGCCAACAACGAAACTATTTCATTATTTTCGTAGTTTTCCTGAGCGCCTGGATATTTAATGAAAGCGTAGACTACTTTCTCGTGACCGGAGGCTGCAGTCCGGAGCTGAGTTTTCTTTCAATTTTTGCGCGCGTCAGAAATGTACATATACGTAAATGGATTAATATAAAAGAAACGCATACAGGTGCAGTAGAATATGACGAGTGTAGGTATCTAAAACTGTGAAAGAGGAGATAAAAATGTTCTTGAGCACGCTTTATTTACAACAGAAAATATGCCTTACAAGTAATTTTGAGTTTTTATTGAATGATGGTAAGCTCCGTTAGAAGCTCCTCGAAACCAACATCCGAAGGTTAAACAGTGCCAGATCTGATCAGTCATGATCTGACCGTTTATATTGTTCTTCTTTAAGAACATAGGAATGTTCGTGAAGAATGGATACACATTTTCGATTTCAAATTCATTTAAATACGTAGCAACAACGTGTAAAAAAAATGAATGCGGAACACGATGTTTTACTCCTACCCTAATATTAGAAATGAAATTAAGAATGAGGAGGAGCGTTGGCGTAGGCACCAGCAGAAGTTTTACGCATTTTTTGAAAACTAGTCCTGTAGGTAATTCATTTCAGATACAGCTCTCATACCCCAGGTGTTCTGAGGTATGCAAGTGCTGAGGTACAGATAGGCGAATATTTTTTCTACCTAGTTTACTTATTCAGGTAGAAAAATTGAACCCTACAAAACTACAAAATGAATATATGCACTTGACTTAAATGTAAATGTACATAAATACATGGATACTGCCAGAAATATTACGAGACATTAGAAAATATAAGAACAACGGGAGCATTATCAAACTTCTTTGTATTGCCGGTTGGCCACTCATTTCCTGAAACAAATTTCCATGACTTTCACCGATTTTTCAGAACATTTTAAAAATGTTTCACTGATAAGATTTAGAGTATTTCACACTATTTAAAGAAAATATTAAAGCAAGCCTGAAAGTAATTTGGCAGCTCTCTGATTTTGCTATGACAAAGTTCAAATTAAAACAATCTCAAACAAGTAGAAATTGAGCAAAAAATAATGCTATACCATTTTTTTAGGAATAACATTTAGTTTTATAACCATCTCTAAATCTTCCCTGACTTCTAAATATTCTTCCATAAATTCTCTGATTTTCTCTGACTTTTTGAGAGCGATGCAATTCGGTGATTTTCCCTGTTTTTCCATACATATTCCAGAAAGTGGCAACCCTGCTGGGGCTTTCGAGCGGCGGAACAGAGGGATGCAGGAGGCGTCGAGTGTTGAGTTCGCGCGTGGCGGACGTGCCGGCGCGAGACGGGGGCAGACCGGGCGATCGCCCGAGGCCCCGCAAGTCAAGAGGCCCGATCATGGGAAAAAATTAGTAACAAATTGAAAAAGAAATTACTACTCGAGGAAATAGTTTTTTTAACTTTATAAGTCGCTGTACTGAAGCCTGATATTTCGCAAAATTTTCTATTAATTTTTTACCTTAAATAATTACTTATACGGTAGGACCCTTTGAAATGAATCAAATGACGCTGACATTAAAAAAGATTCCATTGAAATTCATATTTATTGTTTCATGTAGAAGAACGAGTTATTTTATTAAACACTAAAAACAACAATATTTGTAGCACTTAAGCTCACCGTGGAAATTGTATTATTTGATCACTAAATACTTTTATTTGAAACTATTATTTAAAATATATTTCCAAAACCCTTTTTCTAGTTTAAATGTCGTAATTTTTGTTATTTATTGAAATAAATAAGCCATACAGTTCGTTGCCACAACTTTAACATTTTTAATTTTTCCGGGAGGGGGTGGGGGCTCCGATTGAGCATTGCCCCGGGCCCAAAATTGCCTAGCTCCGCACTGCGTGGCAGACGTGCGGGGGCGGGAGTGGCGGGGGGGTAAACGTTATGTCACGGAGCGGACGCGTGGGGCCGTGGGCCGTAGGTCGGGCGGCGCCAAGGCCAGGCCCCGGCCGAAAGACGGCTGCCGCGCGGAGCTTCCGGGTCCGGCCGCGCGCGAGGAGGAGGGGGGGGGGCGGAGGCCCAAGGCCGCGAGGCGCCGGCTGGCCTCTCGCCCGCTCCGCCTCTGCAGATGCGCACAAGCCATCGGCGCGCGCATCAACCAGCTTGGCACTCGCTGAGAGTTGCTCTACATTCACGGCGACCTCATGATTTGAAGAAAATGCTTGGAATCAATATCTTGGTAAAATTTCAGGAAGTATGATAAAATAATTATGCTTTCATAATAAGAATAATTGAAAGGGGAATAAGACTCAGTCATTTGGCTCCATATCATCTTAATTCGGTTTTTCGTTGAAGTTTTTATTTCCGCTACTCTACTACACCAGTCGGGAGGCTAGTTATGAGTTTAGAGCTTGTTCCGGCTCGGGCGGTGCCCCACACGGGAGATGAAAAATCCTCAAGCCAATGTATAGATTAGTACCAGATCCCAAGTTCCTGCAATAGAGAAATATACACTTCCTGGAATATACATTATACTTGCACTATATTTACGGGACGAATGACCTCAGCAGTTGACACATCCGAAATGAATAATCACTTACACACTGCGTTGAAGGTTTCAGAACAGTATGTAAAATAATTGCTTTTTACAGCAAGACATTAAGGCGCTTAAGGCTTGGCGCACGTAGTAAGGTAGCTCCTGCCAGGTACCAGAATGCGACTTCGAACAGGTGCAGGAGGGGAACCTAGCGCGAGAGGCCGCCAATTTCCCGCCGCAATCTTTGACCCTGAATCGTAACCCGCTCGAAAATCTACGCTCCTATCTGGTCTCAACTGACATTGTCTGGCACATATAATAGTAATCGACTGTAGCTTCTTGCGGTTACGTGAGGCATCTTATCACTTTCTTTGCTGACAGTCGTTGCAAAAAATAAAACATAGTTTTAACAGCGCGTATATGATGACAAAAAATAACAGACTTTATCTTTTTCAACGACATACTATCTAGAAATAAACAGTGTGCTATTTATGATATGTGTTTGCGTTTAATTTGTGTGTCTGTACGTGGGGTGGATCCAGGTTGGGGGAAGCTGTTCGTGCGTGTTTTCCGGCAATCACCTGGAACTGATGAGATAAATGTATGCATACAGCTGATCAACAACCTCAGAATTAGATGCAGATATAAAAAGATATTTTAAATAGTAACTCTTCAAAAGTAAGAAATTCAATTCTTGACAATGATTCACTCAGATTTTATCTCAATATTTTGTAATCTTTTGAATATACTTGCTTGGAATTTTAAAACGTTTCCGTTACAAGAACAGTTTTTGATTGGAAAGATTCACGCGATTGAAGGCAGGCGATACATGCGCCCTCAAATAAAGCAGAAATCAACTGTCCAATATGATCCAGTTAATCGAACATTTGCCTCTTGGCCACGAACTTCCTCCCCTTCGTTTTCTGCCTGCCTGTCCTCCTGTCTGTCTGTCTGTCCCTCTCTCTCTCTCTCCAACTACCTTGCGGATCTCTCAGAGACACCTGTAAATTGGTTTTCACTTGACTTTGATTAGCGAAGTGAAACACCGGTTATTAATTCAGAAGAAAAAAGTAAAACTAATGAAAAACCAGTAAACATCTGGTTCCTTCCAGAGAATCATTTAACTCGCTTTCTGGCTAACATGAAGGAAGGAGTGGTGGAGTATATCGTTCAGAGATGATTGAAAATGTTGCAGAGAAGAGAAAGTACGAGAAATATTTTTTTAAAGTTATGGATTATAAAAATAATGAATGCGTAGGAAGATATGTATGGTGTCACCCACCCCTCCACAGTCCCCTTACCATAGGTTAAGTAACAGAAGAATTTTACGTTTAAGGCATTTTTCATTTAAAACGTGGCACTTATTTTTCCCGATTTGTCCCCAGGTAAGTTATATGTGCCAGAGAATGTGCTTAGAGGGATTGGGGGTAGAAGAATCGGCATAAGTGTCATTCCGTTCTCCCATCTCCCGTACTTGTGGTCAAGTGACAATTTTTACAATTTTCCACTGTATTTTGGTTCAAAACTGTGAAATTAATTCCTCACTGCCTGGAACAATCTTAAAGATCTTTATAGCGCTAACAGCTTTTACCTTCCTCTGACATGTGCATCAAGTTAAAGCTCAAAGCTACTAATCTGTCAGAGTTAAGCGTACACTCGCATCCATCCATAAAGACGTTATAAATATTTTCATCCTTTCAGAGGTCCTCAAAATGGATTTTCCCACAAAAATGTCAACCTAGTATTTTTGAATAGGCCTCAGTACTTTTGTGGGAGTACGCAGTATGAAGAGTCACAGAACAAATTATCAGTAAAAGCTTGGACGTATATTACATAGTTATTTATGTAGGAAGGACGTTACAAAGATTGTAAGGATCTAGCAATGAGAAAAAACTCGAGGGCCTCGAACAACAAATTCAAATTCTTGTTAAAAAATTAACGGGAAGAAATATTTTAGTTTCAATTCCAAATAATCAGCCGATTTTTTATTATAATTTATACATTATATTTCTTATACTAGGTGATATCATTTTACTTTGAATGTCACAATAACTTTTTAATTTTATTGTAGTGTCTTTTGTCAGAAGATTTAAATGATGGACAACTATAACTCAAGACTCTCTGGTAACAAACTTTCAGAATTCTTGCCGTTCGATATTCAACATTTACTCAAATATTGTTCACCATAAAGCAATAAAATATTTTAGCATACAACTTATCTTCAGTATTCTATATATTTTCCGTGATCTGTCGTGATTTTGTGGTTTCATGCCATAAAATTACAATCAACGGTAGGATTGACTTTTTATGTCGGACTGTTGACGTATCAGGAAACATATTCTTGTCATGTGTGAAAGCGTAGACCGTTCATTCTTATTTGGATGAATGTTTTTATCCAGTTTGCGCCCAGTGGCGTCTTCCTTCGGTTGCACCTTTCCCCGAGAGGAGGGAGCTGCGGTTTGGCCGGAGGCGTCTTCGTGGGGCCGCAGGGAAAAGGTCTCGGGTTCAGATGCAGTTCCCTGGCGGGATCGGTGTCCTTGAACCAGGGTACCGACCCTCGCGGCGGCGCGGCGCGAGCATTCGGACGCGGGCGCGGGCGAGCGCGGGGGCGGGGGCGGGCGCGAAGGAGCGCATTTGGGCGCGAGCGAGCGCGAGGGCGGGTTCGGGGGCGGGCTCGGGGGCGGCCTTCGGGGGCGGGCTCGGGGGCGGCTTGGGGCGGCTCGGGGCGGGCCTGGGGCGCTCGGGGGCGGCTCGTGGGCGGGCTCGGGGCGGGCTCGGGGCGGCTCGGGGGCGGGCCTCTGTGGGCGGGCTCGGGGGCGGGCGCGTGGGCGGGTCAGCTCGGGGCGGGCTCGGGGGCGGCCTGGGGCGCCTCTGGGGGCGGGCGCGGGGGCGGGCCCAGCGGGCTCGGGGGCGGCCTGGAGCGTGGCCTCGGGGCGGGTTAGGCTAGGGGGAGGGAGCGGACACTGGCGCGAGCAGGGGCTGGCGCGGGGCGGGGAGGGCGGGGCGTGAGGGCGGGCGTGGTGGCGGGCGTGGGGGTGGGCGTGGGGGTGTGCGTGGGGGCGAGCGTGGGGGCAGGCGTGGGGGCGAGCGAGGGGGCGGGCATGGGGGCGGGCGCGAGCGGGGGCGGACGCGAGGGTGAGTGCGGCGCGGTCGCGGGGGCGGGGCTGGGCGGCGACCTCCGGGAGGCGTGTCTGCTCCAGTTGGCGGCCGCCGCCCGGGTCACGGGTCACGCGAAAGGGCTCCCCGCGCCGGGAATTCCTCCTCGCGGCGGCGGAAGGCCGTGGGAGCGGCGGCGGCCGCGGTGCCGCCTGGGGCCGCGCGCGGCCGGGCGGGCGCCGTGTCATTAGCGGGGCGGGCGCGGGCGTGGCCGGCGGTTGGACGCGCCCGCCCCGCCCCTCCACGCCCCGCCCCGCCCCGCCTACCCGCCTCGCCTCGCCTCGCTCAGCCGGACGTACCTGGATTGCCCTTTGCTCCGAGATTAGTTGTCTCTGTTTCTCAGATTGTGCCTATTCTTCATTTTCTCTTCTGTTTCTCTTCTTTTACGGGAAGAACCATATTTTGTCATTTGTTTGCTCATAATAGTTTATTTTCTCCTTCTGCCCTTTCGTTTGCATTGCCGTCTTCCCACCCGTTGCGCGGGCTTCCCACTGCTCACGCCGCCGGCTCCAGTTGCATCTGTGACGAAGAGTGAACGGGGCCGGAGTGGCGTGAGTCACATTTCCAGGTGGAGCCCCGGCCTTAGACCTGACATTCAGCCGGAGCAGGCGGAGCGTCGCGGAGGTGAAGCGGAGAAATCGCGAGCGCCGAGCGGAGGCGGGGGGGGGGGCGCCCAACCGATTCAGGGGGATCGTGCGAACGCCTGCGATGTGTACAGATCGGCGATAAGGAGTCACGCCCAGCAGACCGCAAGGTGCCCGCGGACTATTCGTGCTCGCCTCTATCGCTATCTGCGAAGGATATACCACTCATCAATAAATCACGTTTCTCAGCAATAATGAACATTCATTGATGTCGGAATAACGACCGTGGAACTAGCCATGAAATGGGCTTATGAATCAATTTTCTCATATATACATAAGAAGTGTTTTTTTTTTCAGATCGTTTAAGAAAGTCAAGCCGAGTCTTTATTCTGAACAAGTTATCAGATCTCCAAGTGTGTCATACAGTTCTATCAATTGCACTCATTCAAAATTTCTCCCAATGCTATAAAACATTTTTAAATAAAAAAACTACAGAAGGGTCGATCGTATAAAAAAGGTATTTTTGGAAATCCTCTCCCCTCTCATAAAGTATACGATTTTGCTGGCTTATCATTTTTTATGTCTTCTGATGCAGTCTCTGAATTCGGTGGTGGGCACAATTCGGGTGCTGAAATTTGTTAGACCTACTTTCAACAATGTGCCGGAATCCTTGAAAACTTAGCCTCATCCACTCAACCATGATATTCAGCAATGGCTTACACCACACATTTCCCTTCCATATTTTCTTTTAAGACGACCTGAAGGTGCTCGGTTGAGCACCTTCAGCCAGCATTTTTTGCCATGGAATACTGTACCAGGTAATCTATAGTAATCTGTTTCTTCTCTTAACACTGTTCTGTAAGATTCGGTCTATGTTGAATGTACCTAACACCTTTTCATATGTTACTTGTTTAATCCAGGGAATTCGTGGTGTTCTGATATTGATTCACACAATTTTTATTTTTTTCATTATAACTATCCTAATCCTCCAATATTGGTAGTGTTTACATTGTAACAATTATTAAAGCTCGTATATCCATGCCATACAAAAACACTGACTAGATATAAGATTTTTGAAAAGTTCTTTAGAAATAAATCCTTGTTACATAAAAAAGTTTCAAAGTTAACAGTGAATTCAGCATAATCATTTCTGCTTAAACCGAATTTTCAACATCTACATTACAGTTTTTGTCAATAAAACATCCATTTAAATTATCAATACGTATTATCGGTTCCGAGTTTTAACGAGATATGGGAAAGGAAATGATCACAGAAATCTCGGAGAAAGAATGAAAGGTTCTATTCTGGCTATACTAAATGCTTGATTTTTCCTGAATACCTTATTTCAAATTGCATAATCATCTGTTCAAATATGATGTAGTAAAAACCACATATGAATTCTATGGGTCTACGATGCTTCAGTATTTTTGCTGAATTATTTCTCACTACTTTTGATTCGAATTCCACGTTTACGTCCATAACTAATAATCATTGTTGTGTTTTAGAATTTCCGTTTAATTTATATTCATTCCCAACCATTTTTCAGAGGTTCTTCTTCGCTTGGAACATAATTTTACAGGAGACATAATTCCAGGCATGTGGTTGTATACTAGTGTCGATCTCCCAGCCGGCGATCAGGATCCGATTGCACTTTCCGCACGCACAAACGCAGAACACTCACTTGTCTTCTCCTGGCAGCGGCGCAGGCTCATTTAAGCGTGGCATGTCCTGTACGCGCGTTTCATTCCACACAGTGTTTGCTAACGTCGCGCGTCGTGCGAGGCACGTCTCTCGTTGCAGAAGCACGGCCCTGCCATACTGGATGGCTGCGGTCGCGTGCTCATTGCTTCTGCACGCACTAGCTATACAATGTTCAGAGCATATCTCTAGAAAACTTCTTGTGGATACCAGATGCCCAACGCATCCGACAGTTCCTCCCAGCGTGTGAGAGAAACCTTTGGGAATGTTTAACTTGTGCAAAATGCAACAGTTCTCATTGACGTTTATCTGTTATATTATTTAAATCTCTTGCTGATGTCTCAATATCATCCTTTTCAGTTTAGGGTTTACTTGTATGCAACCCAAGATATTATTGACATCTGTACAATTCCGTAGATCAGTCGAGTCATTTGAAGAAAATAGAAAATATTCACATTAAACATATCCTCAATATTATCTATCGAAATGGAGCGTCTTCATCTAATGGGCACGTCTGAAATATGTTTGATGAATTATGTAAGAAAACTACGTGAGTTATTCACAATTTAAACAAACATTTTTAGTGAAATAACCCCATATTGCAGGCAATTTTAACTTATGTAAGTGGTAGTTGGCAACCTTTGCGAAGAGTGTTATTCATACTGGATTAATATTTACACAAACGTAACCTCAGAAGTTTTAGATTCGATGACGTATCCTTTCCAAGAAAGTACTTTTGAAGAACAGCGTTACGTGATATAATTGTAAACTTTCGGAAAATGTTCAACAGTCAAAAATTTTATTTTCGATGAATAAACATTAAGTCAGCAGTTGCATCAATTTTGCGGTGCTCTAAGTAACTTCCCCAACGGGCACCGTCCCAGCCATAATAAGCTCTAAGCTCCCGGCAAGTGCGGTAGTGTTGTGCAGGTAAGTGTATGTGTGTCAGTAAGGGGTGAGGCTGGGACAGGGCAGAGAAAGAAAACATCGCCGTATTGCTCAGGCAATCGTCTGTAATTGATTGAAGAAAACATACGAAAACTATCAGAGTAGTCCAGCCGCTAGAATTCTCCTCCAGACATCGTATGAATTCGACCCAAGTATATGCAATGCCTCTGATCGGGGGTGTTTGGATTTGACTCCCGACGGTGGCAGGATTTTGGACATCAGCTTGAAAGTCGGGTCGAATTCAGCCGCTGTCTTGAGGAGAATTCTAGCGGCCAGATGCTCTGATCGGTAATTTTCCGTGGTTTCTTCGATCAACACTAGGCGAATGCCCGAGCAAGACCCTAACAAACGGGACATGGACAGCGCTCGATCCTTCCTTCCTCTACCTCGTCCTATCCTCACCCCTTACTTACACACAAGCACTTCATTACCACACACGCTGTGAGACCGGTCGGGAGCTTACAGCTTGTCCAGGTTGGGGCGGTGCCCCCGCTGGTGGAAGATACTTGTCTGGGGAAAATGCCAGCAAGCCGGCGTAGGTCGCCATCTAGTGGAGGAAGATCACAGACGTCTCATGCGATGAAAACGTGCACTACACTTACGGGGCCAATGACCTTAGCAGTTGACGCATTCGAAATCACTAACGAATCAATCAATCGACCTAGCTATGTATGTAGATGTTTAGCCAGCGTCCGGACAAGCCAGGACGGTTCGGCGGCTGCGCAGCGATCGCTTGTGTGGGCGTGGCCGGGCGGCGAGGATAGGGCGGGTCGGACCGGGCCGGACAGGGTGGAACGCGAGAGGGCCGGGCGGGTCGAGGCAGGGCGGGGCGGGGAAGGACGGAGATGGGAGGTGTGGGGCGGGGGAAAGGGAGGGGAGGGGTGGAAGCGGGAGGGGCGGGGGAAGGGGAGGGGCAGGGCAGGTGAAGGGAGGGGAGGGTGGGGCAGGGAGGGAGGGGCAGGACAGGTGAAGGGAGGGGAGGGTGGGGCAGGGAGGGAGGGGCAGAGGCTGGAGGGGCGGGGCAGGAGAAGGGAGTGGCAAGGCGGGGAAATGGGAGGGGCGGGGCAGGGGAAGGGAGGGGCGGGGCGGGGGAGTGAAGTGGCGGGGAAGGGGGCCATGCTTGGGGGACGGGCGCGCGCGCCTCGCGGCTGGTGACCGATGAGCCGCGCGGCGCGCGCTTTTCGGGTTGCCTGCCCGCGCCGCCGCCCCCCGCCGCCCCCGCCCCCAAGCGCCACCGCGCACGCCGCGTTTATTGAATTGCACGTGCGCCGCGCCAGGGCGGAGCCTCGGCGGCTCGGCGCCCTCCGCCAATGCTTCGTACTGCCCCAAGGAATTTCGAGGGAGCTCTGCGGCACGCGAAGCTCTTTTACAACTTTCTTTCAGACACATTTCTTTTTATTTTGACGACGGCTTCAGAGGTCCTTTGCTATTATACGTAGTGTACACAAGCTTTGTGTTGCGTACATTTTACATTTTGTAGGTATCCGCTACTTTTCATTCCAAAAGCCAATTCAACAGGGCAAAGCTCAATAGAGGCTTCATTATGTTTGTTCATTTATTGACTAGTATCCTTTTTAAAATGAAATTTCAAATGAAATTGAAATTAAATACAGTTATATATGACACTTAGTATTTTCTTTTTCCTTTCCTAATATTTTTCTAAAATATAAATATTTATTTGAAATGTGTTTTTATCCGTTACTTTTCTTAATTTGTCGTATAGACCAATAAGAAATTCACATTACAAAACTGTTTTTATTTCTGGCTTTTTTCCTTTTAAGCATCTTCAACAAAGAAATTATTTGTTTTAGTATTAAAGAGAAAATATCGTTAACTAAACAGATTACAGTTTGTAAAAATAAGAATGCGAAATTTACAATATTTTGGAACGATATTTGAAAATCATTACATACTTGCAAGTTCATATAACAAATCTTCGCGATGGTACTGAAAGACAAAATCGAGAGGGGTAGTCCAGTCAAAAGGTATCTGACTCAGGAGAAACATGGAAAAACATGGAACCGTTGAGAAAAAATGCCTGGATTTTTTTCCTGGATCGGGCCCTTTTGAACATCAGTTGACTGGACTAGGGTTGATTTTTGGAAGAAAAGACAAGAGTGTGGTGTAATTCGTCTCCGACCCCGCCCCCTACATGTTCCACGTACTCCTCGCCCCTCATTCCACTTTCATTCCATGGTAAATCTAGATGAAGAAGTAGAAAACATGTTTGCGTTGTATTTTTACCATTATTAATGAAAACCTGATAGACCTTTTTACTGATCTTTATGCGTATACGGGGAAGAATTCTGTAAGAGCTCACATGGAAGAAAGAAGTGGACAATTGACCAACCAGTTACACATTCTCGTCTATACACATTGAATCCATTTTTTCAAATAGCCGAGAGTAATTCAAGTTTTTTTACTTCAAACGGTGTACAGAACCTGGGAAAAATGCTGGTTACTGAATCAAGGACAGAACTATTGATAAATAATGACTTTGACATTACAAGTTTTGTTTGTGAACTGAAATGTAATTTCAGTTAGGCCAGGAAATAAAAACATATATTTAGTTCGAACACACGCAAGCAAGTAAAATATATTCAGTGTGACGTATACCAACGTTTGAAATTCATCGAGAGTAACCATAAATTTCTTTACATGAGGATCCTTAGGCATGTCCGCACTCAATTCACGATGAAAAGACTTTGATACACAATATACAGATGGCGCCCAATATCAATACTATGTATATTTCGTTCCATTGCTTTCTATTCGTGTAAAAGAAAAATATAAAATAATTCATACCTGCCTCGTAAAATGTAGCATATAAATAAAGGCAACTTTTTTGAGCAAATTTCGTCAACTCGTGCAAATATAGGAAACAAATAATGTTGCATAACTACTTGAGAGGCAACATTAGACTTACTACGAGAATTCGTAAGCTAATGAAGTTTGTAACTCGTAGCATGAAACTTGCCTTTACTGACTCTCTTTGCACACATTGACTTACGATATACAGTACAAATATAGGAAGATACTTAACGATACTCTATGAAACTTTCTAAAATAACTGTACCCACTGACAATTGACTAACAATCACATGACAGTGCTGTCTAGCATTAAAGCCTAATTGTATGATCCAAATGCTCTTAAACTTAGAAACAATTGAAGCGATGCGGACGGTTCAAATTCAACAACATTCCCCTATTGTCGATTTGTGTCAAAACTTTACTTATAGACACAATCAGAAAGTCTTTTGTTACGTTGTAGTGACAGTCGTTATTTCCTTACATGAGTTATGTAATTACGTAAGACTAAATGCACAAGTCATGATACGAGAGAAAATAGTGGCGAAGGCGAGTACTCACTTCTTGTCGATGTGCATGAACTTCATGTCCATGGAGTGGATGGAGGTGAAGACGTTGGTGGCGCCCTGCACCACGCATTCCCGCGTCTCGGGCATGGCGACTGGCGTGCACGTGGCCAGGAAGACGGGCTCGTTGCGCGAGCACAGCGGCAGGAACGACAGGAAGTGGCCCTGCACCAGCACCACCTGCGCACGGGAGGCACGTGGTTGAAGCCATTGGGGTGGGGCAAGGGCCGTGCTCCCTGACCAACGACATAAAGGGGGCGTGGCTCTTTTGAACATTTCGAAAGGAACCCCCTAGCCATGCGTAATTATTATTTTTGTATTCCAGCATTATAAACGACCTTTACAAGAAATCATTCATAAAATGACCTAATGGCCCAGATTATGACGTACTTGTCGTTTCTCGCAAGAATAATTGGATCACCACAAGTCCAGCCAATCGCAACGAGAGAATTGTGGGAGGCAGCGGGAAACTGAAACGTTTTTCTCGCACAGATGTCGAATATCCGTGACGTCACAAGAAAGTTGTTTCCAAAAATGAACTTTGATTCTCTTATAAATTGCTGTTATACAAAGAAATAATGTATGCAACTAGTTTAAAATGTGAAGCTTTATTGCATTCCTCCAAATTTGAAAGCTATCTCCTGACCATCACCCGTTTTCAAAACAAGTACTCATGCAATAAAGCTTAACATTATAAACTAGTTGCATAAGATTATATTAATTTATTAATTTATTATCATATCCTTATTTATCCCTTTTCTAAGCTGACATTTTGTGGGATTGATACATGACATTTCGGGAAGGTGGTCTCCAAACCACCTGGCAAACCTGTAAATGGTCAAACACAGAATCTACTTTATTAATTAATTTTATAATTAAACTTATAATTTCATTATCGTTTGTTTTGTTTATTTATTTACTAATAAAATGTCATAACAAATATAAAAGTTTAGTGGAAAAGGGGATCAGAGGGGCCCAGAAATGTAGTTCGGCGTCAAAATTTGTTTTAGGTTGTGCACGTCTATGATTAAAGTAAGTGTCCCATTTCCATCACGATATCATCGTGCGGATACGACATGAATTGTGCCACTTTGCTGTACTTCCCACTGTTTTTACCAATGTTTTTTGCTAATATGTTCGATGAATCATAGTTTTAGAAACTCTCTTGATCATACTTTGACAGAAAGGTACACTTTCTCCCGGTTCGTGAGTCTGAAAGAAAAATTCCTTTCTTTTCTCCATAGTCGTGATCTGTGTTGTGATCAGTAGACACTTTCTAATGATGAGAAACGCGATTTCAAAAAATCAAATTTCTTAATTGAATTTTATTAATTTACTATTTTGTGATGTGTATGTGACATCATACACCACATTGAATATTGTTTTGTTCCAACACAGTCCGTCGGAAATTAGAAACGTATACTCAAATATTTATTCCAAGTAATGTATTTGCGAAACAAGTCTTGTTCTGAGCTCTTTTATTTCACTAGTGTAATAATTTCTCGGCAAGTCGAATGTAAAATACTAGGATAAATAAAGATTCACTCGGAATAATGTTATCTGATAATTGCTTCCAGTAGCATGGAGAATCCAAATCGTTGTACTATAGAATGTTCCAACAATTCCCAAAAGAAAGATCTCATCCCGCTGTTGAAGAAATAGTGATTCGACATCGATAACAAATCATCGATGTTAATAAACATGTTACTGAACATCCACGTTAAAAATTAAATCGATGTTAATAACATATCAATAAAAAAGCATTGATGTTTTTATACCATGATTTTTTTTAAAAGGACGTTAAATAATTTCTGACATTAGATTTGGGCGTTAAACAAAATTTAAGTCGCAGTGACCGTGTTTTTTAATTTAGAATTAATGTTTATCAGAAAACAACATAAAAATAATAAAAACAATAGACGTTCGATGAAAGTAGTACAAACAGCGTTCGTTTGTTTCGTTCATATAAACTGACAATAGTACTTTTATACACGTGTGATTATAGAAATTGTTCACACACGATCAAAACATCGAAAACATTGAGAGTGAAACGAGGATATTAGAAAACATCGGCTTGAATAAAACGATTTTCCAATAAAAACATGGATGATTTGAAAACATCGACATCCATGTCGCATCGCTATCGGTACCGGAAATACAGTATTGTGGGCCCGAGGCAATGCTCAAACGTAGGCCCGAAGCAATGCTGAAACCCCTCAAAAAATTGAAAATGTAAAAGTTATATTAAGAACTTCTTTATTTCAACAAATAACAAAAGTTACCACGTTTAAGCTAGAAAACGTTTTTGGAAATGTATTTAAAATCATAGTTTTAAGTATTTACCGATCAAATAATACAATTTCCATGGTGATCTTAAATCGCTAAAAAAAGCATTTAGTAGTTTTTAATAAAATAATTTAATAAAATAATGTGTTGTTAAACACATGAAAAAATAATATGAATTTCAGCCGAACCTATTTTAATGTTAGCGTCATGTGATTCATTTCACAGTGTCCTGCCTTATACTAAATATTATTATATACTTATATTAAATATTATACTTATATTAAATATAGTAATGACTATAATTAAATATTGAAGGTAATTAAAAATAATTAAAAATTTAATGAAATATCAGACCACTGTACCGCGACTTACAAAATTACGTCAACGATTTTGTCGAGTTCTAATTTCTTTTTCAATTTTATTACTAATGTTTCCCCATGGTCGGGCCCCTTAATTTTCGGGGCCCCGGGCGATCGCCGGGTCTGCCTCTGCTTGGACGGTGGGCCTGGGGATCGCACTCTGTGCGGCCGGACGCACGGAGGGGGGGAGGGAGGGAGGGAGGGAGGTCACGCGGAGGAAGTTCAGCGGCCGCGCGTCCGGCGGATCCCCCACCCCCACCCCAAACACACACACACACACACACACACACACACACACACACACACACAGAGTAGAACCTCGCTAATCCGAACCCGGAAAATGCGAAATATCGGATAATCCAAACAAAACTCGGGATGGTGGGAATATAAACAAAATGCTTATTTATAGTGTAAAAAAATTTTACACTTCATTTTACAATTGTTTTTATCTTACATTTTACAATTTAAAATTAGTGCAAAACCGAAAAACTAATTTTTGTAACACAAGTTGTCGAAATGAAACTTTTACTGCACTGGTAACTACGGTGTACATCACACATTTATGTAGCAGTAATTTTCCCTTTAAGGAATTTGCAAAATCGGTAATCTTCTTTTGCCGTAAGGAACTATATCTACTTGATAATGCTGCGATCGCTACAATGCGTTGCCATTTTCTTACAGCGAACGTTACGTTGCTTTGTGTATGGTAATCCTATAGATGTATTTGTATATGAATTGAACAATTTTACTAATAAACCGAACATTTCCGAATTCGAACAGACTACACCCCCCAATTAATTCGGATTACCTGGTTTCTACTATACTTCTCCCTCAAATCTATGGGGAAAGGCGGTCGAAACTGATATAAACACTTTGCAAATAAATGGGAGTACATAATAAAGCGCTAAAGTACGCTATAATAGCGTTAGTAAATCCACAACGAACACAAATCGTCCAATTTGAAGAAAAACTTTCTAAGTTATCCTAAAAATCTTCCTCGTCGCATACCACATCCCCTAGACCTTCCATATTAAAATAGAACGAAATATTCTTGTAAAATCACGCTTCCAAAAGGACAGATTCAGACGACTAAAGTAAATCCTTCAACATTCATAAACCTTGAACTGCAAGAATTGTAATCAGATCTAAGAACAATCTCTGAAATATTCAATTCACTTCCTCTTCCAAGAAATGAAAATGTAAAAAAATGAAAACAAAAAAACTTGCAACGCAGGTGTCCACCACTGGGAAAAAACCAAAGGAGTGAGAAAATCTATTGTAGAGAAGCGTTTTTTTTAAAAATGGAAATCCTTTTGCAACAGTGTACTCAACGGTCCATTAAAAAGGTAAAATATTACTCGTAAAGACTAGTGGCCTGGTGGGGCAAAAGTGCTGCTGAAAAAAATCACAAAAAATGGTGTCCCAAAAAGTAATTCATACACTGTGGATGATCTTGGCTGTCCGGGTGACGCCGCGTCGAAGGCTGTGTTGCCGACGTTTCGATCATCTTTTCGTGGTCTTCCTCAGGGCTGGTATGCAGACCAGGTCTGCAGGTCTACGGTCTGCTGGTCTGCATTTTTCACTCAAAATTGTAGCAGTTTAATTGTTTTTGTGTTTTCCCAGTGTTCCTGGGTATCCAATAAAACCATATACAGCACCTCTCTCACGGCCAGGGACTTCATAGTTTACTTCAAATTTCTGTGCTGATTGGAAATTAGTATTATAGATAAGAGAGTATATTTATTTTTGGTGGTGTGGTTAGCACATTTCGCATCATATCAAAGCTCTAAATCAGTGGTTTTGTACCAATTGCAGGGACGCAGGGGGACACAGACAACCTTCGGCTTAATTTTTAGCGTATCCCTAGCAAATACTCATTTTAACTTCACTGCGACACTTTGCTTAAGTTTTGAAAGCCTGCAAATAATATTTTGAACTAAAAGTAAAAATGATATAACAGTGTCAGATTTCGCATTCAATTCAAGAATGATACCGTGCTTTGTAATATTCATGAGCATTGAAAAAAAAAGCCAAATTATGAAGCATGCACTTGCATAATTTTGTTATTCCTACAGTTATTGTATAACAATTATACTGTATTTATGTTACGTAAGTACAGTTCTTTTGGTCTAGTGTTTTACCAAAAATCAAAAGGCCCTTTAGAGAAAAAGGCTGGAAGCGAGTGGCGCAAACCCACGTGGGAAGCCGCCCCGACGCAGAGCAGACGCACGGACGCGCGACGCAAGTCCTCTGCGGAGGAACGACTCGGCGGGAATTTGAGCCCGGCCCTTGAGCATGCCAAGCAGCGCGGATCGCCAGCGACGACCAAGAATGCACCCCGCCGCACCGCGCCGCGTCGCCACCCTCTGGCCGCCCGCCGCCGCTTCCACGGCGCGCGTCGCCAGGTCCCGTCGCGGCGCGACGCGACGCGACGCGACACGACGCGGCACGCACGTCGTCTGCGGCGGTGGCTGGAGCGGTGGCGGTTGGCGGCGGCGGCGGCGACGGCGACGGCGACCGTGACAGTGGCGGCGGCGGCGTTGACAGTGGCGGTGACGGTGGCGGTGGCGGTGGCGGTGGCGGTGGCGGTGGCGGTGGCGGCGGCGGAGGCGGCGGCGGCGGCGGCGGCGGCGGCGGTGGCGGTGGCGGTGGCGGTGGCGGTGGCGGTGGCGGTGGCGGTGACGGTGGCGGTGGCGGTGGCGGTGGCGGTGGCGGTGGCGGTGGCCGTGACGGTGGCGGTGGCGGTGGCGGTGACGGTGACGGTGACGGTGACGGTGGCGGTGGCGGTGACGGCGGCGGTGGCGGTGGCGGCGGCGGCGGTGGCGGTGGCGGTGGCGGCGGCGGCGGCGGCGGCGGCGGCGGCGGCGGCGGCGGCGGTTGCGGTGGCGAAAGTGGTGGCGGTGACGGCACCGGGGGCGGCAGCGGCGGAGGCAGGTGCGGTGGCGGTGGCGGCGTGGCCGGGGGCGGGGGCGGGGGCGGGGGCGGGGGCGGGGGCGGCGGAGGCGCGCGTGCGAATGCAGGCTCGCGGCGCGCAGGAAGTGCAACGCGCCGGCTGCGGATGCACCGCGCTGCTTGCCATGCGCCGCGCGCGCCGCCGCCGTCTGGCAGCCAGACAGTCGCGCACGCCGAGCGCCGCCGCCGCCTCCCCTTGCCTACACCACTTACGCCAGCAACGGCCCATGCCGCGCGCGGCTCTCCACAAACACTCCCATGCAGGAGAGACAAAGTTACGTCATGCTGCGCCGAAGAAACGGCGAATTTTCTTAACTTATGATAGGGCCCTGGTAACGAAAAAGGGGATAAATCCAGTAGCAAAATTTTGGGGGAAAAAGTCCCATTAAGACATGGTGAAACCAGAATCCATGTTTTGGATGCCATTCATATCGAAAAATCATTGACGGGAAAACGTCTCTGTCTGTCCGTCTGTGAACAACGCTAGTGGCTAAACGTTCACACGATTTTCTTCAAATATTGATATTCCCAATATATTTGACTGATGTCTCGACCCTTCAATTGGAAACATATATTAATTTTGGGGTACTTTACATGACGCCTCCCGGACATTTTCCAAATTTTCAAAAAAGTGGCTACATCATTTTTCATTAAATTGTGTTGTTGGATAATGTGAAGGGCGTTTAAGAGAATGGTGCAGTTCTCATGTTCGATAAAAACCGTAATTTTCCGAAAATTGCAAAAGTTCAAAATTTTTTCGGTGTCTTCCTACAACCAAAATATTAAAGATAGAAATCTGTTCCTTAAAATAGACTTTGAAATAAGGTCATGTACAACTTTTCGAAAATTTGAGTACTTTTTGCGTGAAAATACGGGCGAGAAAAAAAGTGCTGTGCACCACCAAGTTTAATATGTTATTGAATAGCGCAAAGCATAGTAACATTCTTGAATTTTAAGCGAGATCTGACACTGTTAAAAAAATTTTACTTTTAGTTCAAAGTACTGTTTGCAGACCATCAAAATTTAAGCAAATGTCGTATTTAAAATGCGTCTTTGGTAACCATCAGCCAAAATTAAACCAAAGGTCGCCTGTAGCCATCCTGCTGTGGGTACAAGTCTACTGATTTAAAGCTTTGATACGAAACTGAATATTCTAACCGAAATAGTCTCCGAGACAAATAAAATTGAACTTCACTTACAGAAAACATTTAATGTGTAGTTGAAGTTCATTTCAATTTTCAAATGTCGCACTTTTAAACATTTGTGTATATGTGTGGAACTCACAACACATGGCTTAATATATTTCATTACTAGAACATGTTAATTGTGAAATCTTCAATTTATTTACTAAAGTCACAAGATTTTTATGTCAGTTCGATTTTAGTTAACCCATATAATAATTAAGGTACAAAAACTACCAAATGTGGGAAGTATATTATGTATTACGTTATTGATTGACAGGGATAATATTCGCACGGAGTTCGAGAAATTAGTTGTCAGTTGTTATATTTTCTTAAAATGTTGAGATGGCCATGTAAAATACGTAAAAACTCTTGAAAATGCTAATATTGTGAAAGTAGTATTCAGTCGCGTTCAAATCCTAATCCGGGCAAATATTTTTACGAGTTTGGAAGACTTGCAGAGGGATGTGTCGTGTCAGTGAGGTGACCACTAAGCGAAGTAAATCATTACTGCACTCGTTTGCAAATATGCAATGAATTTCAAATGTGCTAAATTTTCGTAGGGTTCAGGTAGTATTACGTCATCGCTCCAAATAATACGAGAAAGAATGCGCTGATGTAGCTTCACTGGTTTGTTATATGATGTGTAGTAAGCAGAATTTATTCTCTGACTCATTTGCATTCGAAAGCTATTTTCCCTCTATAAATTCAAACAGTTTGCCATATATCCAGTTGATAGTGAATGATAGGATTACTAATTTGCATTGCAAACACTTGTGCCATTCCACTATCCTCATACTGCGCGTACCGACTCAACTATCAATGCGTTACTGCTTACGACACAGCTGATGTAATGCGACAAGACTTAAAGGAAGAGGCTAGCCGTTATTAAATATTTGCTAAACTCGTATTGTATTAAGAACCAACAACCTTTTTGATATCTTTGGTAAGTAAAGAATTGTTGTAATGTAAATGTTCTAAATTGTTATTTCAGTATTTGTGAAGAATGTTTTTGTTAAAATATTTAATTTATTGCAGTGTTATATGAGGGGCCTTTATTTGTATTTTTTAGTAAGAGCTACTTCTTGGAAAAACTGTGTGGTTTTGTTCAGCAGCATTTTTACTGCTGCAGGCCACTAGAAAAACTCCAAAATTTAAATTAAACAACAGTTAAAAACAAACACGGCTTCATAACAAGCAATTAAAAAATCCTCTGTTTATATTGCCTTTAATTTTCGACAAAGAAACTTCATGCGACACTAAATTTTAAACATTTTAATTTCATTTTTAGTTAGATCTACGTGAGAAAAAATACACAATTAGTAAAAGTAATGAGTGGGGGAAGTGAGTAATTTGTTATTAACAAACATCGTATATACTTTTGGAAATGGAACACACAATAACTCGAATAAAAGAGTGGTGTGGTTTATTTGAAAATGGCATGAATTTTAGGGAAGATGGCACAATGATGGCCTATTTACACAGGCAGAATGTTCAACATGGTCGTAGTCGGATCTTACCGGGAAAGCTATGTGTTATAAAGTCCATAATTATAATGAATAGTGAAAAGATCTGCCGACACTACACACGCCTCTGTGGAATTCGAACTCATGATCCGTCTAATCGAGCTCTCTCCTGCATTTGTGCGTTAACGCCTTAGGCTACCGGGCCGGCTCGTAAGCTTTTGTTGTAATTTTGAAATATTCGTAAATGAAAAGATCATTCGTGTAATTGATTTTTATTATTGAATTCAATGTAATGAAAGCCGACCTGGATGACCGAGGTGGCTAAGAGCGAGTACAGACTCAGCGCTTCGGTCCGAAGGGTCGCGGGTTCGAGTCCCGCCTTGGGCATGGTTGTTTGTCCCTTGACTTTGTATTTGTTGTCGCGGAGGGCCTCGCGTTCTGTTGACCCCAGATCAGAGGAGTCCGCAAGTGTGTTGGTCTAGTGTATGGTTGAATATGCGTCCCATCGGGACGTAAAGGGTAACCGGCTGTTGGCTGGATAAAAGTCCTAGAAAAAAAATGTAATAAGATACTTTTAAACACTGGCATCGATTGAATTTTAAATTTGAAAGAAGAAGAGGAAAGTCAATGAGGTTTCAATTTAGCCTTCAAAAAGTGGAAGCGGCAGGTTGTTTGAAGCGGATGGCGAAGGTTGGATTTGGAATAGCTCTGTGTGATTACCAATACGGAGGAAAATGTTGAGAGAGAATATTGTTATGATGTTTGAGAATATTGAAGAGATGCCCTTTTAATTCTTCGGTTACTTGCCTGTTTGGAATAAACAAAGGAGCTTTTACAATTCTTCGAACGAATTTCTTTTGAATTACTAGTAGCATATTTATATAATTCAAAGCTGCGTTCAATCAACTTAAAACATGCATGTCAAAATGAGGAACCAATAATCGATTTAAATATAAGTAATCCACAATCAGTTCTCAGAAATAATTTAAAATTAATTGGGGATAAAGAAAGATATTTTTGAATAAATTTTGTTTGCAGCGGCCTTGTATCTTCTTTCACGCTAATTTTGTATCAAAAACAGTCTGTATATTTCTAAGCATGAGAACTGACATCCAAAGTAAACTTTCTTCATAGATTTTCAACGGAGGGGGAGGGAAATATGTTTGGAGTTCGACACTTCCCCGACCTATTTGGATAACATGTGGACTAAATGATGTTTCAAGAGGGTAATGATATCTGTGCGAAACGAAGTCTCACTTATTAACAAGATGCGTGAAATTGACTCCCTCCCATTATTTCCAAGCGACTTGTTCAATTTGGATTCTAAAAATAGTCAACGCCAAGGCGTTTCGCTTGGATCTTGTGGAAGCTGCAAGTGTGCGCTGGCATCAAGAGCAGGCGGGCGGGGGCAGGGGCGGGGAGCGGGGCAGGGGCAGGGCAGGGGCGGGGCAGGGGGCAGGGGCAGGGGGGCAGGGGCAGGGGCAGGGGGGGGTGGGGGAAGGGCGGGGGGCAGGAGACTTATGAGGGGCAGGGACAGGGGCAGGGGCAGGGGCAGGGACGGGGGGGCAGGGGGCAGGGCAAGGGCGGGGAGCAGGGGCGGGGCAGGGGGGCGGGGGCAGAGGCAGGGGGCGGGGGCAGGGGCGGGGCAGGGGCAGGGCAGGGGCGGGGGCAAGGGCAGGGGGCAGGGGCGGCGGCAGGGGCGGGGGGGCAGGGGAGGGCGGGGCAGGGGCAGGGGGCAGGGGCGGGGGAGCAGGGGACGGGGGCAGGGGCGGGGCAGGGGCGGGGGCAGGGGCGGGGGCAAGGGCGGAGGCAGGGGCGGGGCAGGGGGGGCAAGGGCGGGGGCAGGGGCGGGGCAGGGGCGGGGGCAAGGGCGGAGGCAGGGGCGGCGGCAGGGGCAGGGGCGGGGGCGGGGGCGGGGGCCGTTGCGGGAACAATGTCACCGGCTTCCGGGAGAGAGGCGAGTTACGGGCGCGGCGCGCGGGGCGCGTTCGCGAGGCGCACAATGAGGCGCCCTAACGAGGCGGAGGTCGCGCGGAGGGAGTTACGCGGGCGGCGCTTCATTAGAGCCGGCCGGCGCGACATCCTCCCTCTGGGCAGCGGGGACCGAACCACAAAAGGAGCTATTTGCTCCTTTAGTAAATTCTCGAGTTGATTGATTAGTGATTCCGGGCACGTCAACGACTAAGGACATTACTCCCCTATGTGTAGTCCATGTTTTTTTATCGTGGGAGGTAACGGTGATCTCCTGATGGATGGCGAGATCCAACCGCGATAACCTCTAAGCTCAAGACTTGTCACCCGGTACGTGTGGCAGTGTAAAGCATGAAACTGTAAGCATGAAAGAAAGGGGTGAAGATTAGTCAGTTAAGCGGAAGGAAAATTCGTTCGCGGTCTGTGGCCCGTTTGTTAGAGTACTGCTCGGGTACGTGAAATCTATATTACTAATTTCGAATATGCGCGTAAATTGGAAGAATAAGCAGCCTCTCAACGTGTGAGAGGTAATATTGCTTTGTTAGATATCGAAGATTTTGATTGAAAAAATGAAAAAAGAAATGATTATGTTAATACTCAACTTCGCATTCCGGATGTAACGAGTACATTATAATAGTCGGTGCATTATTGCTTACGACAGAGTTGACGTCATGCGACGAGAAAAAATGCTTCAGGTTTCAGTGTGCCGTTTCGGAATAGCCAATTTTTGCTGCTCCAGGACCCATTTTCTAAACACTGGACAGCATCATTTTTCCTTCTTTAGACCATTCATTTTAGCATACTATTCTATAAAGGTCAAGTTCGCAATTCAAGTATCTATTGCGTTTCAATGAATGATATTTCTCTTGTTAAATTTTAAGAAGTTTATACAGCAGAATTTTATTTATTATTATATTATTTTTCTGAATTCTATAGTTCTCTCTCTCTCTCTTATTTTGAATGAAGCATGCATTTGTTTTTAGAAGTGTATATTTCTGTATTATTTTTCTAAAGCAGAATAATTAAACACATGTATGTTTTTCGGTTCGCTAAATAATGTGGTCGAGTATAATCGTGTGGTATGTGTTACGTATGAATTTATAGTTTGTTGTGAAAGGAACATGCAAAATTAGGTCGATGATTCAACCCATCGAAAAGAAAGAAACACGAGAAATTTAAAGATTAAGGGTAAACATAATAATTAGGGAATTCATTGCCTCATATGGGAAAAGAGGAGGGGACAGTATGCGACGATAAATATGACAGAACAAATACTGAAGAAGACGTACAGGGAACGTGTAGAATCAGAATGACGAAATTCACGGGATCACATGAATTGCTGGTTCAAGAAAGTAAATATTTTGCAAGAGGAACCGAGGCTATAAAAAGACCTGTAAAAGAACTATGTTACAACAGCAAACTGGAAGAGTTTAGTTGAAAAGAGCCAATTGGCTACCATAACAATACTGAAGTATCAGTTCTGATAGATTTCGTCTTTGTAAATGCCATCGCTTGACTACTGCGAAAAACATTGCAAAAGAATCTGCGACGACGTTTCCGCTGTCGGTGGTTTGAGGGTTGCATGCGAATTTCCGTGTGGCGGAGTGAGTGACGGGGAGGGAGGGGTGCGGCGCGAGATGACCGCGGCGAAGGGCACAAGGCGGGCGCCCGGCCGCCCCCGCGCCGCCCGCCCCCGCGCCGCCCGCCGCCGCCGCCGCTCGTAACTCTGCGCGCCGTTAATTAGCCGCGCGGCCGCCAGAGGAGGGTGCGCGCCGGCCTCGAACCGAGGGCCGCCGCCGCCGCCGCGATGTTATCGCGCGCCTGACACGGTGCGCGGCCCGCCCCCGCCCCCGCCGCCCCACGCACCCTGCACCGCCCCCTCCGCCCCTCGGCGTCGGGGGTGGCGCGCGCGTCAGGGCCCCGGAAAGGTTAATTTAGTCGCCGCCACTACCCACAAGCCACAAACTCCCACTGGAGAGGCGACAACGTCTATTGGCGCCAGTGTATATTAAGGATCTGAGTTTAAATTACTTTTTTTAAAATTGAAAAATAAATTCTTTGTGTAAGGAAAGAGAAAAAATACTTTTACACTCTTCTGGAATTTGTGCCGATTTTCGTCGCTCAAATTTAATAATAATAATAACAACAATAATAATAATACCAATAATAATAATACCAATAATATTAACAATAATAATAAAAAAGTGAAATTAATTATTATGAATCCTCGTAAATAACATATGCTTCATTTTGATTTAAATTACGTTTTACAACTGACCGCTGAAAATCTCATATTATTTTCAAGAAACATTATTAATTTACAGGAAAGTTAGTAAATATGAGGGAAATGAATCGACAGTATGAAAACGAGTTTCGGAATAGAGAATTTGTGGACCGAAGGGAATCGGGCAATGTATTGAGAAATTAATGATATCTCAGATTGTAAATCGTCATTTTTATTAGTCTATATATTTTTTCAATATTCATATTCAATTTCGACGTTGCAAAAATCGTGAATTAAATTAAATGTCACAAATGTATGGTTTGACTTTGAAATGTAGGCAATGGTCTCAACATGCATTCAAACACCACTCCAGTAATAAAATTAGACTGAATAACTTGATCTGCACTTATTAATCAACATGTTAATATTCAAGCTGTGCAATATAGGATTTAAATACAATCTTTCTGCTTTCAATACATTCTCATACATCGTGATAATGAAATATTTAATTGAAGTGTGGGAATACATTAATGTAAACACGATATCCTTGACATTTTATTTTAATTGCTTCTCAGTTGCTACGATATTCCGCACCTCATTACAGTCTAATAAACAAAGTCATATATCTTTATATGGAGATAAAGGGATGAAATTCCAACTGAAAAGACGTTGGGAAATAATTATACACCGACGTTTTTATCTATTTCAATAAGTGTTATTCAAGCTCAAGCTGTAGAACGTTCAGACAACGTGTTTCGTAATTATTAATATTATGACGTGAAACTATTACGTATGTTGGTTCAATGCAATTTTGAGTCTGTTTATATCGTTAATGCTGATCATTGTTCCATTATTTCATAATGAACAGATTCATAGAAATTAAAGTTAAAATAATTATTTCTACAGATACTTTTTGGCCACGTATTTCTTTGTTGTTATCACTGTCTAGCCTACGAGAAATCTAATGTATAGAAATACGTTGAAATGCTGTCGCAGATGCGTCTGCGTTGATATAAACGTTTGTGTCCTGTACGAGAAGCAACACGAGATATCTATAAATTTCATTTAGCTCATTCAACATTACCAATGTTTTTTTTCTTTTATTTAAAGATAATTTAAAATATATTCTTTCCAGATAAAGGACAATATTATAAAATAACTTTCATATCAAATTCGACCAATACATTGAACTTGATAGTTTTATGATTCTGAAACTTGTATTCCCATCAGTTTCCTACACTCTGACATCATTGTGGAGGAGGCAGATGACGTCATGCAACAGCAAGGCTCCATGAAAGAGGCCCCCCATCAATTACTTGCCATTCACGTGTTGCGTCATGGAAGATCAACTTTTTAATATGCTTGTTGCGCCAAGCATTGTTGAAATGAATACACACAATCAGGGGCGGATTTGGGGACGAATTCCGGGATACACATACATCAAAAGATTTGGGGAAGACGCAGGCTAAACACAACTCGTGCAGCGATACGATTTTATTTGTTTTAATGAATATTGTTTTTGTCCAGTTTCCCTGATCCATTGAGCAAATGCGGAGATGGCACCTTGATTTGCTTCTGGACGTAAATGTAGCTTCACTATGCTCACGTTTTGTTGATCTTTTCTTTTGCTTGTAGTGATAGTAGAGCTTAGGGTGAGTTTCTATTTTGTTAGCAATCCAGAAAAATCAAATCTGTTCGTTCCTTTGCCGTTACAAATAAGTTTTCTATAATTCGGCAACGAAAATATCTAGTTTTTGATATGTTAATCTCTCGCTTTTTCAAATGAATTATTATTATTATTATTATTATTATTATTATTATTATTATTATTATTATTATTATTATTATTATTATTATTTATTACTATTATTTTTCATTTTTCAACTATTAATACTTAAATTGTTGAGAAGGGATTATGAAACTCACGAAAGCGTGCGCAGATGATTTTCGCCCCCATACGTCACATACAGTGTTTGACTAAATAAATAAATAAATCCGGAAATATTTTTGCTTGAAAGTTTCATGACAAGTTTAAATAAACAGTTGCTGAAAAAATTAATTTCGGAGCGGGGAGGGGATTTCCCCCATTTCCCTCCTCGTGGATGAATACTATGCTGTAGGAGCGTTCGTGACGTCTTTGTGGCCTACCTTCTGGTCGCCGAAGCGCATCTGCCGGCGCGCGTTGCGGGAGACGTTCATGCGGCAGAGGAAGAGGCGGTCGTCGTCGGCGGCGCCGGCCGGCGGCGCGCGCACCAGCTCCGCCTGGATGGCCTGGTGGTCCTGCTTGTCGATGATGTCGTACACCGAGTCCCCGTGGATCAGCAGGTCCTCCTGCGCACAACGCACAACACACGTTACAACACATCAAAGCAATTTTTTCTACTTCCTGTCCGGGAGACCAATGTTTCGGCCGCCGTTCTGCGACCCTCCGCCCATTTTGCCCTGAGGAAGGTACTTGTTTTTATAAATTGCATTTTGGAAAAGGAAAACTTATACGGTTGAACATTGCATTCACTTTTCGACTAATTCAGACCAAAATCAGGTATTGATATACACATGAAAAGCACCCATGCCATCAAGTATGAGACTCACACTGACAGTTGCACGGGAATATGCAAGCGCATTCTGCGCGATATGAGCACAGTTTAGCAGCTCCAACTTAGCAAACCCAAGCGTGGCACTGCGATCTACCGAAAATTTCCTCGAGAGCCACCAGTAACTCAGGAACGTTCAGTTGTTTGGCGATCACTTATAGAGAAATCGATATAGTTTTCAGCTTACAGTTGTACGTGTGTAAACTTTAATTATAACAAGTTAATATTATTAGGCCACCGGTTTGCCTTGAATAAGAAAATCTCGAATCTTGTCATGTTGAATAGCAAAAGGCATGCATTCTGTCAAGAAGTTCATTTTTAGTAAAGCAACTCTCTCGTAACACTATAACATTCCATACGTACATCATACGTACTTCCCAATAATCTGTGATGTTAGTACTATGAAATATTAAATATTTGCCTCCCGAATGATATTTAATTCTTTTATCAAAAATGGAGAGAAGCGAAACAAATTAATATCAATAATATTAAATCTCGTACTTTACTTGAAAGTTGCACGTGATAATGCCGATAACATGTTATGTTATGCAAAAATATATAAGGTAATCAATGATCAAAAACAAAGTACGGAACAGCATTGTGAATGCGCGTATTCACTTGCCATTCAGACCGAGACGAGGATCGAGTGACGAGTCGTCGGAAAGTACACAATGCCTGGAGCAGGCAGCGCGCGCCCGGCGGGAGGTTCCGCCCGCGGCCGTCACTCGGCGCGGCTGCCATTCACGCGCGCGGGGCGGGGAGGGGCGGGGCGTGCGTGCCGTGCGTGGGCGCGCGTCAGTGGGTCGCCTCGCGAGCGCTTGACGTCTCACTCTCGCCCCCCCTCCCCGCCCCCGCGCCAGACGCCACCCGCACCGCCCCAGCGCCGCCGCCCGCTACTCGCTCCGCGCTGCCTCCGCAGCCTCACCATAGCGCGCAATCGCGGGGCGTTTGGGTGCGCGTTGTGGGCGGGGCGATGCAGGAGTAGAGTTGCAGGTGGGGGTGCGGGCGGGGAGTTGCGGGCGGGGAGTTGCGGGCGGGGAGTTGCGGGCGGGGAGTTGCGGGCGGGGAGTTGCGGGCGGGGAGTTGCGGGCGGGGAGTTGCGGGCGGGGAGTTGCGGGCGGGGAGTTGCGGGTGGGGAGTTGCGGGCGGGGAGTTGCGGGCGGGGAGTTGCGGGCGGGGAGTTGCGGGCGGGGAGTTGCGGGCGGGGCGTTGCCGACGGAGCGTTGCAGGCGGGGCGTTACGGGCAGGACGTGGCTGGCGGGGCGCCGCGGACGGGGCGAGACGGCACGGACGGGGCGGGGGAGGGAGGGTGGCGCTGGTGGGGTGGCCCGGCCGGGTGGCGCGGGCGTGGAGGGGCACGCATGGGTGGAGGCGCTGGGGGACGGCGCGGGGGACAGGGCGGGGTGGCGGGGAGGGTGGCAGGCAGGGCGGCGCGAGGCGGCGCGGGGATGGGCGGCGCGGGGAGGCGCGGGGAGTGGCGGCCCGGCGGGGCGCGCGTCCAGATTAGGCGACCTCCTGCCAGGTGCGGGCGTTGTCGCTATTAATTCCGGGTGTCAACCTGCCGGCGGCACCGCTCCATCATTACCGCGCCCAGATAGCATCGTCTCGCGCGTCGTCCCTGCGTCGCGGCGCTGGCGTCGCCAAGGGGCGGCCGTCGGCGCGCCTCGTGCCTCGCGGGAGCCCTCCCAGTCCACCTCATCGACTTCTGCAACGTTGCGCTCACAGCTTCACAACACGCCGCCCAACAAACGTCTCGATTCAAATACCTACAGCTTACACGTTCTCTGCTGGTGGGGTCTATAACAGAAATTGGATCTCTTTCCTTCATTTGCTTCTTTTTTTGCTATCACTACATTAGCAGTTGCGCATTATTCGAAACACTACACTGTTGTCTTTAATTGTTTATCAACAATTTTTTAACTCAGAGTGAAATGAGATTGTGTAAACATGTTTTCATATTAACCCAAGACTAACATTTTCTCATAATAATGAACTTTTGGGTTAATTTATAAAAACGAAATAAATACACATCTAATACTTATCGTGTAGTGACCAGTAGTAATGAAAATATTTTCCTACGAATGATGTAAGGGACTAATTCACATTCATATTTCAAACTGAGAATTGGTTAAATTGTGTTGTCCGTCAAAAACTACTAATTTCGCACATCCGTTAGTCGGCCGTGATCACACACTGATTTTAGCGTGTTCGCTCTTCCTCGGGAAAATCGCATTCCGCTCGCCTTCCAGCGGGCGACGTGCGAGGGAAGCGGAATTGCGTCGGTTCCACTGCCATTCCAAACCCGCAGCGTGTGCGCGCGCCGTTCTTTTTCCGCACAGAACAGCGCCATCGTCAACCCACTTCACAGCTTCACTACACGAAGTTCTGCACGCACGCGATTTTACTGATGAAGAGAAGAGAATCTCAAAAATGATCTCTTGCGCAGCCTGTTGGCAGGCATTTTTAAGCTCGATTTTCAAGTGTAAAGAATCCAACTTTTTTCATCAAAATAGCGTATTTGCAAATATGTTTCTGAGCGTATGTGCTCATTTGAAATAAAATACTTTTTTCAAAAATTCACAAAACGGATGTGAGTCTAAAGCGCGTGTGAATGTACTACCCGCAATGAGTCAACCTTCCACAGTCTTGTGCATGAGGGAGTTTTCAGTGTTGCGTTTTTCTCAAACCAAACACACACTAAACAGTGTGACGTTGGTAGTTATACTGCGATTTATGCAGACCTGCGTCTGACAGGTCATCAGCTATTACGGTGTCATCCAAACGAAAGGTTGAACGGCACCGTTGTGACACCACTATAGTGACGTGTTAGCTCCCGCTTGGATGGCACCATATTAGCTGATGACGTGTCACACGCTGCTCTGTATAAATCGCAATATATTTACTTTATTTCTTGGCATTGTTCATCATTTTATCTAGTAATTATTGTTACTGCAGCAAATCAGTTTAATTTTTTTAATGGAATAACTGATGAGTCAGCCGGAGACTCACTTGGCAAAGTTAAGAGAGAATTGATTGATTAGTGATTCCAGGAGCATCAGGTCGTTCTAACTGCTAAGGTCTTATTACTGTAAGTGTAGAGCATGTTTTTATCGCTGAAGGTGGCGGTAATCTTCCCCACTGGATGGTGAGTTCCGGCGCCGACCTACACGTGAACTAGCGGTGTTTTCCCCTACCAGGTATCTGACGACAAGTGTGTATGTGTAAATGTAAGTGTAAGTGTAAATTTGTGTAAGTACGGGCGGAGGATAGAACAAAGAACAGGAAGGAAAGATCGCGCTCGGTCCGGGGTCGGAATTGGGGGGAGTACTGCTCAGGTATTCGCTTGGAGTTGATCGGAGAAACCACAGAAAACTACCGATCAGAGCTAGCAGTCTCTAGAGCCTGAAGTCGACGTAGCTATGAAGCTAGAAAATTCTACCGACGCGTCGTCGGGACGAAAACCCGGTCATAAGGCACTGCAATGACATCAGTTGATGCTTGAGCCACCTCAGCCGATTAGACTATACTTTGATTTATTCAGAGCTGCGTCTGGCAGGTCGACAGCTGTTACGGTGGCATCCAATCGGGAGCTTTCTCGTCACTCGTGACGTCACTATCGCGGCGTTCAACCTTCCGATTGGATGACACTGTAACAGCTGATTTACATCAGACGTAGCTTTGAATAAATCCAAGTATAAAATTGCAAATAGTGACTTCTGATGTGAGAAAGTGGCGAATTTGGAGAAGCAAATCCCTGCCTTTGGGCGTTGTGATTGATTGATTGATTGTTAGTGATTCCGGGCGCGTCGATTACGGAGGTCATTAGTCCCGTAAGTGTAGCGCATGCTTTTTCATCGGGAGGTTGCGGTGATCTTCCTCCACTGGATGGCGAGATCCGGCGCCGACCTACCGTCGACTAGCGGGGGTTTCCCAAACTATGGATCTCTCACCAGCGAGGCACCGCCCCAGCCGGAACAAGTTCTAAGTCCCCGACCGGTCCCCTGGCATGTGTGGTAGTGTAGTGCATGTTAGTGTAAGTGTGTGTGTGTGTGTAAGGGATGTGGATAGGACAAGGAAGAGGGAGGAAAGATCGCATTCGGTCCATGTTCCGTTTGTTAGGTTACTGCTCCGGCACTAGCCAGCTGTAGATCGAGGAAACCACTGAAAATAACCGATTGAGAGCTGCCGGCCGCTAGAATTCTCCTCCAGACAGCGACTGAATTCGACCTAGCTATGTATTCTTGCCACCGTGAGGTCTGGAACCCTAGAGTCTCCCATTCTGGAACCCTAGGTACTGCAGTGACACCAGTTGATGCCCTGAGCTCCCTCAGCCTCTGAGAAAGTGGCTTTGTGCGTGTGCTTCTACGCTGTGGGCGTGTGAGCCGCGGGGGCGGGTCGGGGGTCGGGGCCGCGGCGCGTGCTGGCTGCCGGGCCGGGAGCGCGTCGCGAATGCCAGGCACGTCCCCGCAACTGGAGCGGCCGCGGGCGCGGGCGCGGGCGCGAGGGGCAGGGAGCGGGCGCGCGTGCGGCGCGGAAGCGGCCCGGCCCTGGCGGCGGCGGCGTATCGCGGGGCGGTCGGAACCCGAGATGCGCCCGGCCTCGCCGCCGGCCACCGCCCGCGCGGGTCGCGGGGCCACGCGCGGAGCGGAGCGGAGCAGGGCAGAGCGGGAAACGCGACCCGCGCGAGCGATACCATCGCCGCCCCAATTACGCGCTGCACGGCGCCCTGCCCGGCGACCACCGTGGCACAGGAGTCGCCCTGCCCGGCTTGCTTTGACTCAGGCCACTTGACGAATTCGCATAGATTCGAAGTGGTAAAATGGAGTTTACCTCTATTCCCGTAATGTACATGCCCACCGAAGACAGTAGCAATGTGACTACAGCCAATATGATTCAATAATTTCCAACATCATCTATTTTCTCTCCCTAAAAGAAACAAGAATCATAAATGTCGTATTCATTCATATTATAATATTAATTCATGGGTAATCTTCCTCTTCATTCTATTTGTATGTATGTACTTCGGCACGACAAATCTTTAGGCCTACCAGCGGCGTCCCAACCTTGCGGCCATAGGTTGAGGTGTACGTGTTGTTAGCACATGGCGATCCCTACGCCGTATCTCTGGTCTTCTCAACCTGAGAAAGCTTTCTCATCATCATTCAGCAACGGATACTGGGGCATTGCAAGGAAAGCGCACAGTTAATTTTTGCCCCGATTCGGAATTGAACCCGGGGTTGCGCCGTGGAATGCGAGCACGCTAACCAACGAGCCATCGAGGGCTTACTCTTCAATCCACTTACGATAAATAAATCGCAATTAGTTGTACTTTTTCCTCGGAACTGTAAATCGAATGAAAAATATTTTCAAAAATTAATTTAAAATACTTTAGCCTATAATTAAAACTTTGCTCTTGTTTACGTTCCATTTTTGAATGTTGCAGTGCGCTAGTTGAGGAACATTGGTCTGCAACTATTGTGACTGTGTGTCTAAGCGACTCGGCCTCTCCCTGCTGCCAAGTCGAGGTCGTGAACCTCCGAGATGAATCGGAAGACGGCGACCTCAGCTCGAGCGAAAAAACGATTTCCAGAACCTCGCCAGTTCGCGCAGTTGCGAGGGTATACTCCCAGTCTATACCGAGAAGCGTAGATTGATTGATTGATTGATTGATTCATGTTTCCGGGCGCGTCAACTGCTATGGTCATTAGTCCCGTTAGTGTAGTGTATGTTTTTTCTCGGGAGATGGCGGTGATCTTCCCCCGCTGGATGGCGAGATCCGGCGCCGACCTACCGTCGGCTAGTGGGGTTTCCCCCTAACCAGGACTCTTCCACCAGCGGGGCACCGCCCCAGCCGAGACAAGCTCTAAGCTCCCGACCGGTCTCCCGGAATATGTGGTAGTGTAGTGCATGTTAATGTAAGTGTGTGTGTGTAAGGGGAGAGGATAGGACAAGGAAGAGGAAGGACAGATCGCGCGCGGTCCGTGGCCCGTTTGGTAGGTACTGCTCCGGCATTCGCCTGGGGTTGATCGGAGAAACCACGGAAAACTACCGATCAGAGCAGCCGGCCGCTAGAATTCTCCTCCAGACAGCAGCTGAATTCGACCTAGCTGAAAAGCTAGTGTCGAAAATCCTGCCGCCGTCAGGACTCGAACCTACGACCTCCCGGTTAGAGGCGCTGCAGTGGCATCAGTTGATGCACTGAGCTACCGCTACCGGTAGAAGCGTAGATATGAACTGCACATGCGCATGACGATGTACTCGGAATGAAATCCAGAAGCTGCTTCTGTTTTGTTGATCTGGCAGGTGAAATATCTCATAGGAAAAGTCGTGTTTCTGGCAGTTTCGCCAACTTCAAATTCATATTAATGGCGCAATTTTCAATTGATCATAACATTGTGAAATTAGTTATGGACTTTAATTTGCATATTGGATAAACCCAACTGCCTTAAATTCTCATCAACAAAGGTTTCCTTTTCTCCTATGAAACCAATCTGCCGTGATTTATGTGACAGCAGTTTTTATTACTGTGCTGTCTGTCGTAAATTTCCACAATACTGATCTTTGCTGAAGTTATTAGAAGAGAACGGACAACACAAGGTCTCTTAGCCGGCAAAGATTTTTTATATTTTCGTTCGCACAATGAATAATTGTTAGTAAATCATCTGTACCTTCTTTATCCCACACAAAGAACTTGACGACCAAATGCACTCTTCAATGTTTAATAACAGGTACGGAAAGCATGTACACAATGATCAGCTTCTTTAAGAATACGATTCAAAATGCTGAATCAACTTACTGAAAACGAGTGAATATTAAAAATACTAATTTTTTTATTAATATATGACTAAATGTATCGTATTTAAAAAAAACCTCGATGTTATCTTAAATTTTTGAACTTAACTCAAAACTGAAAAAATATTCAAAATCATTCTCACCTTGGTTTCGTACTACACTGATAATTTTGTAGACAAACAAGTATGCATCTCGGTGCAGAAGTGCAGGTAGTGCAGTACCCGAATCAGGTGATTCGTGAGCCAGGCCAGGCAACTCGTTTGTTTTGCTGAAACTGAGACCGCCCGTGGCTTGGTGCTACTTACGACCTCCGTCACAGACCGGGAGGAGCTCTTGGAGGAGTGCCATTTCTACATATGAGGAAAACAACCACGGGCTGGCCGGCGGGCCGCTCAAGGAAAGCGAAAACGCGGATGCCAAAACCCTCCGCAGGGATGTCCACGCAAAACTCTGTTTGAAAATGAAATTAACCCGATACACTCAATAATTAATTTTCATTGAAGTTGGATTTACAATGTACACGGCATGTCCGTTGAATTTCTTGTCAGAATGCTTTTAGTTCATACAGGAATCATATAAACGTTAATTCAAAACCATTTCTTGTGAATCATAAAATAATTGTGAGATTTAATTATTTATTTTATTACTTTAATTATTAAATTTATTTCGAAAATATTATTTATTTAGCAGTGAATTGTACCTTCTTTGCACATATTCATTGGCTATTAAGAAATCTGTTCAACAATGGATTCTTTACGTTTAACTAGCAATAAAATATGGAACATTATTTGAAAATAATTGAACAATAGTAGTTTGGGTAAGCCTCACGATGTGAAAGGTTTAGATGAAGCATTATTATAACACAGACGTTACTGATTCCAAAGCAAAGTACTTCTCCTTACATAGCAATCTATCTACTGTTATAATACATGCCAAATACCTGAAGCAAAGTAAATGTTTAGAAAAGGCAATCGATTCTCTGACGAAAAGTGCATTCGCGACGGCGAAATCACAGAGCCCTAAGCCAGTGCCCGCGTGCGGTTGAAAGGTGGCTGGGCCGCGCCGCGCCGCGCCGCGCCGCAGGGGTGCGCTGTGTGCTTAGCGTCAAGGGCTCCGCGCCTTTGGCACGCGCCGCCCGCAGGGGAATCCCAGGCGGCGGCGGCGGGGGTGGGGGCGGGGGCGGGGTCAAGGAGGCGAATTCCAAAGAAGAAACGTTCAAAGTGCCGAGCAAACGGGGTAGGTGGCAGGCAATGGGAGGGAGTGTTGCCAGGACAGGCATTGGGGAACCGGTGAGACGGGGAGTTTAGTGAAGTGTGTGGTCACAGAGTAGGTTCTACCCACAGAGGAAAGCTACCGGCAATCCGTGTGCCGAAATGATGCGCATTGTCGCCATCGTGAAACTGGGTGATTGCTGTATGATCCGGGTCGTACAGCAGATTACACGGTTTCAAGATGGCGGTCCGCGTTGCGCGGTGTCTCAGAATGAAAGTAGCTGCTCTCTACATTCGTTTACCGTTACAAATAAGTTTTCTATAACTCGGGAACGAAAATGTCTAGTTTTTGAAGTGTTAATCTCGTGCTTTTTAAAAATTTTATTATTATTATTATTATTATTATTATTATTATTATTATTATTATTATTATTATTATTATTATTATTATTATTTAAACTTTTTCCATCTTTCAACTATTAATAGTTAAATTGTTGGGAAGGGATTCTAAAACTCAAGAGAGTGTGCGCAGATGATTTTCTCCCCCATACGTCACATACCGTTTTTTCTACTGTTTTCTGAGTAAATAAATATATATGAAATACATTCGTTTCGGTGTAGATTCTATTCTGTGGTGTGGTTTTGCAGTAGTTAGATGTCACATTATACTTGTGTAGGGAGTCTGGGACCCATGAGCTGAGAAAATGGTGGCAGAGATTATGTCAGTACTAATAGGTGGAATCAAGTTTATTTAATCTTCTTCTTAAAAATGAGACAAAAAGATATTTAACGGGGCATAAAAAAGTGAAGTGCACTGCTTGCTTTATGGACCGTATTTGTTCCTATCGTTTATGCAATGCACGCCGTACTTGAATAGCAGAAGACGCTAAGCAGTTGACCGTAGACGATGTTCTTTTATCTTATTTCTTTCACGTAACGCTTATAGCAATGTGTTCGAGACTTATTTATAAAAACAATCTTGAATGATATGCAAGTGATAAAATATGCAGTTAAACTTCGAAATAAAGATCAACAATAATTGAAATTATTTTACTTCTATTTCAATGAAAGAGGAAATAACTAAAAACATGCATCATATTTTATAGCAAATGTAGATGATCCGAATGTTGTTACATTAAAAATTAATACCGTACTGTTTTTTCTTAAAAATTTTCCATTTTTATTTCTATTCCAAGCATGTTTTTACAATAAATTGATAAATTTCAAAGGATATTGTTATGATAATGTGCATTCTACTACATAGAAAAATCATTTCTATCTACCGACTTAGGTATATGAACAAAATGAAAGACTTTTATAATTTAAAAAAAAAGATAAATGAAACAGGTGTAATTACCAGCGAAACGTTTCTCAAGGAACAAGAAAAGGCTCAAGAAAAAACTGATCCTTTTCTGAAAATTTACAAAATGGAAGCGAACAATCGCAGAATGTCTCAGTACGAAACGTAATTAAAAAGTATAACACATACGGCAGCAATAATGTACCGATTGCTCTCGCTGCCAACGTGATCTCGCATGGGAGCCCATCCGTTTCCGTGAATCTCAGACTCGACCAGAAGCCTTAACACACCTCATCGATCTTGCGAGTCGCTTCGAGAGAGTCGACCGATTGCCTGAACAAGCTATTGGCGGCCAATAAAAGAACAGCGACGCGGGCGACGTTGAGCGGCCACGGCGGGCGCGCGGGCGGGCGGACGCGCGGGTTTCACACGCCTATCAGATCGCCACACGCTCGCTAAACGCTCCGCGAGAGCGCGCGCGCGCAAGCGCAAACGCTTGAAATACGGTCGCGACGGCCTCTAAATCTCCGGCGCGGCCTAACTTGAGGGCTGCGCTGCGCCCCGTATATCTTTACAGCATCAACTATAAAACATCGCGGCGCGGGGCGGCGCGGGGCGACGCCGCGCGCGGGGCGGTTGCCGCGCCGACGGACGCGCGGGGTTACTGCGGCCACCGCGAGCGCACACCGCGCGCGAGGCCCAGCTGCGCATGCGCACGGCGCGGCGTGGAGGCTCTGTTCTTCCAGGGAAGCGCTTCGCAACTCTCCGACCCTTTCGCTTCGCAGCTGCAAAATTGGCACAAGACGCTACGCAACAGGCGTCTGCAACTGGCCGTTTCCATTCTGCCAGCAACATAACTTTATTCGTCTTCATATATTTTATAAATGATAATTTTTAGTTATTAATTGATTGATTGTTTGATGATTCAGGGTGCGTCAACTGCTAAAGTCATTAATCCTGTAAGTGTAGTGCATTTTTATCGCGTGAGGGTGTGATCTTTCTTTGCTGGATGGGAATTCCGGTGCTGACTTACCCGGCGGCTTGCCGGGTTTTCCCCAACCAGGTATCTCCCACTAACGGGACACGCCGAAGCCGGGACAAGCTCTAAGCTCTCGTCTGGCCTTCTGACGTGTGTGGTAGTGCAGTGCATGCAACGGTAAGGGTAAGTAAGTAAAGGGTGAGGACAGGACAAGGAAGGAAAGATCGCGCACGGACCGTGGCCCGTTTGTTAGGGCAATGCTGCGAAATTCGCTTGGTGTTGAACGGAGAAACCACGGAAAATTGCTGAACAGAGCAGCCGGTCGCTAGAATTCTGCTCCATTGTTTAGTTATTAAGTTAAATTTGTATTAATCAATATCCATTGCATGTTGATTAATATGACTAATTCTATCACCTTGATATAAATATCAGATCGTTTTGTATTTTCTATATTTTTAAGCGGAGCGAAAATTACTATATTCAGAGATTTATGTAAACGAGAGGGTAATTTCCATTAGGACATAAACGAAACTATTTATACCTTGCATAAAATGATCGCCCCGTCTTCTGTAGTATTCTCTTAGAAATGTTTTGACACAATATTTGAATATTTCACCCCACACGCTGCAAACGTGTCACAAGAAAACATTTATTGATAGAAGAGCAAATGTTTATTGACAAAAACTGACCTGGCACACATCCACATCCCATAGTGTGGATTGACAGATTAATTAGTGTTTCAGGGCGGGTCATTATTCCGGTAAGTGTAGCGCATGTGTTTCCTCGCCAGGTGGCGGCGATTTTCCCCGCTTGGGAAAGTGGGGTACTTGGTAGTGTATTTCATGTAAGTGCAAATGTGTGTAGAATAGAACAGGGAAGAGAAAGGTAAAATCGCGTGCAGTTCGTGGCCCGTTTGTTAGGGTATTGCTCCGGCATTCGCCTGGGGTTGATAGAAGAAAACAAGGAAAACTACCGATCAGAGCAGCCGGCCGCTAGAATTCTCATCCACACACACACCGAATTCAACCTTGCTTTGTGGCTAGTGTCGAAAATATTGCCACCGTCGTGACTGGAACCCTATGACCTCCGGTCACAGGCACTGCAGTGTCATCAAATCATGGCCTGAGCCACCTAAGCCGGCCTCTACAGTGGAATGATGCGAGCGAGGCCCTGGCGAAGTGCCGCAGAACTACGTAGAGGCTACATTCCGACGAGAATTGTTTTGCTAAGGCTTGTGGTCAGTGCGAAATCGCCCCAGCGTCAACACAGCGCCACCAAGCGGCTGCCACTCGAGGCTGCGTCTTTGTGCCCCGCTCCGCGCCCGATACTTCCCCGACAGGGCGTTCAATTCCCATCTGCCACAAAGCGCGCCGCCCAAACAATGTTTATTTTCTTCCAGTCCGCCGGTTCAGCTTGTAATTATGACTAGGCGAAGTGCTCGGCGGCGGCATAAACACGTCCCGCGCACTGCGGAGAGGGGATGAGATGGCTCGTTGCCGACTTGGTGTTGACTTGGAAGCGAACCAGCAAAAAATACACTACCCTAACATGTTTCAACTTGAAGGATACATCTATTTGAAAATCTGATGGATGGCCTTTCAAGGCGCGAATTAACTAGAAGTAGTTAATATTTTCAATCAGTTTTTAATATATATTTCGTCATGAAGAGGGTGTCCTCTCATACAAAATGTATGACAATTTTTACAATTAAACACATTATTTAAAAGTAGAAAGTTTACCTTTTTTACAATTTGCCATGATATGCCCGTTTTAGAAATAAATAATCCAATAAATAGTAGTGAAAAGTGATAAAGAGTTTTTAAGACTTACAATATTAAGGAAATTATGACAATTACTAAAAGATAATTACATTTAACTGAGCGATAGCAAAAGTGAAATTTCTCAAAAAAATAGACGGTGTAGAAATGATATGAGAGTTTCAAGAATTTTAAACGCTAAAATGTTAAGATGTATTATTTCAGTAAGTACAAGACTATAGTGATTAATTCATTTAACCAGCCTGTTGAAAATTAGGGGGACATTACCCTTTATGAATGTTAGTTACCAGCTATTAGTTTAATAATAATAATAATAATAATAATAATAATAATAATAATAATAATAATAATAATAATAATAATAAATAATTTATGTTCCACAACAAATTGTAATATGTAGAGAATCTAGAAAGATTTTAAAATAAAAATGTCTTATTTAGACTATAAAGTAAGTTTATAGTGTAAGCGTAGCTTCGTATCTTTGACCTCGGCGAATAAGCTAATAAGTCAAACTTTGGCTGAAGATGACATAAGTATACCACTGCATTCTCATAAATATTTTCAATATTTGTAAACAATTACCAAATCCTTTTTGGTTGATGGGTAATAGGTGAATGTTCAGGATCTAGAATATAACATCAAATCATAAATCATAATCAAGACAAGTCGAGTTGTCTGAATATTCAAGGTTTATCAATGTTTTGAGATCATTAACACCAAATAATGTGAGTTGTTTCTTTATTCACGCTAGAAAATTAGTTTAAACGGTGCGGAGGTAATTAATATTGCTCTCCTGTAAAATTTCGTGTGTTTTTTGAGTTACTAGCTTATTCAGTGGGGTCGAAAACATAGAACGCATGTGTGAATGGATACTATAGTGTGCCGTTATACTAAAACATTCGATTTCGTATGCAGTGAGGAGACTGCTTGATCCAGTGGAGCTGCGCGGGCACATCCTGGTTCCCCCGCTGCCCCGGCTTGGATTGCGCCGCCTGCACGCCCCGTCCCCCGCGCGGCGCGAACGAACGCGGCCGGAGGGCGCGCATCGCGACCTTCATCTGCCGCCGGCGCCGCCCCAGCTGCGCCCACCGCTCTCGGGTTTCCGCACTCCTCACTCCAGCCCCCTCCGCCCCCTCCACTTCTCCTCTTCCACCACTCCTCCCACTCAGACCCTCTCATCCCCCGCTCCTCCATCCCTCTCCAGCCCTCCGCCCTTCTCCTCCACGTTCCACCGTCCCCCTCTCCCTCTCCTATCCTCAGCTCCTCTCCTGCCCGCTCCTCCGTTTCGCTATGCCTCTCCACCACTCCTCCCTCACGGACTCTCCTCCTCTTCCTCCGCTCCCTCTACGCCCGTTCCCCTATCCCTCTCAACCCTCTTCCTTTCTTACCCCACTCTCTGCGTCACCTCCATCCCTCTTCCTCCCATTCCTCTCCCTTCGCCCTTCACTCCCGTTGCTCCACCCGTTTACCCCTCACCGCTCTCTCCTCCCTAGTCCCTCTTTCGTCCCCCTCCTTCGTACTTCTCCATCCCTCCTCCTTCACCATTCTTCCCCTTCCGACCCCTATCCCTCTCCACCCCTCCTCCCTCTCCGTCCCTCCTCCTTCTTCCCCTCCGTCCCCTTCTCCCCCGTCCCCCTATCCCTCTCTACCCACTTTCTCCAACCCTGTTCTCTTCGCCCCCTCCATCCCTCTTCTTCCCATTCCGCTCCCTTCGCCCCTCCCCCGTTCCTCCGTCCATTTACTCCTCACCGCCCTCTCCTCCCTAGCCACTCCTCCTGCCCAGCTCGTCCGTCCCCGCGTACCTCTCAATCCATCTACTCCTTCCGTCCCTCTTCATCTATCTCCTCGCTCCCTGCGTCCCCCTCCGTCCCTCTTCATTATCCCGCTCCCTTCGCCCCTTCTCCCCGCGACCACGCGCCACTTTCCCCCTCACCGCTGCCTCCTCCGAGGCCTCGCCGCCCCACCCCCCTCACAATGCGCGCCGACGAGGCTGCGGGCGCGGTGCATTCAAGCTGCTCTTAATGATCCGCACTGTCAGGGCATAATCGTTCGACGCCACGTGATTTGTGGGTATGTTGCTGCTGACTAGTCGATGAGAGCTGAGGAAGGAAAGCAGTGATGGTGAAGGTGTTGATGCACGAATTCGTTTCTAAACGATTCTTCTAAAGATATCTGTTCTGGTCAGTTTGGTGACTGCGAAGTTGGGAGGCACGGAATCATCAAATTTTACGTGTACCAGATCATCAGCAACCTTCAAGCAAGTGCTAAGGCTGAGGGGTGTGTGTGCTGAAGGGGAGAATAGGGGCTGAGTGGGTGGCGAGGGCAGCAGCGGGAAGGCTTTCCTCCATGGACCTGCCCATCGCCATAAACCTCTGAGCGCTAGCACTAACGGTGCTGTCTACCCTTCGCCGCACTTATATTTGTTTCTCTGTTGGGAACGTGTAGCGCCCCTTGCGCCGTGATTTACTGGTAATGCCCCAGTTTTAATCTCGCCATAAACATGTCTATTTTGTGATTTTTTCGAAACTTTATTCCTTTTTCGCTTTAGATTTTATCGCACTTCCATTGAACAGTCTTTTGTTTCGAACTGTTAATCAACGAAACGAGTCACCTTTCTTGTGAAGGAAACAGATTGTACACACCGAGCGCGATTTCCTTAACAAAGGTAAACGCGAGATGCGACGTTAAGGAAATCTCATTTAAATAGTCTGAAGGATGCGGCAGTAATTTCCTGTCACGATCATTCGTCACTTCCGAGAATTCTTGATGAATCGGCCATCGCCTGACGTGACACATTGCTCCATGGGCCCAGTGGAAATACCCGGATACGGGAGAGGTCGCCTCATTAGGAAGTAGGTATATGACATCTAAGCCGATATTTCCAAAACGTTGATGTTTCTATTAAATATCGATATACTGAAGTCCATGGGTTTTGAAAATCGATGTTTTGTGCTCGATATTTCTATATTTTCAATGTTTGCGTCGTGCATGAAAAATTCCATAACCACAATTCTGTTAAAGTTAAAATATGATATAACAACTGATGGTAGCACTGTTTATGTGTTCGAACTATACGAACGCCATTTGTATTACCTTCATCGAAGGGACTATCCCTCGCCGGAGATGTTCCTGATGTGTTTCCTGAGATGATTCCTGAGGTTTCCTTCGTCTTACCTAATATTTCGTACAATGAGACGTGTATTTAAACTTTTTTATCAATTAAATTTTAATTATAAATTAATATACATAGGCATTGTCAAACTACATTTTGTTGAGCACGAATTTAATGTTAGAGTATACTAAGGCGGCTTTAAAGCATCGCTGCATTATCGTCGTAGATGTATTATTAAGAACGATGTTTTAATTTCGAACACTGATGATTGGTAGCATCGATGTTTTGTTATCGATGTCGCCTCATTGGTTGCGAGACGCGCACGCTGAAGCTGTCGCGCCGCAGGGCCGGTTCAACATCGCTTTAAAGGATGTTTCGTTGTCGATGTCGCCAGACTAACCCGGATACGCGATAGCCCGTCCGTCCCATTAGGAAGCGCGGTCCGGCAAGGGCACCCGGGGCTTGGCAAGCGCCGGGGCGTCTAACGCGGAGGCTGGGCGCCGCGGTGGCCCAGGGTTTCCCGCGGCCGCACGTCGCCTCGCGCGCAGCTCCGGGTTCGTCCAGGCACGCGACGCAACGCGAAGCGATGTGATGCGAGGCAATTCGCATGACGCAAGGTAATTCGATGTGATGCGATGCGACGTGATGCGACGCGAGGCGATTCGATGCGAAGCGACGCGACATGATGTGATGCGATACGATGCGACGTGAGGCAATGCGATGTAATGCGACACGACGCGAGGCGAGGCGATTTGATGCGACGCGACGCGATGCGATGCGAGGCGATTTGATGCGACGCGACGCAACGCGAGGCGATTTGATGTCACACGACGCGACGCGACGCGATGCGACGCGATGTGATACGATGCGATGAGAGGCAATGCGATGTGATGGGACGTGACGCGAGGCGATTTGATGCGACGCGACGCGACGCGACGCGATGCGATGCGATGCGATGCGATGCGACGCGATGCGACGCGACGCGATGCTACGCGATGGGACGCGAAGCGACGCGACAGGAAGCGACGCGATGCGACGTGAAGCGACGCGATGCGACGTGAAGCGACGCGACGCGACGCGACGCGACGCGATGCGACGCCATGCGATGCGCCGCGCCGGGCCGCGCGCTGGGAGCGAGTGGCAGGCGCTCTTCCGCCGGGACGAGGTCGTCCATCGCGAACAGCCGATGGCTATCGCGGCCCGGAGAGCGCTTTCGCCGCTGGCCGCTGACGCCGCTTTCAGCCGCTGCTGTTCGTTAAGGCAGCCCTTTTACGAAGACCAACGCCAGGGGCCTGACACTCGCGCCTGGCGCGTATCTTAGGACGTGCCGTGCACCAGATTGACAACCGTGACCGCGCTTCGCAACATCGGACAACTACGGTGAGACCAGGTATCGGACCATCAGACGACGACACGCACTCTTGGAAGTCAAAATATACTAGATATATTTCTCAGTCATCTTTACAATTTATGTTATATTTTATGCTACTTTTACGTTGTGCTGCATTCCCGTTCTTTACCTTCATTTGTAACATAGATTCGTAGGAAGTTAATGTACTTTTGAAACAAGAATGTAAGCGATTACACCTAATACTAATCCATTTTATTTTGCATTAACATTTTCAGATCTTTTTCTAAAAGAAATTCGTAGTACATATGTTTCGTTCATAGCTTTTACGCTTTAAAGACCACTCATATTAAAGAAATTTTTTAGACTTAAGTTGAATGGGAAAGGAAATTTGTATAAACAATAATTGATTAGAGGCTTTGTAGGTACGTAGTTTTGAGGGTTATAAGGGATAAGTCTCGAAGAAAGACGAAAGCATTCTGGAATGTTCTGGACTTTCATTGCTATCGCAAATGTAATGCGATCGCCTCGCTGCCCATCCAGAGTCGAACTGATAGGTCGCCGTATTGGCCGGCTGATGCTCCTTGACGGCGGCGGCGGAAGTGGGGGAAGCGGAAGCGGAGGTGCCAGGTGGGAGCGCGCGGGCGCTGGAGGCGGAGGTGATAAAAGCGGTGGCGCGGGCGCGGGCGCTGGCGGCTGCGGAGGCGGGGGCCTTGAAAGGAGGACCCGGTAGACTAATTGCCTGTCCTTGGGGCGAAACCCGGCCGCGTGGCCGTGATAAGCGGACGATATCCGGCTCATGCATAATGCAGGCCGCGGCGGCGGGCGGCCGGGCTGGCGCTCATACCAACGTCGCACGGCTGCGCTGGCCCGCCCCGCCCCGCCCCCTCCCGCGCCACGCCGCGCGCCGGGCGACCGCTATATGCTAAGCGACGTCCCTACCTGCGCGAGCCCCTCGCCTCCGGATCAGCACATGTCCCGCCCCCTCCCTCGCCACCAACAAAAGAGAGAAGTCTACGGAAGTACCTCGTGCGTTATTGGACAACATCGTAGCCGACAAGTAGGGACCGCTAGTGACTGAATAGTTGCAGAAACGAAAACCTCCCTCCCGTTTCAGGAAGATCATGCACTACTGAAAATATGATGATTAAATTAATTAAAGCGAAATCTGTTTTATGAAGATACTGCTTGTTGAACTCAATACGGTTTTTAATAATAACTTATGTAAAGAAATTGTGTAAAGAACATTTGGATATTAGATGTGACTGTAACAAATCCACAGTTGCAGACGTGGGAAAGTATTTTGCCAGTGATCTCTTGACATTCTGCAATTTGCTGACAATATCATTTGAGAAGTTAATCTTGCAGTAACGTACGTCATAACATTGGAGAAGTCGGAAGACGAGGAACTTCAACCCGGCGAAAATTAAACTTAGCATTCTTTAGGGACAGCGAATAATAGCCCCCTATTATTCAGGGTGCGCATCTACTCCTCGCCTCAATTGCAAGCGGCAGCCCGGAGTCCGTTTGACAATTCGTAATGGCCGCTTCGCCAGGGAGGCGGAGGCGGTGGGCGATGGGCGGGCGGGCAGAGACGAATGGGGGCCAGGGCGGGGCCAGCGCGCACGAGCCGTCCTCTCGTCCCTCGCCCGCGGCTGCCTCCCTCCGCCTCCGTCACTAACTCCACCTCCGCCACAGCCACCGTCTCCGACCCGCCCTCCGCCATAGTTTTCCCCTCCGACACTGCCTACACATACCCCTCGACCCCGCCTCCTCCACCCCTTCGCATGTACAACTATCTTCGCTTTCCGCTCAGCCTCCGCCACCACCTCCGACCCTCTCCGCCACCGACCTGGCCTCCGCCATCGTCTGCGCCACCGCCACCGCCTCCGCGTCCCCCTCTGCCGCCACCACCGTCTTCGCCTTCCTCCCCGGCAGGGACCCGGCCACCACCTCTCGGGCGCTCAGGGCTCCCAACTCTTCGCTGGAACCCTCCTCACTAGATAAGCTCTTGTAGTACATAATATCGACAGCATGCTTTCGTTGCTTACAAAACGATCGAAATTATTTTGAGATGTTTTCATTGTTTCGAATTGTAATGTGGGGTTACTTTGAGACTCATGGTGAATTATTCGAATTCCGAATCTCGCGTCACATCTATGAGACCGGGAAAACAAAGAAACAGCGCTACGACCGAAATCCCACGTCACGAAGGGGCAGTCACCTAAAGCCTTGACAGCATCTGAGTATGCTAGAGGCGATCTTGTGAAAACCGCCTGCGTTGATCACGTGAGCTCTGACAGCTTTGACTGCTGAAGCGATTCAACTCGTTCAATTTGAGCTGGTATAATAACGTTTTTGTGAGTGTAGATGCACATAACACAAAGAAAGCCCAGTCCTCCAATAAGACTTCGAAGTTCAACCGTAAGAAGTCTTACCCTGAAAAGATGACAGGATAAGAGACAGAAGTCACCAGTGACAAATATTCTCTTCGCAACTCCTACGATAGTATGAACTTGTCTTTCGACAAGCATTCGGATTGAGAGACATGCTGCTCCATAGCCTTGCGCCTCTCATATACCATCAACAACTCAGTAATAAAGATAGAGATGCTTACAATGTGGACGATATTGTAGTAGTCAACTTCAATGGTGAGCATTCCCCGGAAGAGTGAGTGATATCAATCCCAACGGAGTTGTGGCGAGCGCAAATGAACTAACGAAAATTCATTGGAGGCAGTCAGCCCACCCGGATGCAAGACCGATCTCTTTTACGCCATTGCCCTCCGGAGCCGGTGGGGAACCAATATTCACGATCAAATATCTTCACTAAGTCACTCAGAAATTGAAACCGAATGGTTCTTATGGGTTTTCCCCTACCAAAATGCAAAATTTAGATTTTGCCAAAGTACAACCCTACAACTTCGAGTATTTTGTTCAAAAGGGTTAGGTTGTGGCAAAACAAGTTGTACACAGAATGTAAATAAATTTTCATTCAGCCCCCAAAATGGGGACAGCTTTGTGACAACTTTTGACTTCAATTTCTTTGTAGTTATTATTAAAGATTCGGAAACTTACAATAAATCACTGTTTAGAAAAGAAATTAATTTTAATTCTCTGTAGCAAAATAAGACATTCGCAATTAACAACGGTTTAAGAAGCAAATTAACTAAAAAAAATATTCTAAAGTTTAAAGAATTGAAGATCTCAGCGAGAGATAATCAAAAGTCACTCATGTAGTTTTCCTCGTTTAATGTTTGTCGAAACATGCAAATTAATGGAAGGCAAGGAGGGCAGATGTTATTCTGTAATTTAGCCACAAATGTAATTTATCAGGAATACTGAATGAACATAGAGTAGATGAGGGAGAAACGTGATACGGTGAACAAGAAAAGCTCAAAATTGTGAGTGGTATCTCTTACTGACCTATTCTGAATTATTATTAATTAACTGAATTATTAAACGAAACGTTGAACGTTCGAAGTGCACCACAGAGGGAGGTGGGCGGGGCCCCGTGTGGTGGAGAGCCGCACGCGGAGCTCCCTGGCTTGTGTGTTTATCGCACGAGCGGACGGAGCGGAGACGGACAGCGGGAGGAGCATCGGTCGCGGGCGCAATTCGTCTTCCGCTCTGTCAGCAGGCGCGTTTGTCATTGCGCGGCTTCGCTGAGACAGCGCAAAGGAGTGGCGCGTGAGCCCAAGGCGTAACGGGGGGGGGCCTTGGTCAGCTAAAGGCAAAGATGATCCTACCTAGGATGAGGTTGGTCCAAGAAGACCAACGAGCGAGAACAATCTTTAACTGCTAATTGAACTGTACCCATTACAATTCCCATTACAATTTTTTGAATTGAAACAATTAATAATCACCAGCTTCGGTTAAGTTTATTTTTTATATTTATTTCAAGATCCTTCAGTAATGCACTAAATAAATAATGGTACATTAGTATATTTAAATACGTACTTCCTGTGAACCCGCGAATTCCAATTTTATAACACTGAAACCATAAAAACATCCTCTCTACGATGAATAAATCATTGTAAGAGGAACTGAATCAATGATCTGGAATCGAAACCACTACCCATCTTAGAGGGTGATGTTCAAATTATTTATTGTAGAACATAAATGATTGTACCATTTTGAAAAATAATTATAGCAATCAAGTTATCTCAATATGCAAGTTTACAAATTTTTTCACATTCACACTTTTTTCAAGATATGTACTAATATATGGACTTTTTCCTAAGTGTCCTGATTTATTTTCAAAAGTCCTGATTTTTTAATGTATGTCATCTATTTACCATTAATTTAATTTTAATATATTTTAATATAAAATATGCATAAATTAAAATTGCGTTAGAGGAAAAATAGTGATATTAGAGTGAAACCCACCCACAATTTAGCGTAAATTGCAATGTATCGATATTTCTTCTGTAGTAGTATAGGTAAGTAAACTACGAAAAAGAATCAGTGCATTCTGGCGTTGGAATTCTCCTCCAGATGACTGAATTCGTCCCAGCAATATAGCTAGTGTCGAAAATCCTGCCACCGTTGGGACTCGAACCCTAGGACCTCCCGGTCAGAGGTACGGCAGTGGCATCAGTTGACGCTCTGAGCCACCTCTGCCAGTCAATGACCACGCGTTTAATTATTTCATAGCTTTTAGAGTTCTCCGTGCATGTCGCGCTCCCCCTCCACTCGTGTCCGGTTGCGCATCGCGCGCGAACCTTTCTCCCGCCCGCGCGCGTCGCGCCGCGCCGCGCCGCGTCGGGGCGCGCAGCCGTCTGTAGGCGGCAGCGGGCGGTGCGCGGAATGCGGCTCGTTACGTACGCGGCGCGGGGTGTGTGTGTGTGTGTGTGGCGTGGGTGGCGTGTGGCCGGGTGGGCAGCCGCCGCCGCCGCCGCCGCCGCCGCCGCCGCCGCCGCCGCCGCCGCCGCCGCCGCCGCCGCCGCCGCCGCCGCCGCCGCCGCCGCCTGCTGCCTAAGTGAGTGAGCAGCGCCCTGTAATGAGGCGAGGTGTCACCCTGGCTGGCGATGCTATCGCCGTCGTCGCCGCCGCCGCCGTCGGGGAGCCGCCCTGCGCGCAGCGCGTGCGTGGGAGGGTGGATGGGTGGGACGGGGGGGGAGGTCGACCGACGCCCATTTGTTCGCGGGTGATCGGGGTGAGCCGCTCTCTCCAGCTTCTGCTTCTCGGTTCAGAGAGGTTGGAATTAACGAGGGTTGCCACCACTCAGGAGCGTTTTCCCTCAAAGTGGAGCAATTTAATACCCAGGCTGCTACGTGCTGTCAACGTGTCCTCACGCTTTAAAGAGCGTTGTGGCTGCTTGGAGCCGTCTCCGTCTCACAAAGCGGATGGTGCCAGAGTGGCTACATGCAACGCGACAATACTTACACAGTTGTTTTTCTCACGGTCGCTTTAGCAAGAAATACCTAATGGTCTTGGCCAAAAATTAACGAAAATTTTGTAATTTGAGAGAGAAATACCGAAGGCGAGAGCCGAAAAATATATTGGTCATATCAGTTTGCATGCTGCTGTCTTATGTATTAGTCAATCAAAATAATTGAAAGACAAGGATATCATGACTTTTTCAAAACGTCCTCATTGTAACGCAGTGAAACATTTATCCCAAGGATAATTCAATACCAGTGATAATTCAATGTAAGATTCAGTCGAAGGAAATAATTCTTCACACAAGACATCACCACAAACGCAATAACTTAATAGGTATTCCAATTTACAAATGATGGTTTGATATATTTCCAGGAGATTCCTGTTAGCGAACATTCTGCACAATAAATTATCTCATAAAACCTCATTTGTAAGTTCACAGAACAAACTATGGATATCGTTTGTTTATGACGTGATTCTGGATCTCGTAAAAACGCATTCCTTCATTCATTGACAAATATTTCATTACAAAGATTACTATCCATTGCCCTTTACAAATAGCTGAGCATTCTTACATTAACATTAATTTGCGCTGTATGGGATAATTAGTAGCCGATAAAAAATCTCTTTCCATAACTATTAACTTTTTATGTTACAATTTAAACTAAATATGAAGTACTACAGCCAGGCATTATGAAATGACATTTAAAGTTACCTTTCTACAAAATCGTGCCATTACAGCGTAAAGTGTAAGAGTATCGAATGAATGCTATTTAAGATGCAACACTTCGAGACGTCCATTCGTAAACGTACTTGAGCTGCGTATCGCCCTCGCGAACACATCGTTCTGCCAATCGATTCGCAATGCTTCCCGAGCAGCCGGCGCGGGCCTCGTGCTCTCGGCTGCGCCGCAGACACGTCGCCCTATTGTTCCAGCGGGGGCGATCAATGGACGTAGTAGTAGCGTGGAAGAGGATCCGCGATTTCGCGTGGCGGGCGGGCGGGCGGGCGGGCGGGCGGGCGGGCGGGCGCCTCTCCGCGGGGGCGGGCCGGCGCCGGCGCCCAGGGCGGAGCGGGGTGGGGAAGGGAGGGGCGGGGCGGGGCGCGGAGGTTGCATGACGCGGCAGCGATGCGCGCGGGGCGATAGCGGCAGCCGCCTCTAAAAGCTTGTTGGCGCAACACGCCGCCGCGACGTCAGCGCCCAGCGCCGCCTCCTTCTGCAGCCGCCGCCGCCGCCGCCGCCTCTCGCCTCCCGCCACGCACCTTTCGCCGCGTACGAGGCTTCTCCTCGTACCCTCTTGAGATCTGTCTCCAACACTTTTACAAATTCCTCAAAGCTCACCGCTAGCGACCTATATCGCTTTTATACGGGACTTCACTTCGCGATTAAACGTCACGACGGTGATGTCACTATGGTGACGTTGAAGCTCCCGATTGGATGACTCCGAAACAGCTGATGGACTGTCAAATGACACAGAAAAGAGATCGAAGTTATGTGGCTGAGGCGTACCTTACTGCGTATGCATCGAATATAAACCGAAATTACACTGTTATCACGTTCCGTTCTCTTCTCCCAAGCAGATTGTTCGGCAGCTGCCTCTGTGATTCAACCACGAAATTTTCATAATTATTTTCACATATTTTCTGGTAAACCTTTGGCCCAGCAATGTTTCTACCCACATGTATACTACATACACTGGGCGTGAATATAGGAGTTGAGCAATCTGTACTCTCATCAAACAGAAAACTTCTCTTTTCCGACATCCCGCCTCACACTACGCTTTTGTCAGCCTCATCTAAACAAGTTCCTCGACGTCTTTCTCTGCCCGGGCGCGCCGGCTCCTAATGGTAGCTTTAGTTGTAGACAAGGTTTGAACGCTGACCGCCTAATGCCGCTGTTTCTCTCCACGATTGATCCACAGATCTGACGATAGCGGCGAGAGAAGGGAAGGCGAAGATGATGGCGCTGGCGGCTTCTGCGGAGGGGACGATTGAAGCGCTGACGGCGTTGAAATCAATGAATGGCGGCTTCAGTGGCAAAGCACTGAGCGTTCTTATCGACCAACAATAAAGATAATGAAGTGGTGCTTATCAGGTGAGGAGTGCTGACCAAATTGAGAATTTGTTATGTAAATGATAGAATAAAACTACAAACATGAACGACTTGACTCTCACGACCAAATGACGAAAGAAACACACTAAAATTGAATGTAAACTGAATATAGAATTTTTTAAGTACGTGACGAGTACATTTTAACGAAGTTGATGAGTACGACTTCAGGGACATTGTTAAAAGAATTGAAAAACCCTCGGAGCAGGCACACATCTAAGCGACCGTTGCAAACATCTCTGGAACACTAATAAATAGAAAGCAGAAGTAAGTAAATGAGTAAGCGTAAATCTGCAGCACCTCAACAAAAACGAGCTCACCTCAGAGCATAGGCTTCCGCGGCCGGAGTCAGTAAACGACTTGGCTGTCTGAGAGACGCCGCGTTCTAGGCACAGGTGTCAACGGTACGGGCGCCATTCACCTTCCACAGGGAGACATCCCCCCCCCGACCCGTTCCCCTATGCATGGACTCCGCCACCCGGGCCCGCCCGTCCGTTCTGCCGTGTGTGAGCCTTCGCGGACGCCTCTCCCAACTAGTGATGCGACATCGATAACTAAACATCCATGCTACGAAACATCGGTGTCCAACTGTAAAACATTGTTTTTAATAATACATCGACGAACAACATCAATGTTTTTAATCATCGATGTTTCAAAGCTGGTTTACGAACCACAAATATTAAATTCGTGCGCAACAAAATTAAATTACAGATGCGGTGTTTATTAATTTACAATTAAGATTTTAGTGAAAACAAATATAAAAAACAAGAACTATTAACAAAACTTAGCTTGAGCGCCCAGTCGTCTCTAAAGAACCTGTCGTCAATTCGCCGAAGGAGGTGCGTGTAGAAGGCGGAGATATCACCCGCACGGTGCAACTTTGACAGCCTCTCCTTTCGCAAAACACCAAGAAAAGCGACGAAAATAGCAGGCCACCGGGATCGTTTCGGACGAGAAATAATCTGCTGGATGAACCAAACAGCGTTATTTTGTTTCGAATACAAAAATTGACAGTGATACTATTGGTTATTATTTCGTGTTTTAACTTTTACAAAATTCAGAGAGTTATTCATTAACAAACGAAAAGTCGCAAAAGTAAAAACAATGAGCACAACACATCGATGATAAAAAACATCGGCTTCAATATATCGGGCTGGGAGAGATGCAGTGACTGAGATCGGCTGGTCCTAGGGTTCCACTCACAGGTAGGTAGACGGCTAAGTCGAATTCAACCGCTGGCTGGACGAGAATTCTAGCGGTTGACTGCTCTGATCGGTAGTTTTCCGAGGTTCCTCCGATCAATTCCACGCGAATGTCGGAGAAGTGCCCTAACAAATGGGCCGCGGGCCGCGCGCGATTTTTCTTTCCCCTTCCTTATCCTATCCTCACCCCTTACTTGAGCTCCACTACTACACATGTCGGGAGACCGATCCGGAGCTCAGAGCTTGCCCCGGCTCGAGCTGTGCCAGGCTGGCGGGAGACACCTGTTTGGGAAAAACCTTGCAAACCGGCAGGTAGGTCAGCGCCGGATCTCACCACCCAGCTGAGAAGATCACTGCCACCTCTCGAAGAAAAAATGCACTACACTTACGGGACTAATGCAGACACATACGGGACCTTAGCAGATGACACGCCCGAAACCACTAATCAAAATCAATATACCGATGTTAAAACATCGATATTGCTTTAAAAACATGGATGTTTTGAAACCTTGGATATCGATGTCACATCCCTACTCCTAGCGCAGGAGCATCGCGCCGTCGCGTCGTGGCCGCCGCTGCCTCTCGGCAGGAGCGTGCTGTTAGGCGAGGGTGGCGGGCGAGGGGCGGCGGGGGCGGCGGGGGCGGCGGGGGCGGCGGGGGCGGCGGGGGCGGCGGGGGCGGCGGGGGCTATCGCTGCCGGTCACGCTCTTATCGCGACGCGCCTCACGCCCCGGAAATGGATGGCCACCGAAGTCCCCGGCGCTGTTAGAACACGTCCTGGGGTTGTACTCGGGGTCTCCGGTGCGGCTGGCGCGGCCGATGTGCCCATTTGTGTCGACGCCGCGGAACGGGATCCTCTTACAATGCCGCGGTGTTTTCACCAAGTGGCGCGCGCTAGAAACAAGTGCCCTTTTAGCTGAGGAAGAGAAGCCTCGTAACTCGTGTTTCGAAATAACGATGCACTGGAAATGCGGAAATGCTATGTCTATTTCATAGCGTCTTTTCTGCTTTACGGCTTCCTTAAAATATAATTCACGACAAAAAGAAGACATTTCAATTATTGGATTTATAAGACAATTCATATTGTGATTATTTACTTCTGCCGCATAGAAGTGATCCTTCTTGTTAGTAGAGTAACCAATTTTATTACATAGTTTTTTCTTATTGCTTATACAGATTATGCAAATATTGTACAGTGTTTCTGAAATGTACTGTAGTCATCAGGGCTGAAACCTCGAATAAAAAGGAAGAAAAATAATACAGCATTATTGTTCTTTCTTATCCTTCTAATTCAATAAAAGTAATTTTGCGGTGGTGGTGATGGTGATGGTGTGTGTGCGACGTGTGTGTCAGCGCGTCCGCATTTGTGAAACTGATTGTGAAATTGCTGGAAGTAACTCACAAATTACTGTTTTCGGGGACAGTGGACGGCTGTACTTAATGAAATAAGCGATAACGGAAACCAGTAAATGAAGCATTACACCATTTAATAGCATTGTAATAACATTATAAGTTATAACTTTCCAAATAATCGAAATAAAGTTTTCTTTCTTTTGATACACAAGTGATAAATCTGATTTACGGCGTATTCGGAGATGTTTGGCTCACCGACTTCATATGGCTGAAGAACAGAACATGCAGAAGGATGAGCGCTAGTGGGAGGCAGGGGTGTGGGCGCGGGGCGGGGTGGGGCGTCGCGCGCATCAGGGCACCCGCCCCCTCCCCCGCCCCTGCAGCCGCCTCCGCACGCGCCCCCGCGCTGCCCGCCGCTAATGAAGGCCGATCCTATCGGCCGTGTAGGTACACACGGGATTTTAATAGAGTTCGGTAATTAGCGAGGCCCGTTAACTAGTTTCCCACACGCGGCCGGGCCTGCCGGGGCGGGGGGCCGGGCGGGGCGGGGCGGGGCGCGGGGAAGGAGGAGAAGTAACGTATCGCGCCCGCCGGCCGCACGTCTCCTACGGTAGCTCGATCGTCTGCGCCGCCGCCGCCGCTACCGCCGCCTGAGTTTCAAGGGCGAAGGCCCCACGTGTAACGACGCCCGGAATTTATGGGTCCCGGCGAACTCTCCCTTATCTTGTATTGTCTCTCCGCTGTTTATGACGTTAGTGCAGGAGGCCGCTGACAAGCCTTTTTCAATCTTCACCCTGCGCGTGTCCGGGATGGAAATGCGCTTGCCTGGCCCTCAATGGCGTCAGGAACAGCACGAACTGCCAGGAGAAATTCCCATGAACACTACCGGCGGCGCTCGTTCTGACGACCACCCGCCTTGACCGGGCCTACGCTCAGTACCCAACCCGCACTACACACGGTTAGGCTCCTTCGACTCTCAACCCGCTGGTACAGGTGGCTCAGGCCTTCAATTGGTCTCATTGCAAAGCCTCTGAACATGCGGTCCTAGGGTTGGAGTCCAGACGAGGGCAGTATTTTCGACACATAGCTAGGTAGAATTAAGCCGCTGCCTGGAGGAGAATTCTGGCGGCCGGCTTCTCTGATCGGCAGTTTTCCTTGGTTTCTCCGATCAGTACTTTCAGTACCCTAATAAATGTGTCACAGACCGCGCGCGATATTTCCTTCCTTTTCCTTTTATCCTCATTCATTACGTACACATACTTAGACTCACATGCAGTACACTAACACAAATGTCATGGGACCAGTCGGGAGCCTAGAGCTTGTCCCGGCTGCGGTGGTGCCCCACTAGTGGGAGATATTTTGTTGGGGAAAACCCCGTAAGCCGACGCGAATGTCAGCGCTGGATCTCGCCTTTGACGAGGAAAAATCACCACCACCATCACCACTTCCCACGATAAAAACACGCACTACACTTACGGGACTAATTTCTAATGACCTGAGCCGTTGACGCGCCAGGAATCACTAATCAATCAATCGGTCTCCAGCTGCCTTTCGTCCGCCCCCTCCCCCATGCTTTATTCCCCACTAACCCACTCGCATTCTATACTCTACTCGGTCGGTCACACGCCTTTTCCAGCATCCCCGAGCGATCATTCGTTCCGCCGGTCATCCCCAATGCCCCGCCCCGAGTCTCCTTCGCCCGCCCGCCCGCCCGCCCAGGCGGCCACTTTATGGGCGAGGAGCGGCAGTGGTTGGTGCCGCCCCGACAGCGAACACAACAGCCCGTCGGCTCACCTTTCCCCTCTGCGCCCATCCTTCCGGTAGTAATTTGTTTACCTCCAACAGTTAACACAGGTGGCACTATTTAACTAGTAACGACCGGTGGGAAAGATCTTTTTCTTTCCCTTTTTTATTTCCTTGCTAAGCCACAAAGTACACAGCAGTTTTTCTTGGAATGGAGAAACTTTTAAATGTGTCTCCACTGTCGTTCTGAGGGGTCAAGTAGTCAGTAGTTTACATTAATTTATATGTGAATTGGTAATACATGGATACGTTTTCATTGAATAATTGGTGGTTAAATAGTAGAAAGCGGTGAAAGGTACAGAAATGTACCTTATGTCAGCACCAAATATATGGGCAGATAGATAATATGTATTGAGTTTAATTTTCTACAAAAATTAGTCCTAACAATCTATAATCTATATAGTTAGAAGTGGAGTGTCTGACAGTTTCAAAATAACTGATTTTATAATCTGATATGATTATTTAGATAATATAGAAACCAATTCAATTGTTTTTACCCTTTCTTGTCTGACTGCTCTGGCAATCTCGAGAAAGACTGAATCGATTTTGATGAGGTTTTCACTAAAACGTTCACTGAAACGTTATTGTGTGTATAATTTATGCTACTTCTTTCAAATTATTACATTATAAAAATAACAATGTTGGTTTTTGTATGTAGATCTATGAATTTGTCCCGATCTTACTGAAATTTATACACGTGACTTTTAAAACAATACACAAGATTCTATCTACACGAGATTATTGCTAAAACTACCCCAACTTCCTATACTATCTCTTAAAGCAGCAAGATCTCGCAAACAATTCAAACACAGTGTGTAAATCTAGCAAGATTAGTAATATTTCCCTATTAAATGTATTTTGAATAAATTTTAAATCATTCCTGTAGCACATCCTTCCTAATTAAAATAATTAAAATGATTAATACATGTCTTTACTAGTGACGAGATACACCTTAACAATATTTGTATCAAATTTAATCACTTTGAAAGTAGAGTTTATGTTCTTTTTCCTCCTCGAACACAGCAGTGAAACATCTCTTCAAGTGCTATTTCCTGTCCATCCCGCCGACTGAAATATTGTGGTGTCCGTGTGCGCCCTTTGATAGCAAACGCCGCTCCAATGCGTCGCTTCGTGCCCCTGCCCCGCCCCGCACACGCACGCATTCCAGCGCAGGCCACCGCACGTGCTCCGTGCTCCGCTCCGCTTGCGCTGCTGCGGTGTTTGTTTTGACGCGGCGGCGGCGGCGGCGGCGGCGGCGGCGGCGGCGGCGGCGGCGGCGGCGGCGGCGGCGGCGAGGCCCGCGCGGTCGTTAGCGGCGCTTGTCCCAAGCTCTCGCCTCCCCCGCGCCGCCCCGTGCCGCCCTCCCCGTGCCGCCCTCCCCGTGCTGCCCTCCCTGCCCCGCCCCGCGCCGCCCCCCCGCCCCACTCCCCGCCATCGCCACTGCCCCGCGCCATCGCTCCACCGTCCCGTGCCTCTCCACCGCCCCGCCTCCTCCCGTCCCGCCCCGCCATCCACGTCTCGTCCCGCCATCCACGGCCCGCCCCGCTCCGAATCATCCACCGCTTCTCTACCCCGCCTAGCGCCGCCCCGCGCCTCGCCGCCCCGCCTCGCCGCGCCCCGTGCCGTCCCGCGCCATCCATGCCTCTCCACCCCGCTCCGCCCCGCCACCCGCCGACCCCGGCCACGCGGCCGGGCCACGCTAAGCCGTTCTTTCAGCGGCGCCCGCATTATTTCTGTGCATTATATGTAAATACGTTGCGGCACCGCTAGAGGGCGGCGGAGGGGAAGGAAAGGCGGGAGCAAAGAAGAGGGGGTGCTGGTCTGAGCTGGGAGGTGGAGGGCGGGGCCACGCAAACGTTCCCTGCTGCGACGGAGAGCAGCGGCGCCCTTCTGGCGTGTCCGTGGCGTAATGAGGGGGCCGCGGACCGCTATTTCCACTCGCCCAGAATGACTGATCTGTGACCTCCTGGGCGCAAAACTCGAGAGCTCGATTGAACCCAAACTCATAAATGAACTTTCTCAAAGAGAATCTGACATTAAAGATCGGTCATCACCTTATCTTGAATCTCTTTACAGCACCTTTCTTTCTTTTTTTACTTAGAAAATATCAAAATATTCTAATGATCTAAATTTAATTGACCACTTGTTACCTTAAGTACATGCACATTATTTAATCACGAAGCAAAAGGAATCCACTCTAGCCCGATTCCGTTCCGAAGCAATATCATAGGTGACAAGAAATGTCATAAAACATGTACTCATGTTAAATTGTAGTGTGAACTGAGCCAAATTTTCATATGAGAATTTTATTACTTTTTCATTCAAGTTCTATAAATACATATTTGAAGCGGATCTTGTAATACATGTTTAATGATTGTGTATTGAATAACCTGGACGTTAATGAGAAATGTTGTTTATCTTCTAAAGCATTTATTTGTTCGTTACAATTTTTTTTGTTGGTGACAAAACGGCATAGCAGGGGATGAAACTTCGAAAATTCCCATACATTATTTTAAGCATAAAGAGTTTTGCACATATATACGACTTACCTGCTGGGTCGCGTGAATCCGGGAGGCATAGATTGATTATTCCGTATTTCCTGGCGCGTCAAGGTGATACTAAGGTCATTCGTCCCGTAGGCGGAGTGCACGTTTTTTCCTCCAGAGATGGTGGTGATCTTTCCCCTCTTGATGGCAAGATCCTACGCTGATCTACACGTCGGCTATCGAGGTTCTCTCCAACCAGGTATCTCCCACCAACAGACATTCGCCTGGTGTTGATCGGAGAAACAACGGAAAACTACTGATCAGAGCAGCCGGCCACTAGAATTCTCCCCCAGACAGCGGCTGAACTCGACCTAGCTGTCCAGCTAGTGTTTAAAATCCTGCCACCTTGGGGCTCGAACCCATGGAGCTCCCGGGCAGAGGCACTGCAAGGACATCTGTTGATGGCGTGAGCCACCGCAGCCGGTGTGGGGGAGAGGGAGAGAGGGCCCGGTGGCACAAAGGCGTGGAGGCGCAGGGCTGCCCTTTCTGCCGCCAGAGATACGCAGCTGCGCCTAACGAGGACCGGCGTCGGGAAATGTACTTTTAAACGCGCGTTAATCCCAGGGATGACTCCCGCACAAGACCCTTCCCGCCCTGACCCCGGCCTCACTTTCACACAGTCACTCTGCATCACCTGCTGGAGTCGAAGAATCTTTCTCTCTAATTTACATATTAAAATGTGTGTAAGAAATGATGAATTTGTTATAATCCATACAAACGAAAAAAAAACAACTTTTTTTGGAGAATATTTTTCAAAAAATCATCTTTGTGTTCTTTTAAAATTATATTATAACTTTTGGTAGTCTTTTACTGGTCTTTTGTATAATTCTGACATAGCCATTTCGTTTCCGGATTTTCCACTCCTTTAGCTTCATTGATTTTTCATGCATTTGGCAACCCTCTCCAGTCTTTGCTTTCCTTTTCCATTCTATGCCAAAGAATGTACACACCAAGAATTCGTGTAACCAAACTCTGAGATCTCTTCTGCGCTCATCTCAAACGAACTTCTGATGGGCGTGGTGTGGCTGAATTCGTTGCTTCTGGAAACGACTGTTTTATTTCTGACACAATCTGCCTGGAATTTTGATGTATTCCTGAGGATACTAGAATGTCATCCGAGCTTTAGAGTTTAAGGAACAGCTCTGTATCTTAAAATACAAAATGATTACTAGTGTGAAATAAGTCTTCTTATATTGTACTCTGCTTATTATTTTCCTTTAGTTTTGGCGAAAAAAATTCTTAGCCAAGGTAATCTTTTCGGTTTCTTCTAAATGCGTCGCATCATCTGACATTAACAGCATATTCCATCATTAATCTTCCATTTAAACCATGATTTTGCGTATCAAACGTAGGTTACTATTACTAATAATATTTTGATATTATATGATATTCTAGAAAGTTGCATGCAATGAAATTAAAATTATGGAATATTGAATGAAACAACCCAAATCAGGAAAGCAAATATTAAATCTACGTTAATATAAAATCTCTCCAAACTAGAAATAAGTTTTGTGTAGCACAATTATAGCTTTGCAAGTTTTGTCCTTTATTTGAAACGTGAAAGCAGGTTTGATAAATAAATGGATGAAAATGTCAGAAAGTCACTGAAAATATTGATACCAAGAGATGGAAATTACAAGTGTTTCCGTTTTGGATTCCTTGAAAACGACGGTACGTGGTTAGGAAGTGACTGAGGAGATACCCGCAGTTGTGATGCGAGTGCGTTAACGTCTAGCGGAGAGTAAAGACGAATGAAAGTTTGTGAGTTGGTAAGAAGAGAACGGAATTGGGTAATATGTGAGTTGAGCATCAAGTGATAAGCAATTTTAGTATTTTTAGGCCTATTTGTTGTTGTTGTTGTTGTTGTTGTTGTGTAGTATCATCGTTGTCAATTAACTGAATGTTTAAAATTTTTATTAATAAACTCAATGAAAAGAGAATTTATTTCTGTATTACGTTCTCACTTTTCACAGAATAACCCTTATTGTCGGGCCCATGCATAAAAAAAGTGGGTAATTTTTGTTCATATAAGTACAAAATTACTTTCTTTAAAATCTTACGTAGTCAGAATCAACGTTTGGCGGATCTTTGATACCGAAAAATCGATTGACGACAAACGGTCTGTTCGTCCGTCTGTTTGTGGTCAACCGTGCCTGAACCGTTCAGACGATTTTTTCTGAAATTGTTATTCTTCAATCAATCTGAACGAAATTAAGGCTCTGCGAGTTTGAAACGAATATATTGATCATTGGGTGTACTTTCCATGAAGCTTCAACATTTTCAAATATTTCTCAACAACGACTTTAATTAATTCATTCATTCATTCTCCTTCGATAATGAAAATAACGTTAAAAAATAGAGGTGGTCTCATTTTGTTAAATGCTCTGAATTTTCGAAAATTGCGAAGTTAAATTTTTTTTGTGATTTCCTACAACTACAATATTGAATATAGAGATTTCTTTCCTTAATGAAATTGTTCAAATAGAGATCTTGAAAAAAAGGCCATGCACAATTTTTCAAAAGTGTGAATAATTTTCGAGTAATTTTGTGATAAAAGGTAATTTTTAAACAATTATTTTCTCAAAAATACATTTTTGGAGAAAATAATTTTTCAAAAATAATAAAATAAAGAAATAATACTTTAAAGAAAAATGAGTTTTTAGATAATTGAAGAAAATTAACGATTGATGAAGAGATGAAGAGATTCTTTCTTAAATAAAATGTGTTCTAAAAATCGTCTTTAAAGAAAATCATGCGCGAAAAGAGCAGTTTTTGCAAAGTTAGTGCTTGAAGTTAATGCATATAACTTTAAGGTCTCATTTCCGTTGAAGTCTAAATTTTAAAAAATGTGTAATTTAGAAATAATGTGAAACACTACTGTTTTTCAAGTGGTGATAGTATTAAATTCGCCGTGCGGCGACTGGTGAAATAGCGGTTATGCGCCTAATGCACTGGAGTTCGAAACTGGCGCGAAGAAAAAAGGTTGGTTGGAGACTTTTGTAGGTTTATGTGGTAGTGTACGGAATATACCGTAATATATCGTAATATACCGTAGCCTTTACAAATAATGCGAGAAACTGTGTGCTGCATTAGCACGAATATCTATTATAGGGTATTGCACTCGTGGATTAAAAATGGGAAAACACATTTGTTGCAAATGAATAAAACAATACTAATGAAGCACATTCTTGATCCTCATTAAATGTAATTGCCATTGCGTTCTTAAATGTTCTTTCGTTAACAAGACATATTCGTCGAATATCCTTAAAAAATGTGAAAGAAACGGCTTTACAATAAAATATTATTTTCAGGTTTTTAAAATACTTTTATGAAAAGATAAATAAATGATTAAACAAATAAAATCATGAACATTAGTCAATAATGAAGATAATATCTACAGAATATCACTCTCTCATATTGACATTTTAGTATTTCCCTCTACACCTCTTAAAGTAATAAAAACATGATATGTTCTTGAGCCAGCAAAGTGTGTATAGCGCCACAATTAATTCACTGCAATTGCTGCGATCACTGTATCCCATTAGTGAAAGATGTGCACGGCGGTCACACAACACGCAGACTGTTAATACACTCAAAGAATAAAAAGAGCCGCTCGGGTGTCTGAAGACCATGGGAGGCAGGCAAGAAGCGTGTCGATTCTGAACGTCGATAGCAGAGCAGTTTGATCTCGAACGCTGATAACTACAACCTGTATCTCCTAATGGATTCTATCGAGAATCCAATTAATATTCACAATTGATTCCCACTAATCAATCAATATTCCTGATACAACAATATTTGAAGACACGTGTTGTACTTTAAAGGACATGACAGCTCTGGGAACGGCGCCTTCTTTCAACAAGTGATTAATTGGCATTATGAGATCATAAATAAAAATTTCGACGTTTTATTTTCGAATACCTTCCGAAGGCCCGAAAAATTATTAGAGCAATCCTGCCCATCATTTCTCGACGCAGCGGCGCTTAATCTTAATGACTTAATACCCTCGAAATCCGGCTCGCCGAAACGGGCCAGCACCGTTATGGCCATAGACCACACGTAGCTCATTACATTCACTGCTCTATCAGATAAACACGTCAGCGTTCGCCGGGGCTGCAGGTCGCCCTCGCCCCGATCAGACCGTCGACGGCGACTGCGCCTGCGCCCCTCAACGCGGCCACGGCGCTCCAGAGCACGGACGCACGCGGCCCTGATAGGCCTGAAATAGGCAGAGGCCACGCGGAAGGAGAGCAGCAGCTACAATGAAGAACATCAGCCCTGAAGAATTACTCACGTTGGGCAAAAAACGGAGAGGAGAGTGAAGAGAGAAAATCAGCCAGACGGAGAGAGGAACATAGTACAACTGTACAGAACGTACACAGAACAAAAAATCTTTACATTGCAAGAATTTCAAAAAAATATCTGCTCCATAACGCAACATGTTAATAAGAAATCTTTAACGATGTGTAGCTTATTCCTTGGAGTATTGCTGTCGCATGACGTCAGCTGTGTTGTAAGAACTGTGTGAGAATTCCGTGGGTATGCGCAGTAAGTAAATAGGCGAAATGACACAAACAAATATTTGCATTTTTCGATCAAATGCAACGTGTATCATTGTGTTTCGATTTTACAAAGTTTCTGAATATCTATCGAACTCATAGACACCAGGCGGTAAAGCGCAGTTGGTGGAGACAGAGTATTGATAGATTAGTGATTCCGGGCGCGTAAACTCCTAAGGTAATTAGTTCTGTAAATGTAGTGCAGGTTTTTTATCGCGGGAGGTAGTGAGCTTCGTCCGCTGAATGGCGAGATCCGGCATATATCTAGTTGTCGGCTTACGGGGTTTTCCCCAACCAGCGGCGCACCTCCCCAACCCGGGACAAGATCTAAGCTCCCGACTGGTCTCCTCACATGTGTAGTGCATGTAAGTGCAAGAATGTAGAAGTAAGGGAGAGGATAGGACAAGGAAGGGGAACGTAAGAAGGCACGGTCCGTGGCCCGTTAGTTAGGGTACTGCTCCGTCATTAGCTTGGTGAAGAAGGGAGAAACCACGGAAAGCAACCGATCAGAGCAACACGCCTCTACTATTCTCCTTCAGACAGAGGCTGAATTCGACCTCGCTATCTATACTGCGGTTTTTACTTTGCTGCGTCTGACATTTGATCAGCTGTTACGGTGTCGTCCAATCGGGACCTTACACGTCACTACAGTGACGTCATAATGGTGGCGTTCAGCCTTCCGATTGGATGACACCATAACAGCTGATTTACTTCAAACGCAGCTCTGCGAAAAGCGCAGTTCAGCTAGTGTCGAAAATCCTGCCACCGTGGAACCCTAGGATCAAAGGCACTGGAGCGACATCACTAGCCGCCCTGAGCCACCTCCGGCGGAAGAGGGGCAGGGAAGGGGTGCGTGCGCCCGCGCGTGCGATGCAGGGAGCCCCGCGAGCGCTCCGGCGGGCGGCGCGGCGCGCGTTTCATTTTGTTTTACGAGCGAGGCGATCTTGCGCGGCCGCCGCTGCGGATATCTGGAGCGCGATCCGGGTGCGTGACCCGCGGCGGCCGAGGTTCTCACGTCCACGCCGCCACCGCCGCCGCCGCCGCCGCAAACAAAAACAAGCAGCAGGCCGCTGCCGCCGCTAATGGGTGCGGGCAGCAGGAATCCGCCGCGTAACGCTGCCGACACCCCCGCAGCCCAGCCGGCCGGCCGCCCCCGCCCGCCCCCGCTCATCCCCAGCCACGACACCGTGCGGGGTGAAGGGGCGTATACAGACTGCATCCCACGGTCAACTCTTCCGATGCCGTTCACTTACTCCTCAAGAAAGATTAGCCCGATTGCATCCCGTTCTGTTGTCCTCTTTAGTGTAAGGATGGATTTCTACGTTTATCTTGGTCTGCTTAATTTTTATATTGATCAATTATTGGATCTATTCTGTTGGCAAGAAACATTTGCACGTCCTTTTAGAGCACCGCCAACTTAGAAAACCGCACTTAAACGATCGTGAAAACAATACTTGAATACACCTATCTTGAGCATTTTCTTACCTCACTGACTTAACACACCTAATTCCGAAGATTCTTCAATATTCATCTGTGTCCGAGATTTTCCATGCACTGTTGCGAGAACATCTGTTTGCACTACTTATGAATGGGAACTTAACCAAAATTTAACTCTTTTAGAAATACCGGATGGACGAAACGGGATGCAGTCGTGCAACGCCTTCTCAGTGAAAAGTGAAAGAGGATTAGTTGGCAATCGGGGCGAGGGAAATCGGATGCTGGATGCAGTCGGGCAATTCCCGGGCGAAGGTGGGGGTGCTGCCAGGCGAGCGAGCAAAACGCGGCGGGGGATGTAGTCAATGCGAGGGGACGCAAGTAACGTCGCAATATGCACCATTTCTAGGACGGAGATGCATTGACGCCACTCAGTGGACCATATGTATTGATGAGGTAGATGTTCAAAGAACTGGCAAGTTGTAAGTAAATATCTACAATTAGGTACTTTTGTGGGTGATGATTATGCGAAATTCAGGAAAATAGTTAAAACAGGGTATTTATCTTGCATAATATTTTAGCTCTATATTAAAGTAATTCAGAGTGTATCACGCGGCCAAACCGACATAGATTAGTAGTCTTATTGAACGAGCCGTCTTGGTCATTCAGGCGAGAAAACACCGACGTACAAACATCCTACAGCTGAAATACGGTGCCATTATTACTTTCTCGTGATAACATATTTATGAAACAATGAATGCAGTCTCTGAACAAAAATGTACGATGTTGATTCTAATGCTCCTCAAATATTACATCTTAATGGAATATGACTTCTTGAAATTTGCAATGATATAATGATAACGACAAAATTAACTTGCAGAATGTAAAGGAAAGGGTAATGGCAACTAGCAGAATGTAATTGTATTATATTTAGCTGCAAGAAAATGTCATGTGATCGAAAGGAAAAATTATGGCACTGTTGCTTATTATGCTTCAAACAACATCGCAAAATAAATATGTTGGGATGGAGGTAATATTGCAGTTAAGTTTTTCATGAAAATATTTTAGGAATGCAGAGAATAATTCTTTCGCATATTTGGAATGTGAAAGATTAATATTTACAATTCAATTAATAAACACTCTTCATTACCATTCTAATGCTTCTTAAATAATCTTCAGGTGTTAGTATTTACGAGTACATTATAAATGACCTTGATGAATGATGAGGTGAACCTAACGCAAGTGGATAGAAATCATGCTGTGAGTTTTATGTCCCAAATCTATTACTCTCGATTTTCTTTTCTATGGGTGTTTCTAGTTTAATTAAAAAGGCTTAAATTACGTAAAGAAAACAAACATTTACTTTACGCCAAATGACAAAGTTCTTACTGAAAAATCTCGATAAAAGTAAATTCATTTATTCTGGACATATTCTGTGGGTTAAATAGTTAACATTATAATTATTTTAATAAGAGTCAATGCTGTGAAAATAACAGATCGCATTTTTAATTATAATTTACATTTGTTACTCTTCTTCTAACATTAATTGATAGAGTAAGATTAATATAATAATTATTTTAAATTATCTAATTTATGACAAGACAATTTTACGTTATAAAAACAAAAGCCTTGTAAATTTTATGTTGTAAAAAGGAAACAAAACCAACTGAACAGCGTTTAGGCCAATGCCATGGGTCTTTTTGAAATCTCTTGTTGTTGTGTTGTTGTCCATTCATAGCCAAAGCATAAATATATACAGAAATAATCTATGTGGAGTCAGTAAAATGATTAATAAAATATCTACACGGAAGTACAGTATTGCAGTATGAAATATTCTTTCAATTTGCACGTTCGCACTATGTTTTTGTAATGTTAATCCATATTAATAATTGACTCATCCCATATGGATCCTTTATTGATATTCTAACGGCATGACTACATTTGTCTATTAATAAAGTTGGTCATTTAAAATAATTGTTAGGATCTCATTTTCATTGAGAATTCTTAAAATAAAATATTGCGGAAACGAAACTGCCAGTGCACTCGGCGAATCAGCATCGCGGATTCCTGCCCTGAACAGTTCCAAGAAGCCATATCCCCCGCGTAAGTGAGGAACCGCGGATGAGGGGGCATCTGGTGATGCAGGCGTTCGTCAGATGTTCGCCGCGCCTCCCGCGGCGGCGCGGCGCGCCGTACGAGTGTGCGACTACACGTGTGAGCGCACGGCGGCGGCGCGAGGCGGGGGCGGGGGCGGGGGCGGGGGCGGCGCGCGTCCCGTTAGAGCCGGCTAATGCGCGCAGAGTCGGGTGCCGCCCCCGCGCTTTCGGCGCCGCCTCCCGTCCCCGCCCGCCACGCATTCCTGCTCCGCCTACCGCAGCCTCCGCCCGGCTTTTGCTCGATCGCGCAGCTGCCTGCCTGCTTGCCTGCCCCGCACTCCGCCTCGGCCGACGATTCGGTTGCGTGTTACTTGCTCACATACAACTCACGTAGTACAGAGAATGTTCTGTAATACTGCAGTGAAAAAACAGCGATTATTCGGTAAGAAAAGTCGTATTGTAAGTCTCTGTTAACGAAAAAGTGGAAATGTCTACTCCTATATGAAGTAAATTCTTTCCTCAAATATTGTGTTGTCAGAATCCGCATTTTGTGGGTTCTTGACACCGAAGAATTGGACGAGATCTGACCGTTTGTGAACAAAGACGTAAGCCGTAAGCCGTCATGGCGTCGTCGTTATTCGTCTACCTGTGAACAATGACCTAAACCGTAGGTAGGATTTTCTCCAAAATTGATATCGCTCGATCAATTTAGCTGCTGTCAGGGGCCCTGAAATTTGAAACGGATATTTTAAATTTTGTGGGTAGGTTATATGAAGCCTCAAGGAGAGTTTCATATTTTTCTGAAAAAATGGCTCCAAAATTCTGCATCACTTAGAGAAAATGACGCTAATAAAAATCGAGTTGGTCCGATTTTGATTGTTCTCTGAATTTTCGAAAGTTCATCAAATAGATATTTAAATAATATCATGTTTTTTGGGAAGGGAGAGTAGATTTCGTGAACTTTTTAGTGACCGTTACAAATAATGCGAGGAAGTATATGCTGTTTTGACACAAGTGTAACCTGTCAGCGGCGCGGTGGCTGTTATCTTTCACGCGATATTCTTGTCTTGAACTCGCCACACGAAGCTCACTTATTTTAACTTATTTTCAGTGCAACATCTTCCATTATTTCTCGTTCTTCGTTACGTTGCTCGTCTCTATTTTGTTTTTCTTCTCTTCTGCCTTTTCTTTCTTTTCTACTCATTTTCTCAACATTTCTCGCGGCGTCTTGTCATTTTTTGCTCTTCTGGAGCTCCTCTGCCGGGCGCCGCATGACGAGGGCGGTGCTGTCGATTGGCATCGGACGGCGCCAACTTGCTATCGGCGAAGCTCGCGAAGCGCTGTCGTTCCTTCGCTCGCCGCCGGAGCAGCACTCTCGCCTTCGAACGTGATTACCTTGAACATTTCATGCGATTACTCGTGCAAAACCCTTCGTGGCAGTATCACGTAAGAAGTTAAGTATAGCTGCCTCTGATTGAGTAATGTTCAAAGATACTAGTGTGAAAATAATGAATGTGCTTCTGTTACATTGTACGGTTTATTTATTGTTCCATTAGGACGCGAGTGCTTGAATCTCTGTGGGCCGAGCTCGCAGTCACAAGAGTTCTTCTTCGCTAGAAGTCATATTTTACCATCTATTTACACCAAGCAGTTACAAAAGTACGCTATCATTTGTAATGCTGATTTTTATTCTTTTCTGAACATAAAAAATATGAAAAGTATTCCTATTGTTTAGAATATCTTCATATCAAAATAATCTATAGGCATAATACTTAAGCTGACATCCATGGAACTAATACACAGTTGTCTGGCTAATAAACATGCTGTCTGATAAACAGTTATTAGATATTTCTCTGTACGAGCGTACACCGTTTAAGTATTAGTTATTTTTATTTTTGTTTTCTTAGTACGGAAGTAGTGTAACTTCATATGTGTATACTAACTAAATTGGGGGCATTAAAACACCAGAATACGAAAGTGTATTTTTGCCAGTAATCATAATTTAGAACAGAAAACACCCAGAAACCTGATCGCAGCCAAAGAAAATGGGATAGTGTTAAGCTTTTTCACATATACAACCAAATTTATTGTGCATATTTCTTAGATTATCATTTGATAACAGTTCGTTTTTTTTACAATATCTACAATGAGAATTAAATTTGCAAACGTTAGTTTTTCAAACTTTCATATGCTGACAGAACTGAACAAATTTGGATTGTATAAACGTTTAGTAGCAAAATTTTAGCAGGAGAAATAGATGTGTTCCCAGTGATCATAGGGATAGAACAAGGGAGGGTTAACAGTATGGCACAGGTCTCATCTTTATTGAAATCTCTGAATTTTCGAAAATTTGCAAAACTTAGAAATAATGCGATGTTGTAACATCACTAGTTTACTTTGAAATTATTGTAAGAATAGAGTGAATACACTTACAAAGATGATGTACGTCCGGTTTTAACGGTTACTTCTGAATTTTCGAAAATAACCAAAGTTTGAAATTCATTCGGCATCTTCCTACATTATTGTCTTCGTACAATATTGGAGATAAAGACTTTTTATTCGAAAGAAGGTTGGTCTTGACAATCAGCTCTTTAATAAATGTCATGTATTTTTTGAAAATATTAGTTTTCGCATAACGTTTAGTGAAATATGAACAAGATTAAAGAATATAAAAACAAGATTTTCTCAAAAACGGCTCCGATTTGTTTCTTTTTACTTTCATATTCTTTCTGTATGCTCCTTTCTGTTCAGATAGTGCTACATTCACTGAATAACATGACATAAATGCCATTTTGATATATTCTTTAGTTGTTTACAAAATTACACAAATGTAATTGTTTTATGTCTCATCTGTTAATATTTACATTACGGGAATTTTTAATACAATATTGTATTTGTGAATACAAGTTATTTAAATTATTTCTGAAAAGTTTCTCGAAAATTCAAAAGTTCTTATGAGCTAAAAGGTGCGCATTTTCAGAGACGTTCGAACAACATTTTCTCAAAAACGTCTCCAAACTTTGTCAATTAAAGTTTGCATGTGAAAAATATTTTACTCTTATGATATCCTTAAAGATGTATTTGAATTGAAGTATAGGGGAAGTGAAAAACTGAGAAAATATGATATAAAATGTATTTTAAGCGCCGACAGATAGCACCTGGGGAGAGGGGAGGAAAAGCGAAAGCTAGACCAGACTAAACAGATTGGAAAACTAAAGATTACGAGATTACACACTCTGAAATTCTGTAGCACTACTAATTTAAGAGTTCTTTTCCTGTCGAATTTCAATATTTTGGAGACTTATGAAAGAGATATTTTTTAAAATACTGACTTTCGATCTACTATCTCTGAATGTAACTGTACTCACCATGGAGTGGCCCAAGTACTCTGCCGCGTTGTCGGAGATGTAGAGAAGTTTCCCGTTCTGCGTCATCATCATAAGGAAGCCACTCAACGCCTGTAACAGAAAATGTTTAACAATCAAACAGCTGTGTTACGACTGAAGCAACTCATTCATATGATGTATCCCTCAAGTTCAATGAAGAGACTTCTGTCACGATGAAACAATAATAAAGACTCCAACGGATTGAAATGATGTATGTGAGAAATAACATTTTGAGCGTCAAATATTTGGAAATGAAGTTATTTTTAATGCATCTTTTAATTACAAGGTTAACATAATTGTTTTTCTCATTAACAGAAAATCCTTTTCACATTAATGAAAACACTGGGTATGAAACCACCATATTGAATCAAAATTTTTAAACATATCCTCTTTCCTTACACATACCTACACGAACATATATCCCGGGATAAACAAATTCACGACACCGCCAAGACTAATAGCCATAGCAGTTTACGTGCCTGGAAACATCAAGCAATCAATGAACAACAATCAAAAAGTACTTGCTTGATTTATGTAACTAATTTGAATGTATTCCAATGAATCCTCTAACTTTATACTATTAGAATATTATATATTAGAAGTAAAATTATTATAACCGGTTAATGTTTTTGAGTTCGCGTGCTTCCAAATACCCAATCATACGTGTTTATATTTGATCACCGACGAAAGAAACAACTCCACATCCAATTGTAGCGTCGAAGGTGAAGAAATTGTAGATGGCACTAGCTTTTAGCAAGATATATTAATTCGATCTGGAGCGGCTTAAAAAAATGATTAATGAAAGAGATAATTGGCCAGAGCTCCGCTTTGGTGGCGATGCGTAGGGGAACATTTCCTCGGGGGCTGAAGAGGAAAAAATGAGCACCTGATCATTATTATAGATTACGCCAACCCGGTCGCATTGATAATAAATTATACAACCCACCCCGCAGCACAAATACGAAAATTATGGGTCATCGTGTGATTCTTGAGCACACACAGGAAAAACGATAAAACTCGCCTATGTACAGGGATATAATTACAAGTATTTTTCCTGTGCTAGAAACAATTACACTATTAGCTGTAGGCGCGCGGGGACCTACGGTTCCCAGGACGGCGAAAACGGTGAATTACAGCTAATTTGAGCGGCGTCCTATTACCGTGCGTCCTCCGGAGGGGGGGGCGATTAAGCGCCCGGAGCGCGCACACGCGGTTGTGGCGACGGTGGGCGCCTGCCAGGAGGCCGTGCTCGTACCCCAGCGCTTCTCTTTGCTGCTAACAAAGTGCAGGCACGTTCTTATTCAACTTTTACTATAGTTTTTGACGCTCTACTGCTGGCACGTACTGATAGAAATTTCACTCTTGTCTCTGACGATCTACTGCAGACACGCTCTACTGCAGGCAACGGAATTGCTGGCACGTTCTGATAGAAATTCCACTCTAGTTTCTGATGTTCTACTGCAGGCACGTTCTGATAGAAATTTCACTGTTTCTGACAATCTACTACAGACACGCTTTACTGCAGGCAACGGAATTGCTGGCACATTCTGATAGACATTCCACTCTAGTTTCTGATGTTCTACTGCAGGCACGTTCTGATAGAAATTTCACTGTTTCTGACAATCTACTGCAGACACGCTCTACTGCAGGCAATGGAATTGCAGGCACATTCTGATTGAAATTCCACTCTAGTTTCTGATGCTCTACTGCAGGCTCGTTCTGATAGAAATTTCACTGTTTCTGACAATCTACTGCAGACACGCTCTACTGCAGGCAATGGAATTGCAGGCACATTCTGATTGAAATTCCACTCTAGTTTCTGATGCTCTACTGCAGGCTCGTTCTGATAGAAATTTCACTGTTTCTGACAATCTACTGCAGACACGCTCTACTGCAGGCAATGGAATTGCAGGCACATTCTGATTGAAATTCCACTCTAGTTTCTGATGCTCTACTGCAGGCTCGTTCTGATAGAAATTTCACTGTTTCTGACAATCTACTGCAGACACGCTCTACTGCAGGCAATGGAATTGCAGGCACATTCTGATTGAAATTCCACTCTAGTTTCTGATGCTCTACTGCAGGCTCGTTCTGATAGAAATTTCACTGTTTCTGACAATCTACTGCAGACACGCTCTACTGCAGGCAATGGAATTGCAGGCACATTCTGATTGAAATTCCACTCTAGTTTCTGATGCTCTACTGCAGGCACGTTCTGATAGAAATTTCTCTATAGCTTCTGACGCTCTACTGTTGGCACGGGAATTTCAAGCACGTTCTGATAGAAATTTCACTCGAGTTTCAGAACTCTACTGACTATTCTAATACTGCAATCTAAAAAAATGTGCATTCAATCGTTATCAATGTACCAGAAAGTTGCTAATGTTCTACCATTACTTTATATCCAAAGACAGGAGAAATTATGATTTTGTGTTCAGTTTCGAATCTTAAAATATCATGTGATATAATTTATTGTATGGTGAGAATAAAATACGTTGTATGTTGATACGAGGTAATTAGAGGAATGAATTAATATTAGTTAATAATTATCGATGAGCATGTGAAGGACATCTTATTCATCTTATTGTTGTGTTTCCAATTGAATTGATAAATTGCTGTCTACATTAGTCCCATTTATTTCCTCATTTTTGTTTGGTGAATTTATAGAAGGCATTTCATTGTTTTGATCTTTTTCTTCGTTAACACATCCGTTTCGAAGAAAAGAGAGAAAATAACATATTGGGACTCGACTCCGTACAGTCCTACGCCATATTTTGGATAACAATACAATAACTCTATTAACACATTCGTTATATTACATTTCGCACGAGTATTACGGTGTGGTGTATCAAAGAACGCTGCCTTAGTGAGACATTTCTGCAATTCTCTATAGGAATGAATATCGGATTGAAACATTTATCTTCCTATTTCTCAGAATGAACTGGATGTGACATAAGACTATCTAGAGCAAAGCCCTTCATATATATTACACATAATTTCATTTTTGTTCTATCAAACGTGTAATCAGACCACGGAGCGAATGAGTACAAATCCCTTCATTACGGCAGAGAACAATGCATCTCTATTCCGAATATTAAATTGTGAACCTGTACATTTCGTACCCAGAAAATAAGTTACAACAATTCCGTCTCCCACGTCGCAACAAAGAAAGACTACACGAAGAAAGCAAAGGGGAAGAGACAATGCTGAAAAGCTCGGGTGCTGATTTCTGAAGGTTGTCCGGGTGTAATGCGTACGGGGGACGGCGGCGGTGGTCGATGCGAGCGGCGTCTGCGCACGGGCCGTCGCCTGCGCTCGCCCGCGACCGCTGCGCACACGCCCCTCGGCCCCCGGCGGAGGCGGCGGCGGAGTCTCCCTCGTGGATGTGCCAGCTGCCAACGATACGCGCGCGACGTTCACGACAAATTGCGGCGGCTCTCAATGCCTTCTTCGTTCAGTCCATTGCCACAGTGCTGTAGGAAGAAACATCGTTCCTCATCTGTGAAATGCAAACTCGTGCTCAAGATAATGTTCTGAGAATGTGAATAGCTGCAGTTTGTGAACTTGAAGACAATGTAGTGCGTCTTTTTTACTTCATACCTTTACGATGCTTACAAATATTATTAGTAGAGATTTTTCGGCATCAAAATATAGAATAATGTAAACTATTAACATTTAAATTATTTTCAATTATTCTATTAGCTTTAAATACGAAGTAGTGTATGTTTTATAAAAAAGTTTTCAACTATAAAAAAGAGTGCGCGTATGACAGACACGAGATAAGAGTTCTTTCCATTTAACCATTTTATGCAATGGATTTCATTCGGACAACATTGTGTATCTACTGAGTTTTACAGGTTCTAAATAAGTATTTTATATCTGGAAATACAGTGATAAATCTATTGGTGAATACAATAAATAGTAAAAGTGCATTTAAAGCTGCAGAGGACGTGGCTATGTTTCCGGGCCTGCTCGCCGCAGCAGTCGATGGCGCTCGGCGTCTTGGTGCGTGGGGCGGCGTGGCGGGGCGGGGTGGGCGCGGGCGTGGACGTCTTCATCGGCGAGTGTCGCGGAGCGGGGGGGGGGAGCAGGACGGAGGCGAGTCGCATCGCGGCCGTCGCGAGCCGCCATGGCAGTGTAATGGCGCGCCGGGCTGATATGTAATGCCGTGTAATGTGATCCATATCTTCTCCCATTGTTCGTCTCCGGCGGCACGTCTATCCGTGTCGGCGCTGGGCGGTGCTGGGCGGATCGGGGCGGTGCGGGGCGGGGCGGCGGCCGCGTGGGCGGGACGCCGCGCCGCGGGCGTTGGGACGCGCCGCCCGCGCTGCGTGGGCGTATGCGTGGACGCGGGCGGGGCGGGGCGGGCGCGGCGCGGGGCGCTGACGAAGTGGAGCAAGGCAGGGCGGCGGCCGCGTCCCGGGCGAGCCAAGCCGGCTGTGGAATCCTTCTTTATTCATGAGTATTGGTGTCCGAAACCCGATGCGATGTCGGGGTGGGCACCGCGTGCCCGGGAAACAATGGGATGAACTAGTGGACGCCCTTGTGCAAGAAGCAAAAGCCAGCCCCGCCTTCTCATTTGGTCAAACTTGTACACACACATACGAACATCCTGGTTGTCGGGTACACTCCGTTCCACGCTTCGCTGCGCACGGCCCGGCGCGAGGAGAGGCCGGTGCGGGTCGGATCGGGTCGGGTCGGGTCGGTCCGGGTCGGGCCGGCGACGGCAGCGTGCTCCACACTCGGTGCCTCCCGGAGCCAAAGCGTTGGGTGTGGATTGATCGATTTTTAGTGATTCCGGGTGCGTCAACTCCTAAGGTCAATAGCCCCGTAAGCGTAGTACATGTTATTTTCCTCAGGAGATGGCCGTAGTCTTCCCCCGCTGGATGGCGAGAACCGGTGCCACCCTACCGTCGACGGCTATTGGGGATTTCCCCGACCAGGTATCTCCCACCAGCCTGCACAAGCTCTAAGCTCCCGACCGGTCACTCGGCATGTGTGGTAGTGTAGTGCATGATAGTGTAAGTGTGTGTGTGTGTGTGTGTGTGTGTGTGTGTAAAGGGGGAGGATAGGACAAGGAAGAGGAAGGAAAGATCGCGCGCGGTCCGTGGCCCGTTTGTTAGGGTTCTGCTCCGGCATTCGCCTGGTGTTGATCAAAGAAACCACGGAAAACTACCGATCAGAGCAGCCGGCCGCTAGAATTCTCCTCCAGACAGCGACTGAATTCGACCTAGAAGAAAAGCTAGTGTCGAAAATCGGGACTGGAACGTAGGGCCTCCCGGTCAGAGGCACTGCAGTGAGCCTCCTCCGCCGGTGCGCTGGTGGACGCGCGCGGCCGTGACTCCGTACCTTTGCCAGCGGCCGCTGCGCGGCGGCGGCGCCCGAGTCAGGGCCGGCTGATATCCTGGTCCGCTCACTGCCAAGGCGCCTCGCGGCCGCTGCCCCCGCGCGCCCGCGCCTCGGGATCATTTGCCTTGTGCGCGAAAGTTGAACGCGCGGGGCGTCTTCAGTTCGAATGCGGTGTCATGAGATCGAAGTTCGCGCCCGGAAAGTTGGGCGTAGCCCGGATTGTTTTGTGTAGCTACGATGGCAATGCTAGAGAAAGTAGTATATGGATATACTTCCGGGTCGATTTAATGTGTTGCTTTCTTCATTCGGCTTATTGCCAAATGGGATGTTGTAACAATTTTAACAATTTATATAAACCAAGAAATCAAACAAAGGAAAACATATTTTGAAAAGAAAATACATTAATTTGATACTTGTTACTTAACATTTATTTTACTCCTTGTGTCTGTGTACTGAATTTTTGTCGTGAACTAATCAATGTACAGTTCAATACTCCTGAACGCGAAGTGTAATTATTAGTTGAGAAATAACATGGATGCTTTGATCGGTTGTTTCTTCTCTCGCAGTGATGGCGCGACCCTCCGCGGCGCCGTCCGCAGCGACCTCCGGCCGAGGCCGCCCCGTGGGCGTCCGCGTGGGGCAACGGGCGCGGCGCGGCGAGGCGAGGCGCGGCGGGCGTTGCGTCGGGAGGCGGCGGCCGCCCCGGGGGAGGGCGCCCTGACAGCTCCATCAGGCCAGCCCTCCCCGCGCGGGGCGTCAGGGGCGGGGACCCGCTTGTCGCTGCCGCATCGCAGGCCCTGCGTCGGGGGTGGGGGCGAGGGGCGGCGGTTTCTGCCGCTGGACGGGCAGCGGGGGCGGGGCGGGGCGGAGGCGACGTGGAGCCCGGGGCTGACGACCATGCATCAGTGGGGCAGTGGGCAGGGGGCGGTGGGTAAGGGAATGGAAGGGGCGGCGTGGAGGGAAGTGGGGGACGGTCCTCGACGCTAGATAATGCGCAGGCAGCGAGGGCGGGGTTGAAGTGAGGTGGACTGCACGACGGATGGCCAAGCATCAGGGGGAGCGGTGGGGAGGGGGGCTATGGGGAGGCTATAGGGAGGGGTGGCCATGGGGAGGGGGCTATGGGGAGGTGGGGCCATGGGGGAGGGTGGGGCTATTATGGGGGGGGTGGGGCCATGGGGAGGGTGGGGCTATGGGGAGGGGTGGGGCTATGGGGAGGGGTGGGGCTATGGGGAGGGGTGGGGCTACGGGGAGGGGTGGGGCAATGAGGAGAGGTGGGGCGATTGGGAGGGGTGAGGCGATAGGGAGGGGCGGGGCGGTTGAGGGGAGGGGCAGTGGGGAAGGAAGGGGAGGGGTGGTAGGGAGGGGAGGGGCGGTATGGTGGGCGTTAGAGAGGGTAGGGTGGTATGGAGAGGAGTTAGGGAGGGGCGGTAGGGGGAGGGGCGGTAGGGGGGGCGGTAAGGGGAGGGGCGGTAGGGGGAGGGGCGGTACGGGGGGAGGGGCGGTACAGGGGGAGGGGCGGTGGGGGAGGGGTGGGGTAGCGGTCCCTGTCGCTGGTTAATGTACGGGCAGCGGGGGCGGGGCGGGGCGACGTGGTGCCCAGGGCGGCCGGCCGTGCCCGCCACGCCCACCGGCGCGCCCGCCCCGCCTTACCTAGCCTGGCAGCCGCGCCGCGCGACGGCGCTCCGAGAGGCCGGACTCGCGCGAGTGCGAGTGCGAGTGGGTGACGCACTTCGCGGCGTCGCTTGGCTCCCTCATTGCGCATGCGCAGGGCGTACTGTCACTTAACGCGCGAAGTAGACGTTGAGATTGCCATCAGCAAACGAGCCCACTCTGGGGACAATGTTAGTCAACAGATCTTTGCCAGCGATGCAGAAAATAAACACTTCAATAAACAGAGTTTAAATTTATACTTTGAATCATTCGCAGTTCTTAACGGAGTCAGAGGTTTGTAGAAATTACAAACAATTCTTGTCCACTAATAAATGTTTTAAGAAAAATATAATTGAATTGTCGGCTATGCTGTGCTCCAACTAAGGCCTTAAACATGTCTTAAAAGCACGCTATAGAATAGCAACTCATTCTTGACTATAAACTTTACTAAACTTAAGCTCGACTCTAATAAACGTTTCATTATATACTTGAAATATGAATTGAGACTTTGAATAACACTATATGCAAGAGCCTGTGTTTGCTTCATTTGTACAAAGTACAAAGGCTTATGTAATGCTGCGATAATCGATCTCAATTTTTTGACGGAAATGCAATTTCCGATTGATGTGGCTTAAAGTGGTTTATTAATCCTTCGGTATTGTGGGATCCCAAATTAATAATTGTTAGTATTAAAATTTTAATGCTAACTTTACTGATAGTCGCCTTTCAATATTCTTTATTTGTACTGTGTTGGTCACATGTCAAACAAACATCCAATGGATTGTTTCTGGGTGTTTAATTAACATAAAAAAATTCATGCACTTCTTCTAAGAGTCGTTAGTACGATCAGTTTCAAAAAATTCGGAAAATACTAATTCATATTTATATTAAAGATAATTTCATTAAAACCTTTTAATTTTCAAAAAATTAACTTACTGTGTATTTTTTCGTAGGTTGTTAATATTTAAATTAAATTTGTATTTTCAAAATTCAGTTCGTTTGTAGAATCCAAAGCTCCAACTTATCTTTTGAAAGTTTCTCGAAATCTTGAAATAGTTATTGAAAATAGGCGAAAATTCTCTGAGCATGAAAAAAAGGCGAATGTCTAGGCGTATCATAATGAAATTCGTTGTTTGAAATATCTGTGTTAGTATTACAGCAAAAAGTAAATCTTCGTGTTAAATAAAATTTATTTTTAATATTGTGTTCTACATTTTTTATATAAAAGCTGCGTATTACGGGAAGTGTTTATTTATAAATGTGGAAGATTCAGCGTTTAAGATGGTAAAGCTGTAGAGTGATAAGAGCATACGATGAAAACATACTCTCTTTAAAGGCAGTTCCACACAGTCGAACTAATTTAAAATATAGTTTTCATTTAGTTATAATTGCTTGTTAGTGTTTAGATAATATCAGTAATACTGATTCAATATGCTTGTGATATGTTGTAGTGCGACTTGTTTAATTATTCCTGTCCGTCATTTATTCAGTGATAAATATTTTTACTAGCGATAAAGGATGAAAATATCCATGATGGTGTAACGTCCCATGAACATACACCAAATTCAATGTAATGTCTAAGTGTTTACTATTGAATTCAGTGTGTGCATGAGAAACGGCAAGAAAACCAACTTATTCAGGGCACAGGCACTGTTCCTTTATTGGGCTACCTCCACTACAAATGATCTGGCCATGGGGCGCGGCGTAGGGATGGTTGGTGTCCATGTTTTCAAAACATTGATGATTTTATTAATATATCGATATTTTAAACATCAATATATTAAAGCTAATGTTTTTTAACATCGATGTTTTGTGCGCGAGGCTTTTAAGTTTGCGATGTTTTGTTTGTTAACGAAAAATTTCCATAATCACAATTTTGTCAAAGTTGAAATATGAAATAATAACTGACAGTATCGTTGTCAGTTTTTGTGTTTTGTGAACCTAACGAACGCTGTTTTGCTACCTTCATCGAGCAGACTATCCGTCTCCCCAGACGATCTCAATGGCCTCCTAGTGTATCCCATTTCATACACCGGGAGGCGGTCAACGCGTGGGGCCTCCCCTCTTCGTCCCATTCCCTTTTTCGGACGAACCCTTTGAGACGACCCTCAATACTCAGACTTAGTTTTGACCGTTGGTCTTATTATTTAACTTCGCTTTCAGTTAAATCTTAATTATAAATTAATAGGCACGGCCACTATCAAATCAACGTTAGATACGCACGCATTTAATGTTATTGATTACTAAATCAATTTTAAAACATTGATGTTTAAAAACATCGATGATTTTTGGTCGATGTATTATTAGTAAGGGACGGATTTTGATGTCTATAATGCTCTTAAAATGATTAAAAAATTCCCTAAAACAAAAGAAAAGGACGTAAAAAATTTGATTAAAACCCATTCAGATTAACATTAAAGCTATTGGATATATTCCTTATGTTATCGAGACTTCTTCCTTTCGTTCAAGTGAACTCAGCTTGTAAACTTTTGGTTTGAACTGTTCTTTACCAGAAAATATGTCTTTAGTAATCGCGAAATCGGTTGAAACGACAATGGCGCTGATACATGTCACAGGAACCTTAGATTACATAATCACAACATGTGACATCACAATTTCTGAGTGAAGAAATTGAATAGGCTACGCCGGAACTGTGGAAAACATATGTGGCATCTCGTTGATTTTATTTGAAGCAAGTACCATTAAAATCATATTAAATTACGAAATCAGCAAACAATTCTTTAACAATTTCGGAAAAGCTAAAAGATGACTTATTATCCAAGTCGAAATCGACAAAAATGCAAAAAACAAAGTCATAAAAATGGATCATTTCGCTTTGACGTAGCATAAAATTATTTTCCTTCATAAAAACCTTTGTCCTAAAGTGAAAAAAGAGACATTTAATTCAAATCTGCCCGAATAATTATTAAAATGGATGTTTTAACGTTGAACAACGATGTTTCCGTTCTTGTATGGTACCACGGATGTTGTGTGATGGATGCCGCATCTGCAGTGCGTCGCCCCAGCAGGGGCTGCCTCCGAGTGCCTGGCAGCGGCGCGCGGCGGGTTGCGGGCGGCGCAGGGACCGCGCCGCGCGGCCGTTGCCACTTGGCCGATCTCATTGCAACTGATGACACGCAGCGAGGAGGCCAAGAAGAGCATCCCAAACAGCAAATGCACTTCTAGTTACGCCCTTTTTTCTTATTCTCCTACAGTTTGATATCTAGATCAACAGTTTGAATACGAATCAACTTAAAGAGAACGAAACCGTTACTCATTTCTTGAGACATCACGACACGATCTTGAAATAAAATACTTAAGAATGAGAAATGTATTACCGCGGCCCACACATTACCACAACAAACTAGATGGGGATAAATTATGTGACTAGTATTTTTTTGTGGTGCGTTGGAAAAGCATCCATTTAGGTTTCGCGTTAAAAAAGAATTATTATCCACGCGGGGCTGCTTGTGTTCGTTCCGGGGCAGAGGGCGGGTAGGGGCGGGTGTGGGCGGGTTGGGGCGGGTAGGCGTGGGTTGGGACGAGGCAGGAGGGGGGGGGGGCTGTTCGTCGACCCGCCGCGGGGCGGGGCAGGGAAGGGAGTGGCGGGTAGGGGTGGGACAGGGAGGGGATGGGGCAAGGTGGGGCGGGTAGGGGTGGGTTGGGGCGGGGCAAGGCGGATGGGGTGGGGCTGCTCGTGTTGGACCCGCCGCGGGGCGGGCAGGGAGGGGGCACGGCATAGCGGTGGGACGGGGAGGGGGTGGGGCAGGGAGGGGTGCGGCGTAGCGGGGTGGGACGGAGAGGGGGTGGGGCAGGTTGGGTCTGGGAGGGGAGGGAAGGTGCGTGGTGGGGCGGGTAGGGGTGGGTTAGGGCGGGGCAAGGAGGGGCTACTCGTGTTCGACACCGCCGCGGGGCGGTGCAGGGAGGGGCGAGGTGGTGTGGCGCGGGGCGGGGTGGGCGTGGCGCGCGCGAGGCGGGGAGCGTCGCGTGCACACTCCGCCGTGTCCGCGCGCGGGCGCCGTATCGCCGATCGTCGCTCGTGTTCCCAATGGAAATCGCCCGCGGAGCTGATCTGATCTGATGCGGAGCGGCGGATGCTGCGCGCGTCCCGCACGAGCGCGGGGCGATTCAATATGAATATGCAGAGGAGGCGCCCGGCGCACGCGCGAAGCACGGCTGCCGCCGGCGCAGGCGACCCCGCTTACCTCGAGAGGGTTTGTGTTCGCCTGTGCTCAACGCAGGCAGACGGTAAGAGAGGGTGCCAGGGGGGGGGGGCTCTTGCGCATCGTATCAGACTTCAGCCAATGAGCTTCAGACTCAGTTTGCGTCACAATATTAGCGGGAATTGATTATTCAGACAGATACCAAAATCTCAGATACCAGACAGTCACGTCGTTACGACACATTGAAACAGATTTCTTTTAAATATTGCATTTTATACACCTTAGTGTTATTTTTGGGTGACTGTCGTTGAAAATTGTCACTTTGTAGCACTTTCAAAATGTTTCTCAACACTTCTTGCTCTCCATGCAACATGACGGCCAGCGTCTGGTTTGGCTTTTCAAAAGAACTGTCTGTGCTGTGGTCACGTGGTTCGTGATGTAAACTGGTGTTGCGCACGAGTAAAAATAGGTACGCCGGAGTAACTCACCCATGTTATTCCACCATGGAGGGAGCTAAATCGCCAAATTCAATATATCGATTTATTAACGTTTTCGTCCATGAACACATTGGATATCTCAATAAATCGATGTTTTGAATTTTGTAGGTTAGTTCCCTCTCTCACCGGATGCGTTAACTCATTTATTGATTGATTAGTGATTCCCAGCCCGTCAACTGCTAAGGCCACTAGTCCCGTAAGAGTAGTGCATGCTTTTAGAGGATGACGGTGATCTCCACTGCATGGCGAGATCCGGCACCGACCTACATGCCGACTTGCGGAGTTTTCCCTTACCAGATATCTCCCACCAGAGGCACCGCTCGAGCCAGAACGTGCTCTAAGTCTCCTCAAGACTGGTAGGGTAGAGCAGAGAAGAGAGGAGTTGGCGAATCAGATTCTCACTCGTGCACATTGCTGACGTGTCTGGTGAGGAACATTATATGAACTATGTCTCTTATTGCCCTTTATTGTTTCATTTCTCTTCTTTTAATATTGTCATTATTTTCTTCTACTGCATACAGTTTCGTGTGCATTCACTTCATGTTAGTTTTGTTACATTTCTATCGTTTTCTGTAGAACTTATTGAAATTCTTTTCCATTGGTTCTGTTGTTACTCGAAAATGTAAAAAAAGAGAGGTGGAAAAAATAGAACACTGTTAAAAGAATTCTCTAACATTGTTTTATTGAAACTAATTATTATTATTATTATTATTATTATTATTATTATTATTATTATTATTATTATTATTACTAGTATTATTGTCAATATTGATGTTTCTGAACGCTGCTGAGTTTCTTTATTGAATCAATCGCAATAAATCGTTATATTTGCTTGTTTTCTGTTGGCATGCAATGATTCGGCGGCCAATGATCGTTCGTACAATTGATTTATATTAATACCATTATTGTCGTCATTTTCGTTATGATTATTTTTCTATTTCTGTTATGATTGTGGAGTTAACATTAATAGAGAAATCTAATGCCAAACGAAAATTTAAAAAATGGAATGCGAATGAAGGAAGGAGAGTGGCATTTTCTGCCAGAAGGGCGCGCCTTCTCTGCAGTGAGGGCAGCCCCTCGCCAGAGGTGACTCGGACGCTCCTCGCTAACCGAGAGCCGTGCGTAAAACCTCCGCGCAGTCCTTCGGGTTGGGAAAAACATGGCGACCGTGAACCGAAATTCGAAGAGGCTTTGATGTAATTATTCAGACTCGCTTGCAAGATATATAGCGGCGGGGCGCGGGGCCGGGCCTGGCCAGACCTGGCCGGGCCGGGCCGCAGACGGAGTCGGCGGCGGGCGCGGAACCAATTAGCCAATCCAAGCATACAAATTGGTTCCAATGAACCCGGCAGAGGCGCGGGCGGCGTGCCGCCGCGATCGCGGGAACGGCCGGCCGGCTGGCCGGCGGGGCGGCCCCAGTGCTCCGCGACGGCTCATCGTCTGGGGAAGTTGCTTCTGAGCGGGATATTCAGAAAGTTAAGACGCTAACGCCCCTACGCAGCGGACTCCGCTTATTGGTATCACTCCGGGACACAGATGATATGATAACTAGGGAACGGAATTTATTATAATAAAAAATATGTTCCTGTACTCTGCCCCACTGAATGCAATGGAAAATGGAAATGGAGTCGGGAATGCAAGGCTGTGGATGAAACAATTACTACATCTGCTGGGCTGGCACAAGACGACATACGGATGAACCTGTAACTATGGGGAAATCATTAGAAATATTGCAACGTGAAGTTCAACGCAGGACAATTGATTTCCAGATACATTGTTGGTAAGAAATTTCATTAATGGAATCCTCAAAAAACCTGATGCAAGGACTTCTTCCTTTTCCATTGGATAATTTATTTATTTATTTTACGTCAAAAAACAGTGAAAAAACTGCATTCAATCGGTTGTTAGTTATAATCTACCAATTACAGTAGAACACAATAAAAATGCATTATTGTGTTTAAAATGGTTCTCTACAAGCATTTTCCAATCATAGAACGTTGCCGATCAGTTCTTAAGGATTTGGAGTGGCTGAAAGTAGGTTCTATCTCTACTGAAATAATTATACACTAGACTTCACCACATATTCGAAATATAAAATACGTTCATTGTATATATTACAATGTTTACGAGGAGCCGGTGTACAAGTGAATAGTAGTACAGTACAGCGAGTGATGGATCCCAGCGGAAGGGATTAAAGGGTATATATATATATATATATATATATATATATATATATATATATATATATATATATATATATATATTCCACCCTCCAAATTGAACAACGCGGCAAGACAATTTTCCGTACAAAATATTTGTTAGTTTTCGATCGAGTAACGAATTTGCTGTTTGAAACACAAGCAAGCACGTGGTTGAAATTACTTTTGTTCATAAAAATCCGCTCATCTCTAACTCGCAAGAATGCTGTAAGCGGGGGGCTGGTAAGTTTGACACCTCATGGCAGATATATGGTGGTAATAGAAGCGCAGCAGCATTACATTTGATTTGTAAGAAAGATGATTCCGTAACAAGTATTGCAAACGCGAATCCGAAATTCGCCTTTTCGAGGTATAAATGTATTAAAATGTAGCGAAATGTAAGAAATGCGTCGTTCCAGACTAATTAGTGGTGTGGTCTGTTCGGATTATCCGAAAAGAATACCGTACATATACAAATGCATCTATAGAATGCAACGTAGCGTGCGATGTGAGAAAATGGCAACGTAGCGTGGCGATCGCATCATTAAGCAGATTCAGTTCCTTACGGCAAATGATTACCGACTCTGCAAGTTCCTCTGAGTGAAAATTACTGCTACATAATTGATATACACCGTAGGTACCAGCGCAATAAACGTTTCTTGTCCACAACTTGTGTTTCAATGATTAGTTGATCAGTTCTTCAGTAATTATATCTTTACACTATAAATAAGATTTTATTTGTTTTTTCCTCCCATAATCCGAATTTTGTTCGGATTATCCGAAATTTCGGATTAGCGGAGTCGGATTAGTGGGGTTCTACTGTAATTGGTAAATTATAACCAACAACCAGTTAACAATTATGAAATGGAAAAGGAAGAAGTCCTCGCATCAGGTTTTTTGAGGATTCCATTAATGAAATTTCTTACCAACAATGTATCTGGAAATCAATTGTCCTGTGTTGATAACCACGTTGCAATATTTCTAATTATTTCCCCCATTGTTAGAGGTTCATCCATATGTCGTCTTCTGCCAGCCCAACAGATGTAGTAATGTTTTCATCCACAGCCTTGCATTCCCGACTCTTGTTTTCCGTTGCATTCAGTGGGGCAGTGTACAGGGTTTCGTCACAAGAACATCGAATAGCGTTTGCGAATCTTGTGCGAGCCACGACCTAGGAGGGCTCAAAATAGCGCGTAATTGAATTTGTTTTAAAAATAATGACAACATAAAACGAATTCTGATAACAATACCCGACATTTTCTTATTGTTGTAATATTAGTCCAGGTGGGACGTTATAAGTATGACAATATTAACCGTGGTTACAATAAGCGGCCTCCAATGTATTACACGATGTGTATCGAATAGGCATAGCAGCATGCGTAAAGGCGTACACGCCATTCCATAATACTTGACCATCCACCGGTAACAGTGATGTCGATACCATGAGGCGTTTCGATTGGTCTCGCGGGTCACGGAGAACGCAACCAACGCGCGGCCATGATCCCTCTACCGGCCATTTACCGACGGAATGTCGGGCTCACAGACTTCACGAGGTCCGAATTAGTGAATACACGCCGAAAACACGGGACCCTTTGGCCATTTCGATGTCAGACTGGAATAACTACGGTAAGTGCAACGGTGGGCGCGCCTGGAGGTTAGTCAGTGTCAGTCAATGGGAGAAAAGGTATACATCCTCCTTGGCAGTGGTTCCTCGAAAGACTCATGAAAGTCGTAAAGGTAAAAGGGTACAAATACTCATTGTGAAAGTTGAGTATTCTTTCGTTGTAGAGTCAGATTGCAGAAGGTTCTTACAGTATTCTGTGAGTTACGAAAGATATTAAACGTAATTTTTCATATTAAACTCTTTAATTATTAAATACTTCTAATTATTCTTTGGAGTAATTATTCTTTAGTTAAGTTCTCACGAAATATACAAATTAAATATATTTTTAATGAAAAACTGTTGTTTATTTCGATGTGAATCAGTACATTGAAAACAAAATTGGGGAAAGTAATTTTACGAACCAAAATGATGAGTCATTATTATGAAATCTATTAGCAATATTTAAGAATCTAAACAATTAAATTAAAAAACAACAGCTATATAAACGTCTCAATACAAGTTATGGCAGTGGTAAGTAATGCCGCTGTTGAAGTCATATAGTACCAAATCACAGTTAATAAGGGATGTATTTCTCAGAATGACAAAAGCATTTTCTTAGCGAACCGACAGAAGCTCAGAAATTGAGCAAGCGATCGCATGAGACTCAGGTGCATCGAGGAGTAACCGCTCGGCCTATTGAATACAACTGGGATAACCCTGAGCGTTTCATGTGCACCGCCGCGCCCCGAGTGCGTTTCGCTAATGAAGCTCCTCCTGCGCGCGCGTTGCGTCTCCTCGCGGGGGGAGGCGGCTTAACGAGCGTCGACGAAGCGCGGGAAGGGCGGCCGTGCGACGGGCAGCGCGGGGCGGCGGAGGGACGGCTGGGGGCGGCATGGGGACAGCGTGAAGACGGCGACGGCGGGGCGGTGGCGGAATGGCAGTTGGACAGGTGGCTGTGGCGGGGCGGCGGGGGTTGGGTGGGGGCCGGTGGGGATGGGGTGGGGAGCGGCGGTGGTGGGGCGGGGGAAGGAGGGGGCGGCGGCCGGGGTGGTCCGCGAGCGCCGACGCACGCCGTCGGAATCGCAGATCGATGTCCTGGCGCCGAGGCGCGGCGTCTCATATTAACGAGTCTGATCCGGGGTTCTCCTCCGCTCGGGAATAAGAGAACAACAACCGACGACGACGGCTGGAGCTGCGGCCTGCCGCTGATGAGGCCCCTGGCCGATTTCCAGACCGCTCATTCGCCGGTCACGCCGCCCGCCGCCCGCCGCCCGCCGCCCGCCGCCCGCCGCCCGCCGCCCGCCGCCCGTCGTCCGCCGCCCCCTGCCCGCCGCCCGCCGCCCGCTTCTGCCCGCCGCCCGCCTCCGCCCCCCCCGTCTGTCCACCGCTCGCCACTGCCCGCCGCCCGCCCGCCGCCCGTCGCCCACTCCCCACCGCCCCAGGAGGGCGGGGGATGCGGGAGAGGCGAGGACGGAGGTGGGAAGGCACGTCGGACGGAGCAGACTACATCCTGTGCTCAATTGAATGACCAAGCTCGGGAAATCGGAACAAGGTGTAGCGGAATGTGAACTGGAAGAAGCAGGAATTATACAACGTAAATGATAATGCAATTACATTTGTAGCGAGGAGAGATTGCATAACAAATATCTCTGTATCATCTGAATACGTGCTCGATAGCAAAGGAAAGCATTCTGCTCTTTAATAATACCCTAAAAACGCAGTGAGAAATATGAAGGCAGTAGAGAGCCACCTCCATATTGAGTATATCTAAATTAAACGACAGAAACAAAGCCAACAAAGCTTGATGACGCACCATTATTTCGAAGAAGGTAGCACAACACGCGCGCATGTTGATTTTTGGAAAGTCTGCCCCTAACCACAGGAAAGGGGATAAAAACGCTGCTGATGCGGAGGAGCAGGAAAAGGCGACAATCAGCCGTGCGGCGGTGGGCAGCGGGCCAGCGGGCGGCAGCTGCCGGGGCTTTATTCGGTGGCTAGTGACCGCCGCGGCGGCGGGACCTCCGGGTGCGGGCGGCGTTTCCGGGAACGGATCCCCTCCCCGCCCCACCCCCGCCCCGGCCCCGGCCGCCCTCCGCTGCGCTTATTGAATCAGCCGCCGCGCCGCCGCGGCGCTGCCCCCCGGGCTGAGTCCAATTGCCGAACGCTGTCGCCCTATTCTTCACGCGCTCTCAGGACACGCTGCTCCGGAGTGGCCAATTTTTCCAAACGCGAGCTTACCACAAAAACACGCTACACTTTCAATGCCGTAAAAAGCACCTCCTACAAATTCAGGCAATTAGGCTCACCTGAAGATGTCGCAGGGAGCTTGTCTTTCTTGTTTTACTTTCCTACTTGTTAATAAGTGAGACTAAAAACACCTGTAGGATTCATCTTCGCAAATGAATATTTCTAGTTGGGGATTTGGATTCGTTATAAACACAAATGGAATTTATTTATTACCAGTATTATGTATATGTATGTTATATGTGTATATGCATGTAGTTGTATTGTGCATACCAGAGTTGCAGAATTTTGTGTTAAATCAAGTGCATTTAAAATTCTAAAATCACATGATGACTAAAGGGAGATCGAACCAATTACAAATCTACAAAGTATGTATTGACTCTGACACTACAGCCCCGAGGAGCTAGGACCTGAAGTGACTGTTACGGGGTTGGAAGATTTGTAATAAGAAGACCCATTTATTTGATATTCACTTGCTGAGAGAAGATTTCACATTGTCACATAGCAACATAAACTAGGATATGTTACTGAAAAGCAATTAGTAAACGGAGCAAAAGTGTTGCGCTAGAAAATAACGACTTGAAAGAAAACGAAATACAGAGAAACCTTTTATAAGCGGTCACTCATGGTTTCAGATTAAAGTGACCGTTATTTCAGGTAGTCGCTTAACGAAGATTGTATATGAGAAGCAGATATATAGCCTAATTTTGCTTCTTATAATAAATTACTGTGAATTGATTCTTAACACATTTTTAATTACACTTAATCTACAAAATATCTGAATATTGTTTCACGTGCGCTCATAAACAACTTTTATAAAATATCATTTAATTCCCGCTGTTTATCGTTCATCCTTTTCACGCCACTGAATGTCTCGTTCCATTTATGAAATTCATTTATAAATTAGATATTCAGTCTACATGCTGAGGTCATTTCAAACTATTATATGAAATCATTTACAATTATCTGAAATACAATTTAATTATTCCTCTACCAAACTCTTCATATCACTGTTATCTGCTCTTGCGACCCAACGCAGAAAGAAACTGAACAAATTATCCACTGGTCTTTGTCTAATACATCGTCTAAAACAGGTTAATGAACGATATCTGTCTGGTCGCGGGGTTAATAAACAAAATCTGCCTGGCTGCCGGTTCCAGATGGCCGCCTAAAAGAGGGAATATTTATTTACACGTGTTTTGTGAGAAAATCAAACGGTTCTACGAAAAAATGGCCATTAACTGAGGTGGCCGTTTATGCAGCTTTCACTGAAGTGAACTCATTCATATACTTAATGAAAAACACATTCCGTCAATGACATTGTGAAAGAAACCATATCTCTGTTTTGAAGTGAAAATTATTCTTATCCTCAAATAATGTCCACTAATACAAGAATTTCTTGAAAGGTTGACGAGAATCAGAATAGAACAATGCTGTATTTAAGAAATATAGTGTCTAATCGATTAGCAAAATGAAAGATCGAAATACTACACCAAACTTAAATATTAATAAAAGTGAGAGTACATTTTTCCTGAAAGGATTTCAAAAGTTAATATTTCTTCCGAAAATTGAAATAAGAATACAGACTTGGACGTATTATCGGCATTTGCAACCGTTTTGAATTTGAGATTGTTTTGTTTTGACTATAAAACTTGTAAATAACAGACGCATATGTTATCTCTCTCATAGTACACATCCGGAATCAATCAAACATTTGGAGCACTTCCAGTTTTGTAAACAGTTTTTGATCATATCTTGCTTAGTTACCGTATTACCTTTATTGGCAAGTTGAAATCAGTCGATATGGCCTTAACTGTGCGGAACGCTTGTTTAGCATTAAGAAGTAATGTTTCATAAATGGAACGCAACGTGTGAGAGCATTTTACCTTTCGGCAGTGGGAGTGCTCTGATATTGGCCACTACTCTCTCCCTCAGTATTCCTCTCTAACGGCGCGGCAATTGCAAAATTGCTGCTCCTTAATGGGCTCTTCAGACGAGACTGTTAATGTTAAGGACGAAACTGATTACTAGCTGTTACCCACTTCGCTAAGGACAGGGTTTGACGATGCATTAAAAAACTCGCCTCTTTCTAACGGGCTTAATGTCTGGTCGGAACCCGTTATTCGGACTTCACACCTGGGGTACTTGCAGTTTCAACACTCGCAATACAAGCTGATATAGGAGTACATTTCTGCGCTTCACAATCACAAGCACGAATATCGAAAAGTGAAGTAATACATCATACGGTTTACAGTGTAATTATATTATATTTTTGAGGCAGGATATCAAGAACTTAGATGTAATAATGACGGAATATTTGGGGAATAGTAATGAAGTACGGTTTTAAACATGAAAAGAATTTTGATACCATTTTCACCAAATAATAATGCATGTTTAAGAATTTCAATGGGAAAAAATATTACGTTCTTTTCAGTATATTTAAATAAAACACAAATGTTTTGCATTTAGCTGAGTATTGACTGCATAAGAGCTATAATTTAAAAACAACTGCTATACTAGAAATTAATTATCGTGACATTTTCACTTCATTTCATGAGATTTATATACAATTATGGACGACTGTTCGACGGAGTTTCTAAATACAACGTGTAAACAAGGCAATTTAAATGCTAATAGCTTTGGCTTTGCCTTGAGTCTCTTGTAATTATGTTTAGTAATATAAAATGTTTACACACACCATTTGCAATGTTGCACATGCTAATTATGAATTAGTCACATTCTATTAAGCTCTCACCAATATGAACAGCAGGGGCCGAACCAGAAATACATTTTATAGGGAAGGATACTTATTTGGAAAAATCGGATTCAAAGATACTGATTAAACGAACTTCATTTCCATTTGGCTATTTAATTCTATTATTTAATTACATTTATTTAAAAATTTTTGAACATTCAATTATTTCAAATCATTTGCGTATCCCTGTTTCAGGGTCAATTTTTTGAATTAATTTTATGAAATGTACACAAAAAGGTTTTATGAAACTTTTCACAAAACAAGTATTTTGTACTAATTCAATTTTTAATAAAATTGTCTGTCCCGACACCTATAGGGAATACTGTAAACTAACATTGTTGTTTTAGCTTCCCGTTCTCCTTTAAACAGATCTGCACTACATACATGAGGGCACTTCTGATACTCATCTGTATGTGGGCTTCCCACGAACATCTACAGCCAACCACTTTCGTCTTATCGATGGTCGTTTTTCTTTACTCTTTCGAGGAAACTATCCTTATCTAACGTACGTCCGAGCAGTTTGAGCTTCGCGATTCTCTCACCAGTCGTGTGGCTCTCGTAGGCATTGGTGAATGCTAATTAATTGTTGCGTAAAATTATTTGATTAAAATAGGTTATGCTCAGTTTTGTAATATTTTACAAAACAAAACTCCTCACTGTGCCAGAGCTAGATTTTAAAAAAATTAACGTTTTGTGAAACGTTTCACAAAAACAATTAACAGAAATGTCCCCATATGGAACAGACATTAACATTTGATGTATTTGTTTCTGTCAGATATTGCGTGTGGCAGTGCATTGCTGCCTACATGGAAGTGAAAACTGGGTTCTAAATTCCAAATCCTTTAGCAGAGTCCACGCAGCTGAAATAAGATTTCTGAGATCTACCCTAGGAGGAACAACAAGAGATAGACTGAAAAACGAGACCACCCGGTAGAACCTTGGAATTTACAGCCTAAACGACAATATCGAAGAATACAGAAATAAATGAAAGATAGAAAGATCATGGATAACAATCGTAAACCTAAGCAATTTCCACTTCTACACATCTCGAGTGAAAAGAAGCATTGGTCGACCGAAAAGAAGATGGAGTGAACAAGTCGCAACAGACCAGCAGGTCTAATGCTTGAGGGAGAAAAAGAAAGAGAAGGGGTGAAGAAGAAGAAGACGAAGGAGAAAAAGAGAAGTAGGAGAAAAAGATGACAATGAGAACAAGAGAAGGAGGAGGAAAAGAAGGAGATGGAGTAGGAGAAGAAGAAGAAGGAGAAAAAGAGAAGGAGGAGGAGGAGAAAAAGAGGAGAAGAAACTCTTTTTCTCCTCTTCTTTTTCTCCTCCTCTTTTCCTCAAGGAGGAGAAAATGAAGAGAAGGAGGAGAAGGAGGAGGAAAAGAAGGAGAAAATGAAAAGTAGGAGAAAGAGAGAAGGCGGAGGAGGGTAAGGAGAAGGAGGAGAAAAAGAGCGGAGGAGTAGAAGGAAAGGAGAAGAAGGCAGATGAAGCATCACTTGCGCAGGACTCCTCAGGCGCGCGGCCGTGCGTCGGTGGCCGGGCGCGGGCGCGGGCGCGGGCGCGTGGCGCGGCGCGGAGAGGGGGGCGTGGCGCTGCTTTCGTGCGGAGCGCCCATAAGGCGAGCGCGGGCGCGCGCGCCGGTGCGGGCGCTCGTTCGGATGCGCCCGCGCTAATTAATTGACTATTTGCTCGCGGCGGGCGCTGCCGGCGGCGAGCACAACCGGTCGCGTCGGGCGCCGCACACTTGGCAGCTCCCGCGCCACCGCAGCCCACGGGCAGGCGCCGCCAACGCGCTCTGCGACGCCTCTCAGAGGGAGCTTCGTCTTAGACACGGATTCGGATATTCCAGCGAAAGGAACGGGTGAACAGTCATTTAGCAATATGGCATTAATACAACTCCCATAGTGTGGTCCCGGGTTCGATTCCCGGCAAAGGCGGAGGGAAAAGTAGAGTTGTAGCATTCCTTGAAAATCGTCTCAGTTTGTGTAGCAGTGTGACGAAGAAAAGGTCAGGCTGACGGAGTTAGCTAGTTACGGTGAAGGTAATGCCACATGTTCGCCGTGTCTAAGCCCCTAAGCGTAGGAATTAAACTTGGTTCAGGCGTGGAGGATGGAGTTAGCTGGCCGGTAAAGTCGGACAATCGACCCGCGATGCCAAATACGTACGTACTACATTAAAACAGTCGTTGCATTCGCCTCATAACATGTCTTCGTGGAATATAATGATCATGATATGCACTTTTGAAAACATCAGTTGACTTGGTCTGATTATGTTAGTCTAATTTGTGATAGAGAAATATGTAAGTGTTGGCTCTTTTTATAGACTAAATGCATTGAGCTGTGAGTTTCTTGTGATTTCTGAGACATACGTAATTTCATCCGTGCTTTTTAAAGACGTCTTACGATAAAGACTGCAATAATCTCGCCGAAGAAGCGTAATTAAAAATAACATATGTTACTAAAATTTTAATCACGAGGAACTACATAAGAAAAGCAACTTCAAAAGCACTTAACACAAGACCCATAATTTCCTTTGCAAACCGCTGGTTCAGGTCCTATGCAAAAGTCTATATTTTTTTGTGTAAAAGATGCCATCGTATGTAGCGTCGAGCGTAGATCGCTGCCAACAAGAGTGTTCCCTTGAGAAGCCCACCTTCGAAATGAATGCGTTCTAATGTTCGCCTACGGCGTGGGCCGCTGTTTTTGCAGCCTGGGCTTCCAGGCGATGGATGGCGACTTGGCGCCCTATATATTACTCCGCCCTGCAGCTAATCAAGGTAACAGCAGCGGTATTTCATTAGAGCCCCATGCACGAGAGCGCGCGCCGCCGGGAGCGCTCCGATCGGGCCCCCGCAGGGCCCTCCTTGCCAACGCAACATTCACCTCGCCGCTGAAAATAATTGAATGCATTACTGTCTAAGTGTGGTACCTCGTGAAACCCTTATAAAACATGCAAGGCTTCCCTTCATCTACAACACTTTAATTGACGAACTACTAGAATACGGAGTTGCTTCAAATTCTTGTGTCGCCATTCGGTGATTCGGGAGCTTCTTCATGTTGTCAAAACTGGGGAAAAAACTCCACAGGAAAACGCAACTCATCGATTACTTGGTGTTTACGAAGTGTGGAAATAAGGAAGTAAACATGTATTTCTTTAGGTGACTACTAGAATTCACTCAAGAATATTACTGAGAACTCAATATGTCTGCTCTAAAAATGTTTGTGTGCAATTTACTTTCAACGATTTTATGCTTATTTTTGTTCTTTAATAAGTGTTTTGGATTGCCTGTAAAGATTATTTACGATTATTTCTTCTCATATAGACTTATATTAACGGAATGCTATGAAGTCAACATAATTTGGAAATAAACTTAGAAATACACTAAATGCAACTTTGAAATTCACTAAAAATAATGGAAATAGAACGTAAAAAGTAAAAAGCTATGGAGAATGGTGTTGAGAAATTAATAAGGAACTGGTCTTTTGCTCTTCACAAAAAAGTGATAGTGAATTCATTTCCGTTGGTTTGTTTTAGTGGAACAATTGTTGTTTTGAATTTGAATACTGTCTAAACTTGAAATACGAAAACACAGAAATTCAAACAATGAGGTGAAAATATGGAGATGAGAAAGCGAGCAAATATAAGAGCCACGTGAGAATGAAACGATCCGCGCGGCATCGCCGAGGAGACAAGGGCGTGGATGCCGCCGAGGGCAAGGTGCCATTTCCATATCCATCAGCGCGTTGTCTGCACAGGTGAGAAGGCGGCCATTTCCGTGGCGGGAGCAAATACGCAGGTGGGCGGGCGGCCCGGAAAGGGCGCGGATGCAAACAGCGGTGGGCGCGAGGCGGGGAGGGGACGGGGCAGGACGGGTGGAGGTATAGAGGGGCGTGGGAGGGAGGAGCGGGGCGGGATAGTGCTGAAGGGATGGGAGGGGCGGGGACGGGTGCAGCGTGGCTGTGAGGCGTGGCGGTCCGGAAAGTAGGAAGTGGTAGGCGAGGGGCAGGGATGGGGCGGGGCGGCGATTTAAAAGCTGGAGGGGAGGAGGGGAGGGCTGGAGACGGGTGTGGAAGAAACGGGGGGAGGGATGGGCGGGACGGAGTTGAGCGGGGCAGAGAAGAGCGGGACAGGCGGGGCAGGCGAGACGTGGCGGGGCAGGCGTGGCGGGGGGCAGTGGCGGGGAGGGGGCGGGGCGGGACGGAGACGGGTGGGGCAGGCGAGACGTGGCGGGGCGTGGCGGGGCGGGGCGGGGCAGTGCGGGGAGAGGCGGGACGGGGACGGGTGGGGCAGGCGGGGCGGGCGGGGCGGGGCGGGGCGGGGCAGGGCGTGGCGGGGCGCGGCGGGGCGCGGCGGGCGTGGCGGGGCGAGGCGGGACGGAGACAGGTGGGGCGGGCGAGACGTCGCGGGGCAGGCGCGGTCCTCCAAGGGCGTGAATGTAAACAGTGGCGGCTGGTCGGGGTGGAGCGGGGGCGTGGCGGAGCGGGGCTCGGGGCGGGGCGGGGCGGGGTGGGTGGCGGGCGCACAGTAGCCGCGCCGCCCGACCGCGTCGGCCGCTCGTTAGCGCCGCGCCGCGCGAGACAATGCGGCCCGGGCGGCGCGCGGCGCGGCGCGGCGCGGAGCAGCGTTTCCACGAAGCGGCGCGGCGCGACGCGGCGTCGGCTCAGCGACGGTCCAGCGCCGCCGAGGTGCTGTCTCACGCCGCCGCGCCGCGCCGCGCCGCGCCGCGCCCGCCCACCCGGCCTCTGCCTTCCTCCGTCCACGCGAAGCACTTGCACTTACACTAGCAAAGCAAAAACTTCTCTGCGTTCAACGGAGATGGCGGTTTTCGACAATTTTTTAAGAAACTGTCGATATGAAAACACGCGTGTTTGCTCCTGCTGGATGGAAAATTTCTTCCCACACCTTATCAAACACATTTAAGACAAAAAATACTAGTATTCTATAGATTGATATAAAAAAGAAATTACTGCAGCACATTACAATCACGCATAATGGGGAAAGGGAGATTTTTCAGGGGTTCGGGTGTGTTTCGTGGGGACGAGTGTTTTGGTGGATGGGTGGGAGACCTGCGGAGACGAATAGGAAACATGTGGGGACAGGTGGGGGACAATTAGGGCTTGTATATTAAGCAGAATTCTGCTAAAGAATACTTTTCTGAACCTTATAATACACTTTTGGACATTCAGCGCTTTTCTAGATCCTTACTTATCAGCACGGGTGCGCAGATACGTGAAGTAACTAGAAATCGATATAAAATTAAATAGAAGGAATATAGATCGCAATAATATTTCTCGTTGAAATTTAAGAGACTTTGATTTTCTGTGAAATTTAATCTCTATGCCTCACAATATTGTAATGTTTTCACTCGCAGAATACCGGACGTGCAAAGAACAAGACACTTCTCTACATAGTATGTAACACACAGATTTTAACTATTTGTGACGTTAAATAAATAAATACTGTATCGCACAGTTCAGGGCCGTTTGAAATTACTATTTAATATTAAGCTAATTTCGATTTTAAAACAATAATTTACAAAGTGTGGAATGTTTGCAGAGGAGCAGTCCAGTTCTTTTTATAATGAATTACTTTAAAAACTATTTTAATGAATACTTTGTTTTAATACTTTATATTTCTTGGTGTCCGGGTGGTCAAGGCCTGTCCGGGTGGTCAATTGTCCGGGTGATCAATTGTCCGGGTGGTCAAGGCCTAGCAGTATGTAATTGCAACGCTCTGTTCTAGATCTCCCGTTTTCGAATTCTGCCGTTGATGGAGGTTGGGGGGACTTGCCCTTCCACAGAATTACACATTCGTTGTTTATAATATTAATTAATTATAATCATGACAAAACATTCATAAATATAGCCGCTTTATCTACTTTTATTTTATTCTCCTGATTTGTTTGTAATCATGTGCATCATTCTATTGTGACCCGACCACTTACCGTGTGAAATTGTCCACTCCTTTCATTTTTGTTCTTGCATGAAAAACGTTTATGACATACAAATTATTTCATAGAACAATTGAAATTTCTCATTCAAATTAATAGTTTTGTGAGTAAGTTCAATGGTTTTATGTCCGAAATTTTGAGCAATATTTGTTTGAAATAGGAGAACACATATTTTATCAAACATAAATTACGCACGTAAACTATATTTGCAATTTACACGTTGCAAAGAACAAAGGATTGGATAACACGTTCTACAATGGCAATCTAAAGAAAGATCAAACTCAATATTTAATGATAGTGCATAAGAACAATAATATTGCACATGCTCTACTTACTACACTGCTTTAACATTGCAATAATAAATAATTATACATCTTGTCGAATAAAAATTTGAATATTTTTTTAATCACGTCGTAAATTTCGCAATTTGTTCTGAACCCTTGCCACCCGCTTCGAAAGCGAATTTTCACTCAGCAACAGATTCCAATGCGCGGTCCACCTCGACCTGAATTTTCCCCATACATTACCGGCTGCACTTGCCTCCCTCCTCTCACAAGCACAAAATTGCAAACTCTAATACCCTTTAATTTGATAGCATGTAATGTACTCACTGCCTCAGCGTATCCTTCAGGAAAGATCAAATGAATTATATTATAAGAAAATCCACCAAAGAAACCCGTCTCCTCTAATAGCGATCTTACATTATTAATATTCCACTTCATGAACCCGACTACTACTTTACAATCAAGCGTGCAGTGAATCGTTAAAGAGCCGATGTCTTCGATTTACTAATCGGAGGACATCGAATTACCAGCTGCACGGGTTGCACATAATAATCTTCAATCTGGAAATAGTTTAAGTGAAAAGGTCTTAGTGGCTCCATGGGGCAAATTAACGCAAATACGGAGGCGTGTCGCGAGGGGGGACGGGGGCGGGGGGGCGGCAGGGGGCGCGAACGGCGTGTCGAACGAGCGGGCGGGCGGCTAATGCCTTCGCCGCCGCCGGCGGCCGCCGTAATCACTCGTATGAAAGCGCGCCTTACGTAAGCGCCGGCGCGCGGGGACTATAATGAAAGTAAATACACGTAGGCGGCGGCGGCGGCGTGGGACGTACGTCGGAGACAGCGCAGTGACTGATCGCTTTAATGAGGTCATCGAGTCAATTACAATAATCATCGTCCGGGGGGCCTGTTATGGCGCGCGCCGCTCCGCGCCACGCCGGCCGCCTCGAGGCAGCGAGTGGCGAGCCTCGGGATGGCTTCTCTCCACACCGACTCGAGGTACTCTCAATCTCGCAGGGTTCACACGGAATGCTATCTTCTTTACCGGCGAGCATTGCTCTCAGTTGCGAGAATGTCACTGTCACAGCATTGTGTACACATCTCATCATTAATTTGGTAATAATTATAACTCCTTCGAATATTTTCGTCAGAGGTTTACATTAAACAAATTCTATTTTTTCTAATAGATCAAACATTACACCCATATTGATACTTATATATACATACATTTACGTGAACTGCAATTGGGTATGATCCGGTGGCAGTTATATTATTATTATTATTATTATTATTATTATTATTATTATTATTATTATTATTATTATTATTATGGCCTCCCTAAGATAATCGAAACTTTACACCTCAAGTCAAATTATTAAACGTGAATATTTATTTTATGAACTCATTCCCTTTAGGTAGTTTTTATTTCATTTATTACGAAGTACTACTAGTAGATAAACTGCATAATTCTAGCCAGCATAAGAAAATCAGCGAGTTTGTGTTTGGCACTTTCTGAATATCCTATGCCGCAGTATCCACTGCCACTGCCACTGCCAACGTTTTCCTGTTGACTCTACCGTCATTCTGCAAATAGCGTAGTTGGGACGGTCGCCCTCGCCGCCGCCTTGGGAACTAACGAGACGCGCTACCACTTAAACGGCGGCGACTGTCAAGTGTCGGCACCTTTGAGTGAGTGAAAACCTTGAAGCGAGCCCCTCGCCAATCAGATACGTACGTGCATGCGTATCAAGCACAAGTGCAGTCGCATAGGGAAACTCTCATCGTCACCCATGTCACACTAGTGACGACAAAGACGAGTCTTGGTAGATTTATGCCGTGTACAGGCTAACGGAGACACTGGGTAATATCTTTTTTAATTTAGAATAACTGTTAGCGATGTGAATGAAATAATTTTTGCTGACACTTCATTAGAACACATTTAAGTTTTCCTGCAGTTAATAGAGTGATTAAAATCTTAAACTAGCATCCTTGATCTGAAAAAATCATGACTATTCAACGTATCACTGACTCACGAAAAAATCATCATATTGGAATGATCAACTGTGAATTGTGATTCTTCAGTTCCTGGATGTTTGAAGCAAGTTACGTAAGTCCTTCACTTTAAGTGGTGACGCAGAAGAATAGATCCTAAGGCTTGAGCCTCACCATTAATAAATAATAATATTAATAATAATAATAATTGTTGTTGTTGTTGTTGTTGTTGTTGTAAGTTGTAATTTAAGGTAATGAGAACTCCTAATTTATTTTGATTGGTTTTAAGTCATCGTTATTACTAATCAACTAATATTAAAAGCCAGTTAATACAAAGTTTAAAAAATGTGATGAAAGTGAAAAAAATAGAGATATCCAGGATTATTCTCGAGGGAGGAAGTATAGGGCCAGTCGACATGATGTTTTCTTATCAATAAATTTTCCTTTACGTTGAGCGTACAATTTACTTTAAATTGTTAATTTGTAGTATTTATGATGTTAACAATTGAAAGTTTGAAATACTTTCGTTAGCAGATTAGCAGAAAATTAGCAAAAGCTGTATATGTGAATGCGTGTCGTTGGCTTTTGGCGTGCGGGTGGAGGCCGAAGCGTTATGAATCTCCCTCTCCTTAGGACCATCACTAATATATAGTGTTAGTAAGCAGCAAGGATCAAAGGCTTACTAGTTTGTTTTTATTCGAAAACAAACGCACGCCTTTCCTAAATATTATTCCTCATAAAGAGCCACGTTTGTAGCTCGAAAGTCCTACTTGAACACCATTACGATTTGAGAAGGAAAGTCTAACGGACAGGACATGGAAGTCATGACCTCTCGGCCGCACGCTCAAATTAGCGCTCCCAGAAGGCATTTGTATAAACGCGCCATTCCCATGGCGGCGTCGGGGGTCGTAAATTGCGGCGACGCGTCGTCGTGCAGGACGCGCCCGTCGTCCCTCCCACTTCTCACCCCCCACCCCCACCCCCACCACCCGCACGCCTTCCTCAGCCGTCGTTTCGCTTTCTCGCTTTTGCTTCCATTCTACTTAAATATCGAGGGCGGAGATACTGCCCACCCTTCCAATGTGTTTCCATAAAGATTCAATTCTTAGCAGCTCCAGGAATAACATGCATCCAAGTACAAGCAAACACGAATTGTTTTATTCAAGAAATTTTCACATCTTTTGAAGAGAAAACGTGCCAAGCACGTAAATAAATTACATGCGAATACATCACAGCCTCGGTTATTTGTGTGCTTACCCCCTTTGAGCCTGACACGGTTATTCTTTATTATTATTTATTATTAGTTGATTTTTATTCGCTGTAAAAATGAAATTTTCTCTATTAGATATCAAATAAATTCCATATTACTTTTATATTTCCCTAGAATGTTTATTTGTTGATTAAATATCTTTTGACAAAATAAAAACACCTTAAAATGAACAATGTCGCAGTCTAAGCTGAAAAAATAAAAACCAAAATATATTTGATATATCAACGTTTCGGAGAATGTAATTCGAGTGTCGCCCTAAAATGAGTACTCATTGTAATAGATGAGAACTAGCTTCAGAGAATCTCAGCACTTTCTTACAAACGTGTGTTTCAGACGCATTACTGAAGAGCAAAAGTTAATACAGGTAACTTGGCACCCTCGCGTCTCAGCCCTTGGCACTTGCGATGCCTACTATTCGTCCCCTTTACTTGGCTCATTCTTTAACGCATCCTAAGATAACCAGGGCTTACTTCACACGTAACATACATTGAACCTAAAAGCCCAATGATTTAAGCTAGCAATTCAAGGAAGATCTCTATAAATCGTCATCAGTTCAAATACTAATCGTCATGGACTCTGTGTCAAGCGATAGTGGAATCAATTAGAAACAAACTAGACTTAAGTAAATCTTTACATTTACTTAAACATTTACTAAGTAAATGTTGTCCTTTGTGAAATTTAAATCTTTAAAGTCTACATATTCATGAATCTAAAGATAAATTGTCTTTGTTTTATTGTGTCTTTTATTCCCCTTGATCAAACAGGGAAGAAATACTTTGTTGCAAAACTAAAAAGAAGGTTCTGACATATTTGCGACGATAATATAAGTGAAGAGACAGTGGATGAAGCTACAAATAAAACCATAATCAACGTGTGGATTTTCGTCTATAAGTAAGTTTCTATATTATAGGATCGTATAGAAATGTAGATTACGCATTACAGTGACGAACACTATTTTCTATTTTTAAAGCCCTAACCATACTATCTTAATTAATACAAAGTTGTACTCCTCAATCTCTTACTATAGCTTAATAACAGAGAAGACGTATATGTCAATAATATTTCTTTAATAATTATTAAACTTGTTCATAGAATTGCCACCCTAAGCGAGAATCAAACTCGTGTCTTCTGATTTACAAGTTCCAAGCACTGAGCTACGAAGACGACCAATTCTTTGGACGGTTTCTTATATTATATTACCTTATACGATCAATTGTCACCCTCCACCTGACACGCTCTGCAGTGAGGTGTCGCAGTGTTTTGACGGTTTTTATTTATTTATTGTTTAGTGTTTCCGGGCGTGTCAACTGCTAAAGTCTTCAATCTGGTAAGTGTAGTACATTTTTTATCGCGGGAGGTGGCAGTGATCTTTTCCCGCTGGATGGAAAGATCGCACCCAGACCTACACATCGGCTTGCGTTGTTTTCCCCTAAGAGATATCTCCTACCAGCGTGACATCACCCCAGCCGGGACACGTCGAAGCTCCCGATTGGTCTTCCGTCACGTGGTAGTGTAGTGCATGAAAGTGTACGAAAGGGACGAGGATAGAGAAAAGAAGAGAAGAAAAGATCGCGCGCGGTCCATGGCCCGTTTGTTAGGGTACTCCTGCGGCTTTCGCTTGACGTGATCGGAGAAACCACGGAAAACTACCTATCGGAGCGGCCGGCCGCAAGAATTTTCCTCCACACAGCGGGTGAACTCGACCCATGTATATTTAGCTACAGTCGATAATCCTGCCACCGTCGGGACTCAAAACCTAAGACCCCCTGGTCAGAGGCACTGCACTAACATCAATTGATGTCCTAAACCACGTAAACCGGTTTGAATTTATTAATTATAAAACGTTGATATAAAGTTGTTTAATATATTTAAATGTCCGTAAAAGACTTCTTTCAGAATACGCCCCGTAAGCGATGCTCTGTACTCTCAACTCTCGCGCTCAGACCAGCGCGATGGCGGGGGGATTGGCGGTGAGGGGAGATGAGGGGAGGGGAGGGGAGAGGAGAGGAGAGGGCGGTGAGGGGGTGAGGGCGGTGAGGGGCGGTGAGTGAGGGGGTGAGGGCGGTGAGGGTGAGGGCGGTGAGGGGGTGAGGGGTGAGTGAGAGGGTGAGGGTCAGGGGTGAGGGTGCGGTGAGGGCGGTGAGGGGGTGAGGGGTGAGGGCGGTGAGGGGGTGAGGGTCGGTGAGTGGGCGGTGAGGGGTGAGGGGCGGTGATGGGGTGAGGGCGGTGAGGGGTGAGGGTCGGTGAGGGGGTGAGGGCGGTGAGGGGGTGAGGGGGTGAGGGGGTGAGGGGGTGAGGGCGGTGAGGGGTGAGGGGGGTGAGGGTGGTGAGGGTGAGGGCGGTGAGGGGGTGAGGGTCGGGGGGGCGGGGAGGGGCGGGGAGGGGCGGGGAGGGGCGGGGGAGGGGCGGGGAGGGGGGGGGGGGGGCGCGGCGTTGCAGGCCGACCAGTGCAGGCGCGCGGGCGTCGCGTCCACTGTGGATTCCGAGAAGCGCCGGCGCATTCCTCCGCTGGGAGGAGGCCACTCGCCCGCGCCGCCTCTCCCCTCTCCCTTCCCCACGCGCCGCCCGCCCGCACAACGCGAAACAAGCGCCGACATTGTCAACCCGATCACCTCTCCGCCCGACTATTTGTATGCATTCATACGCACCGCCAGAACATTGCTCACTACATGCATTCCACGCAGCGGAAGGCGCCCGGCTCGCCGCTGCCGCCCGGCGCGGAGGGCGATCGAAACCTGGACTTCATCTTCGCCGCCGATCCGTCCGATCACCGGCAACTGCCGATAAATCGCATTGTTCTATCGCGCTGGAACAGTTACTGCGTTATAACAGGATTTCAGACGACATTATCCAAGTAGTTTATCTTAAAAGAATGGACAACGTGATGGAATATCCGTAAATGGAGATACGAGACGTCCTAGAAGCGCCTTTCAAGATAATAAAATCTATGCAACGAAGGAAATACAGCAGATAAGAACTAGGAAATAAAGAAACAAAAAAAATCGGGAATGCCAGTAGATAACTTGAAAGAAACAGGAATTGAAAGCAACGGACGGATTGAAAATAACAGAACAATTCAATGGAGGAGGGTGTGGCCGGCGAGAGCGTTCTCAGGCGCTTAATTGAAGGTCGCGAGAAGCTGAGCGGTTCAATTATACGCTGCGGTTCCCAAGCCTTTGCGCCGCCTCGCGCGGCGAATCCTGCTTCGGCCGAACGAGCGTCTAAAAGAGGCGATGCTCAGGTCGCCGTGATGGCAATGCCAACTGCTCTGTTTGGTTGGTAAGAGAGGGCGTCACTCAAGAACTGGGAAAATTCCAGGTAAATGATAGAGCCACTAGAGGCCGTCATTAATAACATTGCGGAAAAAAAATTGAAATTGATATTTGGCGTTCTTGAGTGGTTAAAGTAGGGATGTTATTTTCATCACATTTTTAAGTACACTGTCAGAAATTTCCGCATTATTTTAATTTAAATTAAAATAATTATCATTTAATTAACATTAAATTTAATGTGCACAATTACATTAGGAAGCAAGAGTCAAAGCTTTATGGTCATATATGGAAGGAATGAATAAGCGATCTTGATGGACTGGTGTATATGATTGATTGATTTTTTCATGTTTCCGTCAACTGCTTTGGTCGTTAGTGAAGTGCAAGTTTTTTCTCGGGAGATGACGGTGATCTTCCCCAGCTGGATGGCGAGGTCCGGCGCCGACCTACCGTCAGCTAGCGGGGTTTCCCCCTAACCAGAACTCTCCCACCAGCGGGGTACCGCCCCAGCCGGGACAAGCTCTAAGGTCCCGACCGGTCTCCCGGAATATGTGGTAGTGTAGTGCATGTTAGTGTAAGTGTGTGTGTAAGGGGAGAGGATAGGACAAGGAAGAGGAAGGACAGATCGCGCGCGCGCGCGCGCGCGCGCGCGCGGTCCGTGGCCCGTTTGTTAGGGTACTACTCCGGCATTCGCCTGGTGATGATCGGAGAAACCACGGGAAAATACCGATCAGAAAAGCGGGCCGCTAGACTTCTCCTCCAGACAGCAACTGACTTCGACCTAGCTGAAAAGCAAGTATCGAAATTCCTGCCGCCGTCAGGACTAGGACCTCCCGGTCAGAGGCGCTGCAGTGACATCAGTTGATGCACTGAGCTACCGCTCCCGGTACTGGTGATTATGAATACACGAGATGAAATGATAAGAAGCAGGGGAAACGGAAGAAACTCTACATTAAACTACACTGAATTTAACGTATGCCTTAAATTTAATCTGCAAATATATTAAGTTATTTTTACTGTACATGGTTTAAGTAAGTTCCATGTATAATACATCAATCTACATTAAATTTAATGATATTTCTGACAATGTACATTTTAAAGAATAAGTAAACTTTGATGAACCAGAAGTTACCGACTTAGACGCTAGTTTTTTTGTGGAAAGCAATAAAATTGATTTTTAAATGAATTTTAGTTAATTAATGCACTAGATAATAACTGTAGGTAGTCAGAAAAAAGAGATAATTTTTATTTCATGAATGAGTGGAAGTAAATTTTGATTGGCAAGAAAAAGATATTTAACCATTTGAAAATATACGACTTGAAACTAAATACTGCAATGAAAAATATTATACTTGTTATTTGTTACCCAAAAGACCCTTCGTGTTCTGATAACATCAAAATAATAACAGTATGTCGAGTCATGAAACCAAAAAGAACCTTAGCCGTGACCAAGGAACTTCTTTCGCAGCTCGCACGGAGTGATGGGAAACGACGGCAGCGGACGGCGCCCGGCGATAGGGCCATCGCCCGACCTGTCTCAGAGGCGGCAGGCGCGATGTGCGAGCAGCTCGGAGCACCGGGTCAGTGGACTTCCTGAGCCGCGTCGGCCGCCCCTTCCACTCACGCCGCGGCGGCGGCGCCTGTTGGAAGAGCTGGCGAAGGCGGGGGACGAGGATCAACGCAGTAGAAGCAAGTAATGTTCCAGATATAAGTTACCGCTACGTGTCCTCGTCTTCATTGTAGAACTTATTATGGGATTTTCATTTCATTTCAAATTGATGAAATGTAGTCATGCAATGCATCTGAATGTGCCGGTACGCCTTTCCTTGATGAATTTTGGACTGTTGTAAAGATTTTTGAGAGTTTTGGTTTGATAAATTAAAAAATAAAACCTTCCAATACTGAAAAATGTAAACACTGTGCGGCTGTATAAAGTTAGATTTAGTGATATGATTAATCGTTTTTTTTCGTAAGTTCATATGCATGTGTTTCGTAATTTCGTGTGTTCATGCACTAGCACCTTCGACGTTGGTGATGACGTCTTACTAAACCCAGAGTATCAGAGGCCGATAGCAGCGATTGAGAAAATGGTGGGAAAGTATGAAGGCTTTCGGATGTCAGGGTGACGCCGCTTCGAGAGCAATGATGCCGACGTTTCAACCATCATATCGGGTGTCCTTCAGGGATGGAGTGCTCCAGAATAGTGGTTGTTCGTATCATTGAGTTGGCCATCTGAGCGCCCGCCATCCTGGGCGCCCACAATCCTGGTTCACTCCATCTCTAAAGAAGACCACGATATGTTAGTCGAAACGTCGGCATCACTGCCATCGACGCGATATCACCCGGACAGCCGAGAGCCTTCACATGACACTGGCCGCGGATGTGAAGGTCGACACTGCCCTGGGCGCGGCGTCACCCGGACAGCCGAGTCCCTTCACATGACTCTGGCCGCGGATGTGATGATCGACACTGCCCTGGGCGCGGCGTCACCCGGACAGCCGAGAGCCTTCACATGACTGGCCGCGGAAGTCTACGGTTGCTTTGCGGTGGGGATGCGGCGCCCGTGCGGCTGCCGGGTGCGAGGTTCGTGCGCTCGCCGGCGAGGGCGGGTGGGCGGCGCGTGGGCCGGCGCGGCGCGGCGCCGCGTCGCGTCCCGATTACCATCTGTGAGTCACCGGAGCGCTGGCGTTTCGTGCCGCCAGCGCCCTCGCCGTGCAAAGCGGGGTGACAAACTCACGCTCCTGATTACACACTTGGGACGGACACGACCGTTTAGCGGACGGCTGGGGAAGTGGATGTGGCAATTTCCTTCTGCACGGCGCGTGCGAGACGATTGAATTATTACAATTCGTTTACGGAGGAAGTGTTTCAAATAACAACTTTCTCACACCTGCTCTATTATACTTTGCACGCTTAATTTTAAAACACAATATGATAGTAATAAATTCCAAGAAACGTACTGGCTTTGGTAGCTCAGGGCATCAACTGATGTCAATACAGTGTCTGTGACCTCGAGTTCAAGACTCAATGCAGGCATGATTTTCTACACTATGGCTAGGTTGAATACAGTTTCTCTCTAGAAGAGAACCCTAACAAACGGGTCACAAACAGCGCGCGATCTTCCCTTCCCACTTTTTATCCTACCATCAGTCCTAACACATACTTCCATTTACATGCACTACACTACCACATGTCGGGAGAGCTCGTTGGCTGGGGCGGTGCCCTCTGGAAGGAGATACCTTGTTGAGGAAACCTCCGCTAGGCAACGTGTAGGTCGGCACTTGATCTCACCATTCAACGGTGGAAGAACACAGCCACCTCACGCGACATAAACATGCACAACAGTTACGGACTAATATCCTTAATATTTGTCGCTTCCGGAAACACTAATCAATCAATCCAAGAAGTACTAGCAAAAATATCTCATTCATCCTATAAAAAACGTACAACGTTCACAACACCTTCGTGCCGCTCTCTAGACCGCAGCTTCTCTCTCACCCGTGCGTTAAAGTCTCTACTTAAGTATGCAGAAACGCCCTCTTGCACCTCGCCCGACGGCGCGGACGAGGACGACTCTTCACGCGGTGGTGGCTGCCTTCGCAAGAGATGCGCCATATGGAGAAGCGGGGCGCGACATCCAGTAATAAGCATCCTCACACTGCACGGCGATGACAGCACCGATCGAACCGCAGTGATTACCTCCGTCGTGATGATACCCCTCGGTGGGAGCGCCGAAATGTGGTTCAGGAAGCGACTCGGTCACGTTTCAGCTGTTCTGAACGACGTCTCGGAGGTCACGAGACTGTAAGCGGTCGGAAGATTCACATAGGAAAATAGGTGATTCTCGCGCGCGATATAACAGAAGGGGTTAGGGAAATCATGTTAGAATACGAGAAAATGTTCTTACGAAAAATAAGAGAAGAAGGGTTGAGAAGAGCGGTAATAGAAATGATGGGTGTTTGAGCAGGTGAGAAGAATACCAAATGCGTTCTGTTGGAGAGGCGAGTGCGAACGGTAGGATGGATGTGAGTTGGGCGGTGGCGGGGGCGGGCGGGCGAAAAGAAGCGAGGAGTGGGCGCGTCTCTCGCCACACGCTCGCCGAGCCTAACGACTCTCCGTACGGTTCTCATCAGCTCACATCTGTCGACATGACTCCTATAACACGTCCATTAATTGGACCACGGCGCGGGGCGGCGCGGCGCGGCGCGGCGCTTTCTCTCGAGGCCGCGGGTTCCCACGACCGCGCCGAACGGCGTCGTGGCTGCCGCCCGCCGCTGCGCCCGCGCAGATCCTTCCGCCATCGCCAGCCGGCGCCGCACAGTGCTCCAGAAACAACATTCAGGCGGCGGAAACTCAAAATGTGAAGCACAATTATTTCGAGTTTATGCCTCGATTTATACTTTTAACAACAACGTATTTAATATTCGTTGCCACCGCCAGGCGGCGCACAGTGGTTCAGAACCAACATTCAGGCGGCGGAAACTAAATTATTTCGATTTTGTGCCACGAGTTATGCTTCAAACAACAACGTTTAAATACTCACTGCCACCGCCACCGGCGCACAGTGCCTTGGAATTAATATTTAGGAGGCGGAAACTCAAAATTTCATGGAGAATTACTTGGAGTTTATGCTTTGAGTTATTCTTCTACCCGTTTAATTATTCGATACATGAGTTAACTGTCTTTGTAGACACTTCTCAAACATTGAAGTTCTGATGTTAAATTTTCAGTTGATGCAAAAAACATGAGTTAAATTCTAAAAACAAGAAATGAAGTGCAAAATGCATATATATTTTATTATATTAATTTCATAATAAAAGTAATAATTTGTAGATTATAATTTTAATGATGTTCTTTGAGTTATAACCTTTTATTTACCAATATTAAAAAAATGAACTATCAGCTGTCTAAAAGTATACATGATGACATTATTTCCTACAAATTCTGTGTGCTGGTACGTGCCTTAGTACATATTAGTACTTATTACATTTGAATATAAGTAACAGATGAAAGCATAGGCTTCTAAAGCCAATAGATACTTGGCTGTCGGAGGAAAATGTTGGCAACTGTGCCCAGGACGCGACGTCTCTCTAACTTCCAAGTAACAGTTATAGTCTTCAATAAGCCGTTATTATCCGAAGATTTAAATTTCATTAACAGCATAATTCCACACAGGTGGGTCAAATATGTGCTAGTGCAATAATAAAATCGTTTTGTTCTCTTTAATGGCAAATTGAATTTATTTTTCATGCACGTTCTCCATACTAGATCCGCTGCCATTTTATTTTAAAATGTAACTATAGTGTTGTTTTTTGCAATCTGAAAATTATACTTGTAGATATTGTTATGACTATTTCACTCATGTGTTATTAGTTTCAATACGGCCAATAGCATTTTATAATAAGATGGATATAAACCAATCACGGTTTAAATCGCTTAAAACCGAAAAGCTCAGATGTGTACTTTTTGCTATCGTTTTACCGAAAATGACGTTTAACTGTTTTAGAAAAAAAATATTTTCATGACAGTAACTGCAATAATCAATATGTCTGAAATTAACCACCAAAAATATTTTTCCCTATTCTTAACATTATGTTGATACTATTTAATCGATTTGTGACTTTTATTCGTGAAATTTGTCAAACCAAATTCCACTAGTGGTTTGAAACTTCTTAGATAAGCCCACTTGTCGTTTTGCGACTTTCGAAGTTATCAATAAGTTTCAATTCACTAGTGATATTTCTTATGAAAATTAATTTTAGGATATTGGCCCCGTAAGTGTTGATTTTAGACCACTTGTAAGTCTCAATCGTCATCGACTTTCCTTCTTTGAGAAGTAATGGACTTTATCAACAACAAAAAATAACAATTTATTTTCCAGACTTCTGTCTTAACGTTCTCTAGTTACAAAACTTTTTAACCACTTCCGAGTTATAATTGCTGATGTACCTAGCACACCATGCATACCTTTTTATAAATCTACATACACCCGTGATCTGAAAATCTTGCGAAATCGTTTCCACGACCTCGCAAAGCATTTTGCTTGTTATTTTAAGGTCTTCTATCACAATACCCTGTTGCCAAGAGATAACTGACAACGGTAACGCGCTACGTCACACACTGTGCGGCCCCGCGGGTCGACACCGCGCTCGCGACCTTTCGCTCCCGCGGACGATGGAGCAACGAGGAGTCGCCGGCTGACACTCGCACTCGCCGTAAGGCAGCGCTCTGTCGTTGCGGGTGGAGCGGCCAGGATGGCGAAACTAGAACGAAATTGTCGCGTCAATGGAAAAACAATGGGTTGACTACTTGGGGCAATTCGGAGAAAGAAGCTGTGAGACGGGCAGCATTGAAATAGTATTGTAGGGTTAAAATGAAGAGAGAAGTATCAAAATGTGCTGACAATAATATTATAAATCACTCGGCTAAGAATTTGTTATTGTTACAATGGGAAGAGATATTGATAAGAAAACATGAGCGAAGTAATAAATGTTTCAAGAATTTTCGACGCAGAAGAGAATAGATAAACTTCCTGATTTCGCGGACAAATTTCAAAAAGAAAGAATGTGAATAAAATGACTACAGGGAAAAATTTCAAATGCGTACACAATACAGAGGAGCATTCACAATACTAGAAAATCAGATTATCTGAGTTATGTTGCTGCTATGCCAAAAACAAGGACTTGTCTTCTCGTGTTGGTTTCTGCGCGGTTGTTGAGCCATCCACTGCACTGGGAACTTGAGATGCGATGCAGTATTTTACAGTTTCTTGAAGAAACTCGCAACATCACTGGGCGTCTTTACACTCGTAATGGGAGATGTAGCGCGATGTTATGCACACAAAGGAACACTTCGTCTTGAGACTGACTGTATTAATCGAAAACAGCGCTGCAGGATACTGTAATTTCTGCACAGTATTTTTAGAATTGTAAACGCTTCAGCATGTTTGAATATTTGCTTGTACGTCTGTCGTATTACAGACAGTTTCAGTATCATCTAACTGGCTACAATGATGGGAATGATCTATTGTTTTGGAACTTGATGGAAAAGGAGACAATGATAATCCGTTTAGAAACGACGCGTTGTATCTCAGGTATATGTTATGGCGTCTACAAAGATGTTTAAGGAAAGTGTAAATAGGAAAGCCGTTGTACAGTCTATTTCTCGTGCGAAAATGAATTTTGTTGATTACACCAGCTCTTTTTATACGTATCGTCGTATCCATGAAAATTCTAGTCCGAGGGATACATTCAACGCATGGAATGTAGTCTCATTGGATTCTTCATATCAAAGGTCACCTGGCCTATAACGTGTACAACATTGCCGCTTATTACCGCCGCAGACGCTTAATATGCACACACACACACACACACACACACACACACACACACACACACACACACACACACATAAGTGGGTGTGTATGATCTCTTTGAAGTGAGCGGCGCTCTCCCCTCGCGGCGTCCCGGGGTGTCTCTGGGGGATTCGGAAGAGGTCTCGGCAGGGGGCGTGCCTCCCGCGGCCGGTGCCAGCACTCGTAGGCCCCGCGCCGCCGACGCGGCGGCCCACAATCGCCTCGTTACCTCCGCCACAGCCACAATGGCCAATAATGCAATTAGCCCCCGGCGGCGTCAAGGGCGGAGACGGCGGCGGCGGCGGCGGCGGCTCGCCTCACAATGCGGCCCCGCGCGCCCGTATCGCACCTCCCAGAACGCCCCTTTGCGCAATCGAAATTAGAATTTCACCCGCGCTTGCATTGTGCGGTCGGAGTTAATTTTAACATTTTGTTCTAGTTACGAGCGGCGGCGGCGGGGGCGGGCGCTGCCACAACTGAATTTGCCAATCACCCACGCTCTCACAATGTGCGAGCGCGTCACGACACGTGTGAGTGCTGACGCGGCCCGCGCGCAGCCGGAAGGGGTGGGCGATAGCGGGGGCGGGGGCGAGGGCGGTGGCGGGGGCGGGGGCGGGGGCGTGGGCGTGGGCTTGGGCGTGGGCGGGGGCGAGGGCGGGTGACGCAAGCGCGGGTGAGAGCCGCCGCGCTCTCTTCATTAGCCCGCGCTGACACCGCACATGCGAGCGCGGAAGTGGAGATCGGTTTCAAGGCAGCGTAAGTGGCGGTTTCGAGCCTCTGCTGCCAAGGCGCTAACACTCGCTGAGTAATGTGTAGGATCTATTCACTGAAATCAGGGCGTAGGAGAGAATGCTTTAATCATATTATGAACAGTGTTAGGATCGAGACTCTATCGTTTAATTTTCTTCTTTTCGTTTTTGTTTGAATTAATCATCGTTTTTTAAGGAATTATTAAATTTCATTAAAAGCATTTCAACGACATTTGTTTGTTTGTTGTTGTTTTGTTAAATCCATCAAAAAACTAAAAATATATTAGACATAGGTTACTTCACGTTGTTAAAATATAAATGTATTATAATCTTTCTCATTTTATGAATATTTCTAAACATAAAAGTACTCTAGAATGTAATTCTGATTAGTGTTCCAATTCCCATGCTCTTAAATTTCCTCCTGACATAAGGAAGTACCCAAAATCTTAACCATTACCGGTAATCACTTTTACACTTAAACAATTTGTCAAGTTAATTAACAATGAGATGAGTGGTAAAGATCACAATAGATAAAATATTGCCCCCGCAGTTCTCTGGGGAATAACTTCCGTTCACGCTGCAATGAATTTTCTGTTTAAGGACGGCAGTTCAGAAGTGTTTTTGCTCCCATTTTTTCCTCCGTCGAACGCACTTAGGGCCACCGTCTATCCGCTTCCGATGCGAACTGCGCCGCGCTGCGGTCGTGGACACAAATTGCGGCAGCTGTTAATAGAAGCGGTCGCCACGATCAGAGGCGACGGCCCGGCGGCGGTGGCGGGAGCGACCGCGGAGGCGGCGGAGGCGGTGGCGGAGTCCACTGGTCCTATGGCGAGCGGTGGTGGAGAGGTGCTGCGATGAAGGAGATAAGGGTAGAGAGGTAACTTATTTGGGTCTTACGACTCAGGGATATTGGCGTTGGATGCGGCAATGAAGATGGCGATTGATTAATTACTTAGCGTTTCCGGCCGCGTCAACTGCTTAGGTCATTCGTCCCGGAAGTGTAGAGCACGTTATAACTCAGGAGGCGGCAATTTCCCTCTGACGGCGAAAAATGAAATCCGGGGCCGATGTACACGTTGCCTTAGGGAGTTTTTCCACCACCTTCCTCAGCGCAGCATAGCTTCAAACGGGACAAACTCTGAATTCGCGACTAGTCTCAGTGTGTTTGTGTTGTAACGGGGTGGAAGAGACAATAATGAAGAAGGAAATACTGCGTCCAGTCCGTAGTCTTTTTGATTAAGGTACTGTACCGGCATTCCTTTAGCATTCATCCCAGAAACACAGAAAACTACCAATCAAAGCAGCCGGTCGCAAGAATTCTCCTCCCGACAATGGATGAATTCTACCCAGCTCCGTAGCTAGTATCAGGACCCTCACCCTAGGACCTACCGGTCAGCGCCGCTGCACAGGCAATAGCAATGCTGCCACTGAACCTTCGTTGCCAGTGAAGATGATTGGTTAACTGATTACTGATTCGGGGTGCACAAATGCTAACGTCATTAGTCCCGTTAGGGTACTATATGCTTTTATTGCGCGAGTTGGCAGTGATCACACCCTGGAAGACAAGATCCGGCGCCTATCTCACCTTGACATGTGAGATTTCCCCAACGAAGTATTTCCCACCAACGGGCCACTGCCTCCACCAGGACAAGCTCTAAGCCCCCTAGTGGTCTCCCAATATGTGTGGTAGTGTAGTGCATATAATTGTAAGTAAGGGTTCATGATAGGACAAGGAAGAGAAAGAGAAGATCGTCCCTGGCCGTAGTTATGAAGCGAGTGTGGAAAATCCTGCCACCGTCGGAACGCAAACGTGGGACCTCCAGATCAGAGGCAATGTAATGACATCAACTGATGCCCTGAGCCACCTAAGCCGGTGTGACGATGACGAGCAACGGGAGGTGGGTCGGTGCAGTGGCATTGGCACTGACGTCCACTTCCAACGTCGGTGGCGGGCGGGTGGTTGGGCGGGCAGGCGGGCTGGGCGGGCGGGCGGGCAGACTGGGCGAGCGGGCGGGCGGGCTGACTGGGCGAGCGGGCGGGCGGACGGGCGGATGGGCGGATGGGCGGATGGGCGGACGGGCGGACGGGCGGACGGGCGGGCGGACGGGCGGCGGGCGGACGGGCGGACGGGCGGACGGGCGGACGGGCGGACGGGCGGACGGGCGGACGGGCGGACGGGCGGACGGGCGGACGGGCGGACGGGCGGACGGGCGGACGGGCGGACGGGCGGACGGGCGGACGGGCGGACGGGCGGACGGGCGGACGGGCGGACGGGCGGACGGGCGGACGGGCGGGCTGACTGGGCGAGTGGGCGGGCTGACTGGGCGGGTGGGCTGACTTTCTGACTGGGTGAGCGGGCGGGCGGGCGGGCGGGCGCCACCGCAGAGCACGCGCCGCTTCGCCGCGCCGCGAGGGGCGGGGCTGCAAACCGCAACGCTCCGAGCGGCTGACAAAAACGCCATCTGCTCAGACGGCAAATTGAGCGTAATTGAATTGGAGCGGCGCCGAAGAATGAGGAACGCAGGAGGGCGGGGCGGGGCGGGGCGTGGCGGGGCGGCGAGCGGGCGAAAGCCGCCCTCGCGCCCCGAGGGGCAGCATATGCTCTCATTGCGCGCGACCTTTGGCAGGGGAAGTGGCGGAGCGGACACAATAAATTTCTCTTAAAGATCGCTAGAAAATAATCCTTGGAAAAAGGGAAAGAAATACAATTTCAATTGTACATTCAGTCATCCTGTTATGGATTACTATAATTTGAACCCTTTTCGAATTCGAAAGGCAATAAAAAATTATTCGCAGGAAAATTTATGTGCTTATTAGCAAATTGTTGTGGATACTAATTTCTTTTTTTGTCTTTACTTTCTCGCACGCTACTTAGTATAGACTAATTACTATAGTAAAACGGGAAAATGTTGCGATTTTTTAACAAAAAATCTCTTATTGCTCGGCCCTGGTAATGAAACAATGGAGTCATGTTTCAAAATATGTAGTAAGTTCATTCCTCTAACGCGTTTTATTGGCAGAATCTACGTTTTGTGGGTCCTTGATTCGGAAAATATGGATTACGGCAAAATGTCAATCCGTTCGTCTGTCTGTGAACAACACTAGCTGGTAAAGCTAGCCGAGTGGGGAGTACTTTATGTATCCCCAAAGTGATTCAGTGATTATAAGTATATGTGGTGTATTGTGTTTGTAAAGTAAGGTGAACAGAAAGATTTTTTTTTTACTTTATTTCTCTACAACGTACTTCAACAGATAATGTGAACATATTTTATATTTTATATTACATTGGATTGTCAGAAACATGTTCAACTCTGTCTTCCCAATAAATAGTGTTTGTATTGTTCCACAATGCATAAATCTCCTTCGTTTCATTAGACTTTGAAACTAAATACTAAACAACATGAAACAATATTTTGGGAATTTTCTATTTTCCGTATAGAGAATATGCAGAACTTTTTTAACCTTTTCTTCAGCCATATCCCGCACGTATCTGATTTTTGGAATGCATATTTGCTGCTCGAAACTTTAAGCCATGTTCCAACTCTCCAAGTCATTTTTCAACCCTCTAGTGCATACCCTCTAGTTTTATGGGGTACAGAGAATGTTGAGAGCGTGGTACTACATTTCGTAGCTACTTGTTTTTATAAACTAAAAGCACTTAATGGTAAGAATACATTGTTCATCAGTCTCATATTTCTGGAGCTGGTGGACACTGGGTCACTATTTCCACTAAATTCTGAACATTAATAAACATTGAATCATCTACACTTACACAATGAACACTATTTTCCCTATGAGTAATTATAGCTTTATGTTTATTTAATTTTATTGGTTAGCCAACGAGTTGCTACATACATTCCATGCACCAACTCACCACTTCATTATAATTTCTAAAGTCTGTAATTAACAATTTAGTTTGATATTTAATGTTCGTATTTTATAATTAGCCAAAAATCTTGAGGAACTGTTGTACTAAACTTTTAGAGTGTAATGAAAGAAAGTGAAGTTAAAAAAAGTCAAAATGCGTGATTAAACTATACCTCAAGTTTATTTGGCTGTCTATAAAACAAGGAACATTAAATATCAGCTCAGTTTGGTTTATGCGGGTGAGGGCCCGGGCGGGTTCTGCGTGAGCAGAGGAAGAAGCCCACGTGAGGCGTCAAGAGGGATTTGTGCGGCGCGAGTGATGGAGGGCCCCGATACTCCCTTGGCAGGTCTGCCCCGGAGGGGGTCGACAGGCCCCTGCGCGCGCCGGCGCGGGCGCCGTTCCGGCTACTGACACTGCTCACGACGGCGCTAGATAGCGCGCTCTGTGAAGTAGTCGCTGGATAGGATCTGTTCATAGTCGCTGGCAGCTAAATATCCGCCAACTGCCATTGGAGACTTCTTTGTGGGATGCCGATCCTCTTAGTAAGCGCCCTGCCAGGAGCTACATACCGTCTTCGTCACAATGAAACAATCGAAATTTATGCCGTTGTTTGGCTTCGATGACGCAAGTATGGAGGCGTTCCGTTACAGATAAAATTGTTTCGTTAGAACAAGAAACTGTTTATCCACTTGGCATTTCAAGTGTATTTTGTGACAGAACTTTAGAGTCAATTGATCATAATTAGCACTTGGCAGGTTAATTTATATATGAATCGGTGTTAAGTATTCATACCCATACTATACGATATTCGAAGTCATGGCGTTTTCATATTTTATGAATTATGCATCAACTAACGATGACAATAAACTTAAATTGTCACAACGTGATGCCAATATTTTAATTTCCATCAATAGACGAAACAATTTTCTTCTCTGTTAATATTGAAAAAATAACCTCAACGCGTTGTAATTCGATTTTACCAATTACAGGCTCTGAATGTGTTTGATGTTAACCAGAGCGCTTAATGGTTTAATTTTTTGTTCATAACATTTTTCCGATAATTGTGGTAACATTTTTTTAGTATGATTTTTCTTCTGACCAATGGCTTCATTTGGAATGCACAGAATTAACTATTAAAATGACAAGTATAAACATGATTTTTCGTTGAAAATAATAGCATGATTCTTATTGAACAAAAATAGTCATTCCTTGTCAAACTCATGCTCAAATCTACTTTATGAAAATGCCAAAATATTTTGCCTACTTTCTATTCTAGAATTCGTTGCACAGAGCTTGCATAGTCATTAGGAGTAATAATTTGATGACTAAAACTTTAATATTAGTTTTCTCTGAGAAGAAGTATCTCTCAAAAAATAAGCATCTTTCACTAAAACGCGGTGATGATTCATGAGTGTTTTCAAATGGCCTCGCGCAACGGCTTTCAATTGAAAACGTAGTAAATTGTAAATGCCGAGTGGACATTTCGTGAGGAAGAGCGCCATGTCACGTGCTTAAAAGGGGGTCGGCGCCTCAAAGGCCCCTCCATCTCTCCATTACCGCCAGCAGCGGCCGCTGACAACAGCGCCCGCCCTCTCGCCCGGCGCTCGCGACCCGTATCTCGCGGGGCGGCTCTTCCTCATTCTTGGGCGGCGGCGCTAAGTAGTCATATGCAGGCGGGCCTGACCCTCTCGGGCGCCGCTGCGCAGCCGGTGACAGATAAATGGATGGGATTCCTTTCGTTTACGCGCCACTCCTCGCCCGGGGCTCGTGCCCCCCACCCCGCCCCACGCGGCACGCACGCCGGGGAAGAGGCAATCCCTCAACAACAGCACTCCTCTGTCACTGGGCCTCGCCGCGCTCACTACCTCACAATGACATCGCTCCTAGACAGTGTTTTGTTACAGTTTGTTTCATTCTCTAGAGATCAGGAGAGAGATCTAAGTGGGCACTACGATGAAATGATCACCTCATCTTGTTTCCAGAAATATCTGTCATCTTGTTCTACTTCTCATTCATGTTGTATAAATGATTTCTGAGATTGCAGCATCACCAAAGAAGAATGGTTCGTTTATGGCAACACTCATACTATTTATAAAGTTATAGAGTTATTTATAAAGGGCAAGTGTGTTTCAGTTTGCGAAATGTAATGATTAAGTCTCTTTTAAAAGATGTTTTATTAACATTTTTGTCACATAAAACATTTCAGGTAGAACAAGAAGCGACTGATTATTTCTGAGGATAATCATGACACTCCAACTCAATCTTAATGAAAATTTTAAATTTTATAAACAATGAAAACATAGGGAAAATTCAAAAAATTAAAATTCTTACAATAAAGAAATGGGACGGCTGTTACAAGGACAGCAAAAAATAAGGAACTGACGGCAGAAAAGATGAAATCTTGAAGGACAAGCAAACCCATTTTCCCAAGTAGGAAAAACGACCAGTAAAATGGCATCAGAGAATGAAACCGGCGAAATAAGCAACAAATTTGATAACGAAACTCACGGCATTCTCGATATTTATCAAAGCCCTTTGATTTTTATTTAAAAACTAGATTGTAAGTTCGAAATTCAAGACATATCAATTTTTATCCAAGAATTTTAAAAGGTCTCTAAAAATAATTACTAAACATGTTGCTCCTTTCTTTTATTTCCTAGATTTTGGTTGTTCAATAAGTTACATTAGGAAGCTAATGTATTATTAAAAATATTGATTTAATTTCAATGGTTTATTTTCTTTGTAAGCACCGAGCTTTGTCAACTTTGTGAACTCAACACCGATATTTGCTAAATTTTTAATCCGTTTCTCATCCATTGGTTATTCGTTAATTTGTAATCAATTTAAAATTAACTTCGAAGCAAATATATATTTCAAATATAAAATTCTGTGCTCAGATGAATGTTCACAAAGCAAATTAGAATTAATTAGAAAAAATTAAAAAGAAACAAGAAAGAGCAAATGTCGCATATTTAATACTTATTTTTGCATCCCCGCAGATATTCGCTTTTACGGGCAGGATGGTTAGATACTATGCAGCACAAAATCAATATATTTCTTAAATTCACCTTTGCCTCTAGTGGCCCCAACCATTAGTCTCAATGGGCTTCTGCGTTACATTTTATCACTATGAATATGGACAAACTTATAATGGAATCCAAGTTTCGAAAAAACATTTTTTATCTATGTAATTATTACAACACTTCCTTGTTTACAATCTTTCCTTACGTCCAGCTAATGTCCTTTTGCATCTTCTGAGGCACTACCTACCTCAGCAAAACCGAACAAAACCCACTGTCCGAAAGTTATCTATTACAAGATAGTAGTACCAAATTTAGATTCGGATCATTCTTCCATCCTCATATCGTTGGGAACAGCGACACACTCTTTAGAAAAAATACCGAAACAAATCAATTGTAAAATTAACTGGAATCATTTGCATGACTTAATAACTAGCCGCTTGACGTATCCTTATAACATGATATCAATCGAAGACATAGATATTGAATTAAACAAACTATTAAACTGCATACATACTGGTAAGATAATGGTATACTCAGACGCTGAAAAAACGAAGGCTTTAGCAAAATATCTAGAAAGTGTCTTCGTCCCAAACCCCATAGAATATCATCCCGAACCCCCATCCCGAACCTCTCAAAAATATTACTCTCTCCTCCCAGCATGTCCCAACACTCCAATCTCGGTCAAAACGTTCAATTTCTTTCACGCATTAGATCCAGATTCCCCAAAGGCCTTTTTCGCTCACCCTAATTAATAAAAATCATTTGCCACAATCTCCCACAAACACACCCCTCCAGTTCTAAACAATAACTGCAAACTTTCCTTAGTCAAGTTATACAAATATTACATTTTAAAAATAGTGAAGTATTATAACGAGACCCACATGTGCGTGAGGATGGCCAAGTAATTTCATTATAGGTAACATTGTACCCGTCAAAATCGTCAAAAGACGAAGGTCGAACAAGAAGAAAATATTTTCCTTTTAAAAAGGAAAGTTATCTTCAAAATTCATCACGAGAACAAATACATGCAAACATAGGCAATACCAAAATGCAATTATTACACCTGAAACATAACCTTGACGAATTGAAACAATATACGTGGCATCAAGCGGCGAGGTCTGACATCTATCGATATTCTCATATTATCCATAATTGAATCAGACAGCCTTTGGAAGGAAGAAAACTACTGATAAGCGTACTATTATAATGATTTATTTAATTGATTTACACCAAATATTTTGGTGAATCAACACAAAAAAATCTGTTCTAGCTCTGCACAATATCTACACACACTCTAAGGCTCCCACAGGCATGTGTGGTAGTGTAGTGCATATGAGTAAGATATGAGGATAGGACAGGGAAGAGGAAGGAAAGCTCGCGCGCGGCCCGTGGTCCATTTGTTAGGGTACTGCTCCGACAACCGCCTGGCGATAATCGGGAAAACGACGGAAAACTACCGATCAGAGGAGCCGGCCGCAGGAATTCTTCAGACAGCCACTGAATTCGACGTAGTCTAGCTAGTGTCTAAAATACTGCCACCGTCGGGACTCTAACACTAGGACCTGCAGTGACATGAGAGGCACTGCAATATCATCAGTGGATGCCCTGAGCCACCTTCGCTGCATTGAGAACCGATGAGTGCTGTGTGGAGCGCGAACTCAAACGTGCGCACAACGTCACATTGCGCACTGCCGCAGAATTCAGAGGGCGCAACGCCCTCGCCCTCGCCCTCGCCCTCGCCCTCGCCCTCGCCCTCGCCCTCGCCCTCGCCCTCGCCCTCGCCCTCGCCCTCGCCCTCGCCCTCGCCCTCGCCCTCACCCTCGGCCCTCGCCCTCGCCCTCGCCCTCGCCCTCGCCCCTCGCCCTCGCCCCTCGCCCTCGCCCTCGCCCTCGCCCTCGCCCGCCCTCGCCCTCGCCCTCGCCCCCGCCCTCGCCCTCGCCCTCGCCCTCGCCCTCGCCCTCGCCCTCGCCCTCGCCCTCGCCCTCGCCCTCGCCCTCGCCCTCGCCCTCGCCCTCGCCCTCGCCCTCGCCCTCGCCCTCGCCCTCGCCCTCGCCCTCGCCCTCGCCCTCGCCCTCGCCCTCGCCCTCGCCCTCACTCGCCCTCGCCCTCGCACTCGCCCTCGCCCTCGCCCTCGCCCTCGCCCTCGCCCTCGCCCTCGCCCTCGCCCTCGCCCTCGCCCTCACGCCCTCGCCCTCGCCGCTCGCCCTCGCCCTCGCACTCGCCCTGCCTGCACTCGCGTCGCCCTCGCCTCGCCCTCGCACTCGCACTCGCACTCACTCGCACTCGCACTGCCTCGTCGCACTCGCCTCGCCCTCGCACTCGCGCCCTCGCCCTCGCCCTCGCCCTCGCACTCGCCCTCGCACTCGCCCTCGCACTCGCCCTCGCCCTCGCCCTCGCCCTCGCCCTCGCCCTCGCCCTCGCCCTCGCCCTCATCGCGCCTCACGCCCTCGCCCTCGCCCTCGCACTCGCCTCACGCCCTCGCCCTCGCCCTCGCCCTCGCCCTCGCACTCGCCCTCGCACTCGCCCTCGCACTCGCCCTCGCACTCGCCCTCGCACTCGCCCTCGCACTCGCCCTCGCACTCGCCCTCGCACTCGCCCTCGCACTCGCCCTCGCACTCGCCCTCGCACTCGCCCTCGCACTCGCACTCGCACTCGCACTCGCACTCGCTCTCGCACTCGCACTCGCATGAACCCTCGTACTCGCACTCACTCTCGCACTCGCACTCGCATGAACCCTCGTACTCGCACTCGCTCTCGCCCATGGCCGTGCCAGGCTCCGCGCGCGCGCAAGCCCTGCGCCCGCGCGCCTGCGCCGTCAGCCGTCAGCTGTCAGTCCGCGACAGCTCGGCGGCGCGCAAACGTGCCCGTTGTCCTTCATTAAGATCGTGTAAACCACGACGTGCTTTGCGCATTGTGTGTGGGAAATTGAGAACCACGAGCAGCAAACGTTCAACTTGTGACGTGGCTTTTGTGTTTCACAGCGTGCTGCGCTGGGCTGTTCGCGTGGCGCCCATCTAACGGGTGTGTCCGAATAAAAATACGAGGTCGCCTTGTCGTGAGGCGGATTTCCACATGATACTGCACTGAACTAGCCGTTTTAGAGTAGTCAACTTCACAGCTCGGAAACTTGAGTAAGGGTGGTATCGGTTCTAAGATTTATGAACTGAACCACTGTGAAATATTAGGTGGATGGACTAGTGGTAGTCAAAATCACTTTTTTCTTCTGGGAAAATTGACTGATGACCCCTTCAGTGCGATTATAATCTGGACGTTCCTCGCGATGTATATGTCTGAACATGCTGAATTCCATTCACACTCCATTCACACATGGAGAGGTTATTGATATGGAAATGGCATGTACTCGTGTATTAGACATATAAAAATAAATAGGTATTTGAACATTTCTGTAATTAAGGTTTAACATTGTTCTCGAATCGCCCTTGAAAGAATAGAAGTAAGTTCTTTTGAGTGATTGTCTTGATAGCTAAATCAGGTTTAAAAAATGTTTATCTTTAATCGTGGATTATTATTTACGATGTTACATCACAAACATTTAAAAAAATGCAAGATGGACACAAATATATCAGCATTACATTCATATAACAAACATATATTTATTAGAAGATTTTCTTAGTACCCTGAGTACTTTTTTCGGAGTTTCCAAGTGAAGAAATACAGAAGCAAATATATTTACACGTTGAGAGATTTCATTGAAAGATGGAAGTGTTTTAACGCTCATTGGGTTGTTTTTAAAAAATTGAGATCTTTTCAGAAGTAGTACAAAGTGAATCAAAACGCCGGAGATGGGTTTTGTGTTTTTTATAAGCTGTTGCAACGAAACTATTTAATAAATAGTAAAAAATGTGGAGGATTCAGCTTACATTTTACTGTGTATTTTCTGTTACTGTCAAAGGTTATATCTTTAAAACTTTAGGAGTTTGGTCCAAGATTTATTTTCAGACTCAATTTTCCATTTTTGAACTTATTAATATACTTTTATACACCAACATTTCGAATTCTCGTCTTGTCTCATTATCAAGACTGTAATTTACGGGTAAGTTTTATCTTTAACGTTCATTATTAGTACCGATTGAAAGTTACCGCTTTCACGGTGAAAGTTTCACCAAAGCGAATCACTGCGAATCTATCACGCAAGGCTAATTTCATTCGAAGCGGCGCGGCCATCGTTCGGGTATTGGACGCAGCTCTACATGACAACGCGGCGTCCACGCCGGCTGCAGAGTGCCCCCGGAACTCATCTATCATTGCGCCCGCCGCCCCCGCCGCCAGAGAGAGCTCTGCGCTTCCTGGAAGGCCGCCACCGCCGCTGAATACCGATGGCCGTGGCTCTCCGGGGGCGGGGCGGGGGCGGGGACGGGGGCGGGGCGGGGGAGAGAGCACTCGTGGACGCGGCGAGAGAAGAAAGGCAACGACCAGGGCGGGGGAATGGGAGGAGGAAGAGAACTTCAAGATCCAATGCAAAAAGTGGACGGAAAAGGAGGATATGAAAGGCAAGACACGGAATACGTGGGTGGAAAAGAAAGTCTCGAACTGGAAGAAAACGAAATTTACCAGCAAACAAACGAAATATTTTTGACGATAGATGTAGAAGTACAGCTGAAGGAGGAGGAAAGTGATAAGCGGCCAGGAGTAACGCAGCGCAATGGAGTGGGACGTGTCTCACGGGCGTCGCCGCTTCCACGCTGCCGTCCGCACACGCGCCTCCTCGCACGTCCTGGCGCACGGCAGCGCGCAACAGGTGCGTGACGAGGCGGCGAAAGGGCTGAAAGCAGGTCCCGCTGGGAGGGCGCTGCGACGCTCTGCGCTGGGCGCCCCCCCCCCCCCTTGTCGCACGAGGCCTCCAACTGCTCAGCTTATCGCGCACTTAGCCCTGGCCGATAGAAAAAACAACCGTCCTAAATACATCGATGCTCACGAATAGAAAATACGTCTGAAACCCATAAACCCCGATTTCTGAAAAAATTAAAAAGAAAGTTGTAGTTGTATTTACGTACCAAACTTGAATTTTCGAATTTTTGAAGAAAAAAACAACTGTGAATAACATCAGATTAGTTTTTGAGTTAAATAGAATTAACAAGAAGCGATCGCAGATGACTAGTACGCTGAAAACCGCTAGTTTTGGGAATAAAATTGAACAAAATATTATTCTCACCACAACAAGGCAGAAAAAATTCTTTTGAATGTTTGGATATTATGGAAAGCAGTAAGATTCCTTTAATTTCTTTCCAATTTTAATTTTTTTAAAAATTTATTTTGGGGGTTTAGTTGTTAGTGATGTTTGAGTAATTCAGCAAGGAATAAGCGAATTGATGTCGCGAAGCACTCAACCCACGAAGCGACGAAGGACTTTATTTGGAAATTTCCTATACAAGAGTGGTATTTATAGGACTATCACAGGAATAAAACTATGCCCAACAGAGTTTGAGAATGCGCCATATATTAATTATTTAAATGTATTTCATTTGCTTCCTTTAATATCTCCATTAAATCACGAAGAGAGTCAGCTAAACCTCCTCATATGATTGATGTATTGCATCACATTATGACTGAAGATTATATAGAAAAATAGGATAAAGAATTCGTAATGTTTTGAGATACGACACTCTAATCTAGCTGGACACACCAGATGTATTGTTAAACGCTATTGATGAATTTTATGAATGGATTAATTACAGATTGATAAACATTTCCTAATCCATAATTTCAGTAATAGCCTAGCTAGAAGTGACAATTAAAGAAAATACCCGCGGAATTCTTTTTATTCACACATAAGGAAACATACTTTAATAGAGTTTACCACATGAAGATTTTCTTCCACTTTTATAAAAATATATCGTATATTTTAGGGAAATCCAGATTTTATTGACCTCCATCAATGTTATTTTAATAAAGATTATGCATTAAAGAAAAGAAAATGCGAAGCACTTTAATAATTAGGAAAAGAAATTTGAACGAGATATTTCGAAGGATTCGAACTCCAGTTTTCAATCTGAACTCTTTTCTAGGACTTAATCGCTTGAATAGAGAGTTTGTGCCGGCCTTAGCGGACCGCGCTATCGATCTTCTGCGCATGCGCAGATGCACTAAAGTGATGCGAAACCTGAACTACGCATGAGTAGAAGATCGATAGTGCTTTAACGTTCGAGGGTGCACAAATTCCCCGTCTCCTTACCGCGAGGAGTGCGACGGTGCAGTGGCTGTTGAGCATAGACACTAAACTCAACTGGAAAGAACATATAAATGTTAAAACACAACAAACAAAAGCCAAACTATTTCAATTAAAGCCATTAATAAACAACCACAGTAAAATAACAATAGAAAATGCCAAACTCATATATACATCCATAATTAGACCCTTAATGCTCTATGCTTGACCAAAGCACTCTGGTTCATTTCAAACAAACAGCTTCATAAAGAAATTCAAATAAAGCCTATCATACACCATATCACTAAATTATCCCATAATTTTTACAATAATATGTCAACAATTACACAACTATCCCATTACAATCTAGGCAAAGCACCCATGAACCCCACCAGAATAAAAAATAGATTTCCCAAACATGTATTTTACATTCAATTTGCAGATTTAGATGATTCTTTGTGAGGTGCTCAGTGGGTTTTCTCTCCCTAAGATGAGCTGTAAGCTGTTAAGCACAGGGGTGCAGGCGCATGAGCGTTGGGTCTGAGGAGCGTCGAGGCGACGCACGCCAGCTGCGCGCGGTTCGTGGCTCTCTTTCCCCGCGGGTCGTGCTATTAGCGCGATCCCGGGGTTAGGCGGGAAGCACGATGGTATCGCGCCCCTTGCGTCATCGCGCGGGGACTTTCCCGTCGCCTGGCGACCCACCCGGTCGTCGCGACGCCTTTGCACCTGCGCCGCCCCGCGCCGCGCCGCCAGCGCTCATATCTCTGCGGGGCGAGGCCGCTGGCGCATGGGAAAGGAAGCCTGGCGTCGCTCGGCTGCAGCGAGTGCAATGCAATGCAATGCCGGTTGCGCGGCACTGGCAAATGTGGCTCAGGGCGTCAACTGATGCCTCTGACACCGAGGTCCTAGGAGTCCAGTCCCCTCCGTGCCAGGAGTTTCGACGCTAGCTAGATCGCTAGGCTGAATTCAGCCGCTGACTGAAGGAAATAGTCTAGCGGCCGGCTGCTCTGATCGGTTTTTCCCGTGGTTTCTTCGCACAGCACCAGGCGAATGCCAGAGCAATATCCTAACAAACGGGCTACGGACCGCGCGCGATCTTTCCTTCCTGTTCTTTGTCCTTTCCTCACACTCACATGCAATACACCATCACACCAGGAGTTTCGACGCTAGCTAGATCGCTAGGCTGAATTCAGCCGCTGACTGAAGGAAATAGTCTAGCGGCCGGCTGCTCTGATCGGTTTTTCCCGTGGTTTCTTCGCACAGCGCCAGGCGAATGCCAGAGCAATATCCTAACAAACGGGCTACAGACCGCGCGCGATCTTTCCTTCCTGTTCATTGTCCTTTCCTCACACTCACATGCAATACACCATCACACCAGGAGTTTCGACGCTAGCTAGATCGCTAGGCTGAATTCAGCCGCTGACTGAAGGAAATAGTCTAGCGGCCGGCTGCTCTGATCGGTTTTTCCCGTGGTTTCTTCGCACAGCACCAGGCGAATGCCAGAGCAATATCCTAACAAACGGGCTACAGACCGCGCGCGATCTTTCCTTCCTGTTCATTGTCCTTTCCTCACACTCACATGCAATACACCATCACACCAGGAGTTTCGACGCTAGCTAGATCGCTAGGCTGAAATTCAGCCGCTGACTGAAGGAAATAGTCTAGCGGCCGGCTGCTCTGATCGGTTTTTCCCGTGGTTTCTTCGCACAGCACCAGGCGAATGCCAGAGCAATATCCTAACAAACGGGCTACGGACCGCGCGCGATCTTTCCTTCCTGTTCTTTGTCCTTTCCTCACACTCACATGCAATACACCATCACACCAGGAGTTTCGACGCTAGCTAGATCGCTAGGCTGAATTCAGCCGCTGACTGAAGGAAATAGTCTAGCGGCCGGCTGCTCTGATCGGTTTTTCCCGTGGTTTCTTCGCACAGCGCCAGGCGAATGCCAGAGCAATATCCTAACAAACGGGCTACAGACCGCGCGCGATCTTTCCTTCCTGTTCATTGTCCTTTCCTCACACTCACATGCAATACACCATCACACCAGGAGTTTCGACGCTAGCTAGATCGCTAGGCTGAATTCAGCCGCTGACTGAAGGAAATAGTCTAGCGGCCGGCTGCTCTGATCGGTTTTTCCCGTGGTTTCTTCGCACAGCACCAGGCGAATGCCAGAGCAATATCCTAACAAACGGGCTACAGACCGCGCGCGATCTTTCCTTCCTGTTCATTGTCCTTTCCTCACACTCACATGCAATACACCATCACACCAGGAGTTTCGACGCTAGCTAGATCGCTAGGCTGAATTCAGCCGCTGACTGAAGGAAATAGTCTAGCGGCCGGCTGCTCTGATCGGTTTTTCCCGTGGTTTCTTCGCACAGCACCAGGCGAATGCCAGAGCAATATCCTAACAAACGGGCTACGGACCGCGCGCGATCTTTCCTTCCTGTTCTTTGTCCTTTCCTCACACTCACATGCAATACACCATCACACCAGGAGTTTCGACGCTAGCTAGATCGCTAGGCTGAATTCAGCCGCTGACTGAAGGAAATAGTCTAGCGGCCGGCTGCTCTGATCGGTTTTTCCCGTGGTTTCTTCGCACAGCACCAGGCGAATGCCAGAGCAATATCCTAACAAACGGGCTACAGACCGCGCGCGATCTTTCCTTCCTGTTCATTGTCCTTTCCTCACACTCACATGCAATACACCATCACACCAGGAGTTTCGACGCTAGCTAGATCGCTAGGCTGAATTCAGCCGCTGACTGAAGGAAATAGTCTAGCGGCCGGCTGCTCTGATCGGTTTTTCCCGTGGTTTCTTCGCACAGCACCAGGCGAATGCCAGAGCAATATCCTAACAAACGGGCTACGGACCGCGCGCGATCTTTCCTTCCTGTTCTTTGTCCTTTCCTCACACTCACATGCAATACACCATCACATATGTCGGTACTTCCTGCTTGTCCCGGCTGGGGCAGTACCACGCTGCTGGGAGGTACCTGGTTGGGAAATTCCTCGCAAGCCGACGTAGGTCGGCGCCGGATCCCGCCATCCACTGGAGGAAGATCACCGCCACCTCCCGCAATTAAACATGCATTACACATACGGGACTAATGACCTTAGTAGTTGACGCGCCCGGAGTCACGAAACAATAATTACACACTGGTTACCCAAAGAAATGATAGGAGTTTTAGCGCCAGGGGTGAGGAGACATCCTTAAGCTGAATTGATCACGTGACTAACGACGCTACACGGTCGTAAGGAACAGCGATGAACTTTAACATTGGTGACATTGCATTCTGCTTTGTAACAAAAGAAGCATTTCAAACTTCAAACCAAGAAGTTAAGTAATATATGAAAGGATGGAGAGAATTGGTGAGACATTTGAACCATGGTACTAGTCAAAAGTAAACAAATTTCCATTATGCAAAATGTTTTATATTTTATACTCTTCCGCGATGATAACGCAGTCTTGGATATTGAATCAGTTTTTCTTGAGATTGTAATGGATAGCAGCGTTCGTTATGACTTATGAGAATTTGACATGACATAACACGAAGATAAGTTTTCAAATACTTTTCCAAGAATTTTCATCTGACCAACATTTTCCGTTAATTCTTGTCAGAGTTGTATAGTTAGTAAGGAATACTTGCAACTGCCTCACATACGAGAATCAGGTTACCAGTTGGAAAACGCAACCTTTTTTATTTTTAGGCGGCCAGTTTACCGTTTGTAAGGTGGCCGCAGAGTATCCTACAGGCGTGTATGTAAGGTCGTGCCTCAGGCCTAAGTGATGAAGTTAAGACTTGAAGCTCCATCACATGACTGTTAGTTCATAACGTCACTACCTTACTAGCGCCAAACCAGCATCAAACCTTACCAGCACTAAAACTGCCTAATGTTTCTGCGACACTGAATCGCGCTAGTCTGCGTTTAAGCAAAACCGCAGACGCGTTGAGGAAACGTAATTGAGCGGTGATGGGACTGCGGTTATTGGGGCAAGTAATATTAAGACATGATGCTTCTGTGTCAATAATCAAAAAGTGGTTTAGATACGGATCGTTAAATGTGAAAAGCTGTTGTCGATGACTGCGTATTTCGAGACATGCGGGAATGAGTCTGGAAATTGGACACGCGTATTACTCAGCGCCGAGGTGCTCGCCGCTGCGTCGAGTGATAACTCGCCTGTCGCCGCCAGCGAACGCGAGGTGGTCTCTGAAATGAATGCGTTGGTTGGTCTGGTCGTTTTGGAGAACACATCAAACAGAAAGAGAGTAGGTACGAATGATCTTTCACGCCTGCCGCAGGGCGGTGCTAAAGCGTTCTTCAATGACGGTCGTGAAAACATGACGCTTAATTCAGTAGAAAATGTTCAAGTAACCATTTGAGTATAAATAAAAAGAGATTCTTAGAGAGTAAGATTATTCAAATGTTTTGATATTCAATCATTTTAATAAATAATCGGTTGTAGGTAAGTAAATTAAAAAAAAAGAAACATATCAAAAACACTATTTATCAAATTTAATTTTCCATAGGCGAACGTGTATTAAAACGAGATTTTACTACTTCGAGCATATCATGTTAATTATTTCACCCATATGAGAGAAATTCAGGTTGTGAAACCAGATTTAATCTATAAGCTTTTGAATGTGCCAAGAAAAGTGAGGTAATTTGTTCACAGTGAACCAGTCTTGAATACAGTCTCAGACAGTACGCATAATGTGGCTATAATTAATCTGTGGAATATTGAAAGGTACACTGAGGGAAAACCTGAAACCAATTGAAAGAAATGACTTTGCTTGTGATCTTTTTTGTACAAGCTTTAAAATGAAGTATTTAAAAAATTCAAAATAAGTAACATCGAAAGAAGTTAGATTTTTACAATTTTCGTTAATTTCAGATATTGTTTTATCTAGTTGAGTTATTTTGAGTTAACGTTTTGGAATTTCGAAATTACCAGGCATATCAAGAGGTAAAATGACAAGTAAAAAGAGGTACAGAGTGGAGTTTACACAAAATATTTTAAGTTAATGAACTATAAGTTCCACCACGCCAGCGGGGACAAGCTCTAAGCTCCCGACCGGTCTTCCGTCATGTGAGGTAGTGTAGTGCATGAAAAATGTACGTAAGGGGTGAGGATAGGACAAGGAAGAGACAGGAAAGATTGCGCGCGGTCCGTGGCTTGTTCGTTAGGGTACTGCTCCGCCATTCGCGTGGTTATTATTATTATTATTATTATTATTATTATTATTATTATTACATAGAGAACGGCGTCATTACGGAGAGATAGCGCTGCAATCATAAGCGTTAATCTCACCGTGCTCATTGCCAGGTCTCGGCCGCTCCTCAGGTGGAGAATTGGGAGTCACATGACATACGATTGAAGACGGTTCTAATTGTGAAGAGCCATCATAACATAAGTATTGTAGATACGAATCATCTTTGGCAAGAGAAGTGAATTTTCATTGGTCACTCCTGCCAAGACAATCCCTACGCTCCCGACAGGTCTCCACGTCTCTGATCGACATGTGTAGTGGGGTACTGCATGCAGGAGTGAAATGAAGAAGGAAAGATCGCGCGCGGTCTTTGGGCTGTTAGTTACACTGAGAAAAAAATATAAAACTTTCATCAATAGTAGCAGAGTTGAATTGAAGGCTTCTGATAGAAAAGGGAAATATTAGATTGAGCTGATCCATGCTTAATGTTATGTATATAACACGATGTTATAGTAAACTGAATACTTGTAACGGTCGTTTGTGACTGTACGCAGCATACAGAAATTTGTTGGTTGTAGACAAATATTTTTTTCATAGAAGGTTTCTCCTCCGGTATCTTTTTGGTTCTCATCGGAGAAACCATAGAAAACAAACAGAGAGAATTCATCCGCAAGAATAGGCAGTCAGCGGCTGACAGCGACTGAATTCGTCTTCGCTATATAGCGTCGAAAATCCGCCTCCGTTGAGACTCGAACCCAAGGCTCTCCCAGTCAACGACGTTGCACAGAAGAGTTTGCCTTAGAGGTATTTCAGCCAGTCGTAGTAGTCTCATTATCATCATCATCATTATAATTATAATTATAATTACAGTAAACCCTCATTAACACGAATTCCAAGCGACCGAAATAATCTGAGTTCGTGTTACAAAAATCAGTGTCATCCGAGTATATATGTCCCTATTACCGTAACCCCTAGCCGTGACCGAAGTTTTGTTCGTGTTGCGGCGAAATTCGCGTTAAGCGAGTTCGTGCTAACGAGGGTTTACTGTATTTATTTTAACACACATTCTTCAATGACATATAAGAAAGGGAAACGCGGCCTGAGAGGTAACTTGGGCGTTCCAGAAACTCCATTTATTTTTAAATCTTCAATTCTTAAGATTGATTTCGTTCCGTCGAAAAGGGAACAAAATATTTTTTTTTGAATCTGAGATTAGACATATGTATCGTTTGCCGCTGAAAGTACAGTGCGAGTGAATGCCATGTCCTCGACGTCCGTGGAGAGGTGTCATTGGCGGCGATTTGCAGAGGCAAGATGGCGTTCTCAAAGCGACGCTGCCTGGTGGCGATTCCGGGGACAGCAGAGGCTGCGGAGCGAATGGGAGCGTCGTTCCGGTGTTTTTTGGCTCAACGTTCCCAAAGCAGCGTCCGTCAACTTTCGTGGGGGCATTCGAGGGATAGTCGCGTTTGTTCCGGCAATGACACGGCTGTACGTCCCGCGATCTCATCAATCCTTCGATATCTCGCCGCGAGTGACTCTGATCGACTACGAGTCGCCAAGACTAAATTGGAAGACCCAAGAAAGGATTCGCGCTGAGGGTTTGTCCCATCGGATGTGGTCAGAGGAAGTAATTAATTACTGATTTGCAACGGTGGCACAAAACCAAATATATTGGTTAATGTATTATGGACCGAACACATCTGTAATGACTTTCAAGTTGATTGCAAAGCTTTGAATAACCAATAAATGAGCTGGACATTGGACACTTATTTAAAGCTTTATCAACAAAAATTCATTTTGACATGCCCTTGTGCGTTCAACATTGATATTTCGACCTCTTGTTCCACAAATAATTAAGTTTCGACAGAAGGCCTATTATTTTTACACTTGCAGTTTTAAATGCAATATGATTCACATTTAGAAATTAAATAGCACTTTGTCACAAAGCCCGAAATTAATTGGCGAGATACATCAGAAACAGAATGTTCATATACACCGTCACCGATAACACGCTTCTCAGAATAATGAAACATATATCTTATAGTACGTTGGAAAAGGTAAATAAGAACATTGAATCAATAGTAGTTTCAAAGGGCGGAGTTCTTAATAAATTGGCAGGTGGTCCGCTGCACTGCGTATCTGCGTATCTCATCGTTACGCGATTTCACGCGCGTGTTTTTTGCGCCCGCAACCGCCACCATTCCGGAGGCTCCCCACCACCACCGCTTCCACCGCAAGCGCGCTCCCACTCGGCCGCGCGCACAATTACAGCTGATTCAGAGCCGTCGGGCGCGGGGCGGCCGCGCCGGCGCGCTGCATAATGAACTCGCACCTAATATGTTAATATCGCAGAGCCGCGGCGGCTAATGAAGCCCGCTGTGCCCGCCAGACATAATCAGCGCGCGCAGATAGGCCATCTCAGCCCTCCCTGAACACGCCGCGGCCGGGGTCATGCGCTTATCTGGGCGCCGCCATCGTTTTATAATGCCGTACTTACATAAAAACCCGTTGACAGAACACACATGTTACGGTACACGTCAAAACATACACGGCTTATCTGCGCGCGCGCCGGCCGAGGCTTGTGCTGACACTCACCTGTAATTACGGGCCGTGGATGGGGGGCGGGGGCCGGGAGGGAGGGGGCGGGTGCGCGGTTGACGCGCCGCCCGGTGACAGCGCCCATGCAAATCAGGCGGCCGGGCGGCGCGTGCGGGTAATTACAGCCATTAGGGCGCCCTGGGGGGGTCCCGGGGCGCGGCCCGCCCGCCGCCCGCCCGCCCGGGCGCGCGCCGCCCCGCGCCGCGCCACGCCGCGTTCCCAGCTTGTCAGAGGATCCGCGAACGGATCCTTACCCGCCAGTTCAACTATCAATTAAAGGCGATCTTTCCTCGGTGTAATACATTCCTCCGCGTAACCGCCAATTAGAATGTCGAAAACGCATATGAAGTCGTCCGTAAAAACTATCGGCCGAGTAATTATGTCACGGCGTGTAGCGAAGACGGCCGCGCGATGTATAATTCCACGCGGGGCGGCGCGGACGGCGCGGGGTGGGCGAGCTGGGCGGGCGGCGCGGGTGGGGCGCGTGGGGTAGGCGGGTTCGCGGGGTGGGCGGATCGGCCAAGGAAGGCGGGACGGCCGGGGTTGGTGGGGTGTCCGGGGTGGGCGTTGTGAGCGGGGTGGGCGGGGCGGAGTGGGCGGGGCGGGGGGGGCGGGCAGGGGGAGGGGGGCGGGGGAGGGTGGGGGGGGCGGGGCAGGGTGGGGGTGGGCAGGGCAGGGCAGGGTGGGGTGGGCGGGGCGGGGGCAGGGTGGGGTGGGCAGGGCGGGCAGGGTGGGGTGGGCGGGGCAGGGCAGGGTGGGCGGGAGCAGGGTGGGGTGGGGTGGGCGGGGCAGGGTGGGGTGTGGTGTGCGAGGCGGGTGGGCAGGGTGGGGTGGGCGAGGCGGGCGGGCAGGCAGGGCGGGGCGGGCAAAGCGGGCGGGCGGGCGGGGTGGGTGAGTAGAGTGGGTAGGGCCGTTGGGGCGTCTGAGTGGACAGATGGGCAGGTGGGCGGGGCGGGCTCTGTGGGGTCTGCGGGCGAAGAGCAGCCCGGGAGGGTTGATGTGGGGCTTATGGAACGCGGGCGGCACCGGTGTGCGGGTGGCGCTAGTCATCCCGTGAACGGCGCGCGGCGGAATGAACGTGACGTCATGCAGACCTCCGCTGATGCGCTCTGTGGCACCGGCGAGGGCCAGAGGAAGGAACGGGCTTCGAATAATTCGTTCCAGCAGGAGGAAGGAGAGGAAGTAAATCGTACCAAATAACGGCTGCATATCCATTTCCGCATGTAAAACTAGTATCGGAACACAATATTGAAAGCGATATTATTTATTTCGATATTGATTTACTTAAATGGTAAGAATTAATATTATAGAATACTTGTGAAATTATTAATACGTAATTTTAAAATTTATTTCAAATATGCAGGGATATTTTCTATGTGAAACGTCTTGATAATACGTTTTTACGGAAGTGGGCCGTTTGCTAGGAGTGCATGTTATAGAAATTTATTATACTAATATCGCTTATACATAGTCCGCATCTTTTTTAAAGATATGGACTAATAAAAAACTATTTTATGTAGACAAAAATAAATCAAATATCAGAATTGAAACCCTAGTTTTCAGCAACCAATCAACGTAGTATGTCTACGAAATGTAGGTGGCAGGTATTCGTTTCCTTCGTTTGTTTTGCGACTTATTTCCTTAAGTAACTCAAAATATTTGTGGCCGTGGATTTTATCCAGAGCACTCTAGCGTCATCTGCGCACTGAGTCATGGCTGGCGGTCGGACGGGCGAGGGTGGTGGCGGGAGGGGAGGGGGAGGTGAGGGCGGGCGGAACTCCCCCCCCCCACCGCGCGGCAACGTATCGGCTAATTCCATGGATTACGCCGGCGCTCTTCCCGGCACCGCTGCCGAGTAATGCCTCCGTGGCCAATAACCAGAATAACCCCGTGACGTCATCCGGCGTCACGATCGGAAGGCATTCCGCTCTGCGCGGTGCGCACGGCGCCTTTCAGACAGAGGTGTCAATAATTTGGTAATGCCCTCCACAATCAATGACGAGAAAAGAATTAATTTTCGAGCGGAGAATCGCGTGTTGGCAAAACCGGTCACTCCAGATGGAGATGTAATTCTTCATACTCTTCCTCAATAAAGGGAGAGTGGATGCACACCAGACGGTGTGGGATGATGTAAACAGCACGGACGTGTAACGGAAGATCGTCTATGAGGCTCCCAACTGATTAGAGAAGGCGGAGGTCGGATTACGGGACAAACGAACGGCGCAAAGTGCGTAGTAAGTATTGAAACTGTGTGCCGAGATGGAAACGGAGCCAGTGATAGCGACGGGGGCGGCAGTGGAGGCGCAGAGTCGACGGCCGATGGCCTGTTTCTGCGACGTCCATGGCCCGCATCCCGACCAACGTCTCTTGAGGTAATGAATGGCAGACGCGACTCGGGAAAATAGTAGGTGTGATACGCATCTTAATTGGACATCAGGGAGCCTCTAAAGATGGCATCGAGCGGGCGAGAGGAGCGGAGCGGAGAAGCCTCCCGCTGACTTACGGCCCCGCGCCTCCGCGATACGCGCTTCATCTGTCATGGCATCTGCATGACAATGAGACGCGGGAGCGTCCGCGGCATTCGGCGCTTTTCACATAAATTCCCGGAGACGCCAGCCGGACGTGGCGCACCGCCGCCGCGGCGGCCCCTCGACAGTGACGCGGCGCGGCCAGCGGGAAGGCGGCCACTGCCAAGGCGAGGCTTGCCAACAGTCTTCACGGAAAAGGAGGAGGACACTCCATAACGAAAAAAAATCAACACTTTCTTTTTGTAAACATTTAATTTAGACTAACATCTGCTCTATTTCTTTCTTCTCTCCATTTGCGATTCAAGTGAAAAGATTCGTTCACAAGATGTAGATGAAGATGGTCTGAGCGTCTCGTTTTTATTTTAGTCGCTAGACATAGACATTATCATGCATGCGTGTGGCAGCGTTCAGAAAAATGATTTTCATGTTTTCTATTCGAAATTAAACAGTAAACGATACAACGTGGTGGATGTTAGTCACGTGATAAAATAAATGACAACAAACGTTAAAGATTTATTAAAAGGAGGACATTTAAAATACAAAGGAGTACGAGGGGACTATTGATGTCAACAGAGGACTGTCCTCTCAAATGAAGGACGGTTGACACCCTTAGCCAAGGCACTGCGAGCACTCTGATGTGCCTGGCATTAGAAGTGGGTACAGACTAGGGATGCGACATTGACGACAAAACATCGTTATTGCCAAACATGAATGTTATTATTTCATTTATTTAGTCAAAGAACACTCAAAACTATATGTGACGTATGGGGGGAGTATTATGCGTGCACTTTTTCTTGAAATTCTGAACCTCTTCCCCACATTTTAAGGTCAATGAGGATTAAAAGTTTCAAAAAGAAAAAAAAAACTACTAAATTAGTAACTTTTGAAAACTAGACATCTTCACTCCCTTTTTATAGAAAACTTATTTGCATCGATAAACAAACTGCAATTTTTTTGGTATTGCTAACAAAATAGTAACATACCTCCGGCTCTACTCTTACCACTACTAGCAAAAGGCGGGCTGAAAAAAACGTGCGCATAGTGAAACTTCGTTTACACGTCCAGAAGCAAAACAAGGGGCCATCTCAGCATTTGCTCAGTGTATTAGGGAAACTGGTCAATACCTAATCGAGATGGGGATCAAGATGTTCAAAATAAGAACATCGATATTAATAAAATATCCATCGATGTTTTAAAGCTGGTGTAGTAACCCATAACATGAAATTCGCGCGCAACAAAATTTAATTTGACAGTGGCTATGAATATTAATTTATAATTAAAATTTAACTGAAAATGAAGCTAAAAAACGCCTCTCCATGTTCGTAATACGAGGAAGGAACATGTGATACCACACGGTACATGTTAAACTATGTACCGTGTGGTACCATCAGTTATTATTTCGTATTTTACTTTTACAAAATTGTGATTATTGGAATTTTTCATCTGCGAATAAAACATCGCAAATTTAAAAACATCGATGTTCAAAAACATCGACTTCAGAGCATTGATATTTGAAACATCGATATTTTTATAGAAACATGGATGTTTTGAAAACATCGACATCGATATCGTATACCTGGGAGCACTCAGATACGCCTGGCATTGAAACCGGGCACGAAGTCACCCAGATCGTTCTCGGCGTCGACACCAGCGCGCCCATACAGCTACGTCCGCCAATGTTAGTTTCAGCACTTCCGTTATCCCGAACGAGCGTTATGGGGAAGTACCTATCGCGTCGGTGGACAAAAAAGGGGACGATGAATAACAACAAATGCTGGAGGCGTCATCGTATCTCTCGACATCGTTTATTGGTCAAGCGATTCTATTCAGTTTTACACGTTGAAAAGAAAGGGCAAAAATTAAATATACTGGAAAACTTTGAAATAAAAAATGCCTTCTACCTGCTGCCTTACTGAACAAACCACTATAAAACACAGCCTTATACTAAATATCATACCTCCGCTACACACATATCGTCCCCGCCCATCCTTTCCTAGTTAAGATTCCAAAGCCGACCAGAGCACAAAATGGCGCTGACTACGATGCACGTTTAAACGCCATGCTTTGTACCACGTTACTTGGTACTAAATATACATTCTTATTGGTGAAGTTGACTTCGTTTTATTTGTGATTACGAACTTCCACATGATGTGTAGTAACCATCGAGTTTATACTAATAAGAATAGTTACTTATATTGAAAACATGAAGTTTAAATTTCGATTTCTAACAAGAAAGTAGACTCCAACTAAGGACAGACTATTTTTGCCTTCGGGGAAAGTATTGCGGAAAGATACGGAAAATATGTCTTTTGTGGAAATATAGATAGCATTATTTCTATAGTTAATTGTATTCATATCATTGTGTTCGTTTCCGAGTATTTTAGAATGATGATAGGAAAATATTTACTTCTATTAAAAAAAAATCAAAGTTATGTCAATATCCCAAAAATTGTAAATATTAAAACTGGAAAACGAAATATATAATTTTCACCATAATCTACAACTTGCGTATACTGTCTCACGTTATTTCAAAACAGTTCGAAGATAATCTCAGTGGCCAACATAGATGAACCACCTTATATTAATTTGAAAAAAATGAGAGTAGAGAAAAAATGATTTGCTTATTATAGCACGTAGTGACTCATCGTTTTTATAATATATCCATCACCAATTATGCAGAATTGGAATAATTGAAACATAATGTATAAACATATTATGTCCGTCTTTGTCTACAATAAAAGGATACAATCATCATATCATATAAAGCTTGGATCAGGCCTTTAGGCCTGTTCCGACTTCAGGAGTTTCATTTGATACATTCCATCGCAGTCGTGGACGACCTACATTTCTTCTGCTTTACGGTCTGTATTCAAAACATTGAAGAGGGATGCGCGAACTGTACATTCTCTGAAGATGGTCGTACCATTGGGACCTATGTGAATCTAATATTTGGCCTATATTACAAACTTGAAGTTGTGACCTAATATCTTCATTTTTCTTGTGGACCGTCAAAGAGTATCCCGCTAGTGGTCTCAGCAACCTCATTTCTGCTGCTTCAATTTTTTTCTCTGTTGAGCTTTTATTGTCCATGCCTTTTTTATTTATGCCATATTTATTGTCCAATGATACTATAATCTATTAAAAGGAATTCCTTCTTTTCTGCGCTTTCGCCGGTCGTACAGTAAACCACCTTGGCCGCGGTGGCATCGCGTTCACTCGGCGACGCCCGACTTGGGCGGCCGCGACGCGACTTCGCGCGGGCGTGAGAACGCGTGCGCCCTCGCTGGCTGCCCTCCGCCGCGGCGCCGCGCCGCGCCCCGCCCACACCGGCAACGAAGGAATCTCCGAGACCGCCGCCGCCGGCGGGGGAGGCTGCGCCGCGCCGCGCGCGCCTGCGCCTGCGCGGGAGATGAAAGCCGCGATTAAAGGACACCGGGCGGGTTAAGGCAGGTCAGGGGGAGGCACAGAAGATGCGAGGAAAGAAGGGATTCCGGCGGCGAGGAAGAGGATGGCGAATGCATAGATAGAGGCAACGGAACGGAAAATATCGATGGAGCTAACGCGAGCGGTGTTGGAGTTCACCGTAATGACAGGGCGGGTTGAAGGGTGTGAATGTGGGAACGGCGAGAGCGCATGTAATGCGGTGGGCAATGTGAAGGAAGGGAAGAGAAGATGGCAGGAAATGCGACGGTTGCGCTACGAGAGGAATCAGGGAAAGGAGCGGCGCAGCAGGCTCGGAGTCTTTCCTCATTTGCATACGATTGCCTATCGCGTCTACAGCGATAAGTACTTAGTGAAGAGCAGCACAGGGCAACTGCGACGGATGAGGCGGTGGCGGCGATGGCGGCAGTGGTGGCGGTAGCGGTGGTGGCGGCGGCGGCGGCGGCGGCGGCGGCGGTGGCGACGGCGGCAGCGGCGGTGCCGGCGGCGGTGGCGGTAACGGTGGCGGTGGCGGTGGCGGTGACGGTGACGGTGACGGTGACGGTGACGGTGACGGTGACGGTGACGGTGACGGTGACGGTGACGGTGACGGTGACGGTGACGGTGACGGTGTCGGTGACGGTGACGATGGCGGTGACGATGGCGGTGACGATGGCGGTGACGATGGCGGTGACGATGGCGGTGACGATGGCGGTGACGATGGCGGTGACGATGGCGGTGACGATGGCAGTGACGATGGCGGTGACGATGGCGGTGACGATGGCGGTGACGATGGCGGTGACGGTGGCGGTGGCGGCGGTGGCGATCGCAGCGCTTGTTCTTCAAACGCTCGCTCTCGCGTTTCGTTCACAGCCTCTCACAGATCCTTTAGCTTTCCACTTCCCCCACTCTGTCGTTTCCCCTCCTCCGCGCCGGCCTACGCACACTTCTCGAGTAGAGAATTTAAAACTAGCTATTATGGCGAGATAAGGTGGGTTTTTGACCCATGTATAATTTATCCGGCTCAACGACCCAGGTGGGTTCGGGAAACAATAAAGCCCCCACAGGTGAATGGAACTATTATTCGAAGTTTGCACAGAGCTGGCCCGCATTAACTGGCACTGATCACCGCTACGCACTGAATCCATTAAACGAAATTCGATCAGAAAATTATGTAGACGAGGAGAAGCGCCGAGGTGGGCGGGCCGGGGGCGGTGGCGTCACTGACGGCCGTGCGTCTCACACTCTGAGCTCCCACGGAAAAACCGCACCACAAGAGAGAGGCGTTATGTGTCGAACAAGGGGCGTTTCTTTGATCGTATAACGCGAGCGGACGCCGACAGGATGGCCGATCTTGTACTACAGCAAATTTACTTAGTGTCGAGCGAGTTACACTCTCCTCTTATCGCATACTACCCACCTCTAATGGCCAGAGCACGCTTAGGAACGGCACCACATCTGGTGTCGGGAAATTCCAGTAACCCGACCGCCCTTTCGCGGACAGATCGCGAAAACCAACCGTAGAACCTTTCTAAGACGAAATACGTGTTTTGTGCATTCACCTTTGGCGGCCGAGTTGTCAAGGAGCCGTGTTCGACGCTCGTGGCGTCAGCTGGGGCGGCAGTCGTTGGGCTTGTACTGTTCGGTTCCGAGTTCTCCGGCCCTGTGAGAGGGGTCTAAGTTTCTCCGCGGGGTGAAGGGAGCGCGATAAGGTGATGGGCTGTAGGATTTGTTTGACAGACGTCCGTGAGTCACACATGGGCTGTAGGAAAGGGCCAGCGCGTGCTTGGTCAATGCATTGGTTTCGCAAACATCAGCTCAGTTTTGATTCAGAGTGCGCGAATGTCAGATGCGAAATGGCGAAGCGGAAATCGAATTCGACAATTTACAGTGAAGGTCGTCGGTTCTGCATCAGGCGACTACCATGGTCAGATGAATCAAGAAAATTTTGAAAAGTGGGTGAGAGACACATTAGTACAAAAACTGCCTTTTAAGGCAGTAATTGTTTGTGATAATGCTCCATATCAGTGTGTTAGCCAATAAAACCCCAACTGCATATGCATTAAAGCGCGACATGATTCAATGGTTGAATGCAAAAGGAATGCATGCTAATGAAAACCGGAGGAACCCTGAATTATACCAACTAGTTCTGCTACTAAAACCTCAGAACAAGACATGAAAAATTGATGAGCTGTTTACCAGTAGGGGTCATTCTGTCATCCACCTTCTGAATCCCATTGAAATGGCGTGGGCAAAAATTAAGAGACTTATAAAGGACAGCAAAGAAGTTGTTAGAGCTTACAAACTGGGCTATCACTCAAGTCACTATTGAAGACTGGAAGGGTTACTGCGCTCATGTCATGAAACTTGAAAATGAATACTGGAGGAGGGACGGTCCAGTGCCAGATATTATAGACAGTATTGTTATAAATATGGACTCGGATATCGAGTGTGAAGACACTGAAAATAGCGATAGTTCATCGGTGGACAATGATTAGGTAAGGTCAATGTCTTTAACTCAATAGTAGTGTCCACTCTTCCCCCACTCCCTACCGTCGCTTCCTTTCTGTATCCCCACTCTACCCCCTCTCCTTCGCTCTGCGACTGACACAGCGAAATGGCATGACGTCACAGAGCCGGAGACATCAGAACTGAACTGTACTGGACTTGTAACAAACGGACGATCCCGTGAATGAGTGCGGCGAAGCGCCAACCTCGAGGCGACGACCTAGCGGCTTTCTCCCGCGCCTTGCCCTTCGCGAGGGCGTGGCGTGGCGTCGCGGGGCGAGGAGGGGCGGGGCGGGGCGTGGGAACGCGAGCAGTGGACGGCGCGGCGCCGCTCTTGGCCGCGCTGACCCACATCAGCGGCGCGGGCGGGCGAATGGGCGAACGAATGGGCGGGCGAGAGGGCGTTGGGCGCTGCAAGACGCCTTGGGGCGTGGGCGACGGCGCGGGCGGGCAAGAGCTCGACATTTCGGCGCCCCGCCGCCCCGCTCTTGCCTCTCTCGCCATGTCTCTCTCTTTCCTCTCTCGGTCCTCTCTCTCTTTGGGCCCCTCTCTCCGTCTCTCTCTCTGGCCCTCTCTCTGGCCCTCTCTCTGGCCCTCTCTCTGGCCCTCTCTCTGGCCCTCTCTCTGGCCCTCTCTCTGGCCCTCTCTGGCCCTCTCTCTGGCCCTCTCTCTGGCCCTCTCTCTGGCCCTCTCTCTGGCCCTCTCTCTGGCCCTCTCTCTGGCCCTCTCTCTCTCTGGCCCTCTCTCTCTCTGGCCCTCTCTCTCTGGCCCTCTCTCTCTGGCCCTCTCTCTCTGGCCCTCTCTCTGACCCTCTCTCTCTGACCCTCTGTCTCTGGCCCTCTCTCTCTTTCTCCTTCAGCCTCTCTCTCTCGGCCTGTCCGTCTCTGCCTTTGGCGGGAGGGGGAGGAGCGGTCGCATCCCGCACCCGCCCTCTGCTCATTGAGGCCAAGGGCTTGGAATCGGAGAAGGCGTCCGCGCCGCGAGCTCCTAATCGCTCGCCTCTGGAGGACAAGGCGCGGCTACGAAGCGCTTCTTTCGTCCTTTCCCACCTCGAGAGGTTACAAAACACTCCGTCCTCATAGGCGATAAAAGCTGCGGCTGTTCAATGCCTGGTCAAATTCTACTCGAACAACTCCGAGTCGTAAAGGAAGGGAAATGCGCGCAATAAACTTGAGGTTCTTTTTGTCTTTTACTACACAAAAAGGGACTGAAAACAAGAAATACAACAACTATATTTTCGGATATTACATAGACTAAATTTTAACAAGGAACATCTTAATGATTACAACAGGAGATCACAAAGACATGTTTTTTAATACCCGTGCCAAAGGATTAAATAATTTCTTGGGAGAGTTGCCAAAGGAGAACGTATAGCAGAAGACGACGAAGGACGAGGAAGGATGAGGTAGACAAACAAGGAGAATGTATAGCAGATAACCATTCACTTCAATTTTCATTCTTGCCAAAACTTATTACATACCAATATCTTGAGATATGAACACAAACAAAATAAATCACATGATTTTCCAATAACATTGTTGACATGAAAGATAATTTAAAATTTATGTAATGTGACAGCCTATAACGGATTGAATAGTGACCTGAAAAAATGTTTGAATGCAATGAATACACGATCTTTAAAAATGTTTACAGATTTTTGTGGAAAGAGAAAGGCACAACATTGGCGAATTAGAAGATAAGTAAATCGTACTGCAAGAAATGCAGAAAGTAGCAAGTCATTGGAAATTGAAAACATGAATGTCAAACTGGGAAGAACTACAAGGCAGATCAAAAAGAAGCTCTTGGTGGAAAGTAGACAGTAAAACATTTTATCGACATCAATAAGGCTTGAGGATCCATTAGGTCATACCATTTGATTGTTGCTATTTTAAGTTTAAGGAAGTGATTTTGACATCATTAGTTATTATTACAAGTGTCAATGCCTCACTTAAGAACTGTTTCTAGCAGGTGTCTGAAATATATTATTCAAACAATTAACCTAAAATGCAGAACACGAATATATTCCGTAATATTTATAGATGTATGAGAATGTTGTAAAGGTTGTAATATAATTATCCCGTAGATCTATAATTATTCTTATTAATATCATTTAATAATAATAATAATAATAATTATTATTATTATTATTATTATTATTATTATTATTATTATTATTATTATTATAATAAAAAGTCGCGCTACTTCGCTAAGAAAAACTCCGGCGTCTCTCGGTGCATTGGAGGGACTGCAGCGATGCCCGTGGAGAGCCGCGGGAATTATCGCAGTGGGGGTAGACTGCGGGGGCGGGGCGGGGAGGCCCGGGGCGGGAGTGCCCGAAAACGGGACCGCCGCCGCGCGGGCGCAGCCGGGCGGGGTGGGGCGGGGAGGAGAGGACGGGGCGCGCTTGCGAAACCCGCCTTCGAATGGATCAAATTGCCCCAACCAACCTCTCGATACCTCCGCAAAAGTCATTGTGGTTGTGGCGGAGGCCGGGGGTAAAGTTCAGCGCAATTTCAGTGAAAGCGCCCTCGGCCGCCCTCGCGCGCGCTCTGCTCTGTTCTGCTCCGCCAGGCTCCGAGAGCCCTGCGCCTGCCGCGCTCCGCCCGCCCTCGCTCCCAGGAAACGGAACTGCCAGCGCGCGGTTGGCACAGCGGCCACAAATCATCCGTGTTCGAATTTAGATGTTAAAAATAGCAATGTTCAAAGTTCGAAGGAAATCTGATGTTAAAATCAGGTTCAAAATAATAATATCGATCTAAATAATACATCGCTCCCACAACCATCGATGTTTTTAATGATCGACATTTTGAAAATAATTTTTTTATTGTTACTTTTAATCTTTAACATTATTGCTCTCTGCTATTGGGGGGATTCAATTCTAGTGTAGCTGTGTTTAGTCATTTACAATAGCAATTATCTGCAAGAGCAGAAAAATAATAACAATGTACAAAAATTTTATCAGATTTAAATAGTACAGAAGTAATAGACTATATTGATCAACGAAAACTTTCTGAGTGTTAAGCAGAAAGTTCTGTATTATTTTGTACGTAGATGGATAGTTTACAAAATATTTTCTTACCAGAAGCCGCAGTAAACCAGGTATAAAATAAATTTAGGGGAGAATAATTTATTTATTTCATTCTCTCTAATTACACTACAAATTACACATTGTCCAACACCAAAACCACTAACACCGTTCAGCGCAAAGGAGAAGAAAGCGCAACAGGTTGTCGAGCAATCTGAGGGGATTGGTTACCATTTGTCTGCCAAGCAGAAGTTCCATCTTTAGCCCGAAAGAGAGACTCTCCTAGAATTTAGAATTTCATCCTTATCAGACCCATCGTTCTTAGTGGCTTTGGTATGAAAGACTGTTTAATTAATTGGTATGAGAAACATTATGACAAGTTTTATTTATTATTATGGAATTTTTTCTTTCAAAAACAAATCATTCAATACAAACTATCGATGTTAAAAGACATTGGTTTTAAAATATCGATATTAAAATTTCTGAAATTATTACAGAAACATCAACATGTATGATGCAGTAGTAGCGTGCAACGGTAATTCTCATGCACAGCACTGTCAAGAAGTTAATACAATCATGTCCACTACATGCTTTTCATTTCCAATGATTAAGGCAAGCAAGCAGTTTATGGTAATATTTCTCTTCAGTTATGTTTAACAGAACCGATTTATAGAAAAGCTTAAATGGTATTACGACAATATTTAATTTAAATACATTTTACTAAGCGAAAAGAAAATAACCAGCCGGTTAGTTAAGGAAGAGATAGTGCGTATATGAGTCTGGTCAGGACAGGATTTAAGTCTTGAGAAAGAAGAATATGATGATTTCCAATCCTTCATAAGATTGATTTATAGAATAGTCATTGTACTACAGTACTTTGGTTTTGTGTTGTCATACATTGAGAAATGTCAAAAGATTAAACCTTACATTCATCTCTACCCTTTGCCGCATGAGACGCATCCTGCGACCGACACAATTGCTAATCGCCCTCTTAAAACACTGGAGTTCGCCTCTTAGTCTGTAATTACAGCTGACTGTGCAACCTTCCTTAAAGGCCAACAGATAATTTGTTGAATTGATGTTAGCAATCCTCGATATCTCTCAAACTTTCCGCTGGAACTCCGATACACCGCCGTTTCAGCCCCTCCTTGCGAAACCAAGAAGAAACTCACGCTCCGTATCTGAGATCTGGCAGGAATAACAATCTCCCCTCTCCCTTTTTCTTGTGGGATATCCGCGAATGTCTGAATGTACACTATCACGACGGTCGCTAAATTACGAACACTTATCTCAGTTATTGCTCCGCCGCAAGGCGCGGGGCACATTCGTTTCTCCCCGACAAAGTGCGCGAGGCGCTCTAAACAAGCTCTAAAGGCTCGTGCGGTCGAGAGGGGAAAGAATTAATTTTCGACGCAGCTACGTTCTGCTTTACGATCGCACTTGAAGTATGAAGTATGAAACGCAATCTGCGCACCGCGTCGGCGTTGTTTGAACAGGCCGCCGCCGCCGCCAGCGCGCCCCGTGGCCGCCGCGCGGGGAGGAATGTTTTTCTGTAAACAATATGAGTTATCCGGCGATAATGACCAATATAAGCGATTTTTTAAGGAACGTTAAGTGCCTGAGCAGGTTTCGAGTACAAAACAATCACGGCGATGATTAAATACCTCACAGGTTCCATTTCCAGAGACTCGACGCGGTACCGCGTTTATATAGCTTGGGAAATCCGATGGATCCGAGGAGTCATTATGTGAGAGACTTGTAGTATGGAGACAGCAATGCTATGTATCTAATAAATACAGTAAATGCAATTACGGTCGATCTAATAAGGAGTTATTGAATCCTAAAGATGGCACAATACAAACTGTACTGTCCTATTTCATAACCAGGAAGCACTGTGCTGATTTGCCTTTATAATCTATCGTAATAAAATGTCAATACCAATAAGCTCTCTCGTAAATTTAATGAGCTTTTCGACATATCGAGAGCTAACGTGTAATACGTGAACTAGTAGTTTGATTATGAAGAGTAATATAATTTCCATAAATAAAATGAATACACGGATGGCACTATCTCCATTACTAAGACATCTTAGAAGCTCTTCGTCCTATAGTATAACTCGCAGAAATTACGACTATTCCACTCGAGATATTAAAACCAATAGTGGTTAACTACACATATACAATGTCCCAATCAGAGCGGTGTATCTGAAAAAATGTATCGCTGTTTCTATCCGATATTTCTTACTATCCCTCCCTATTGGCGAATAATAAGATGCGACTCATCTATCTTCGAAGGCAGTAAGTATTGATAGCTATGTTGCTGTGCAATAAACCGCGTGTGCACATAACCTCTTGATTTTAACACGCTATCAGTTATTTTCAATACATGGCGCATTTTGGAACTCTGTTGGACGTAATTTCTTTCGTGGAGTAGTCCATTTAAATACAACTCGTGCTTCGGAAATTGTCAGATAAATCTCCTCCGCGCTTCGCGAGTTGCGAGTTTATCGACTATTTTCATAGGACTCGTGCAATTCCCTATGAGAATTTCATATAATTTTGCACATTCCATGCCATTAGTTTGAAGATACGTACAAATCAAATAGAACTTCAGAAACACATCAAACTGTAGGCTTACTCGAAAGGGGTACCAACTGTTCATAAAAATAATTATAATAAATATGTTAAAACTAGAGCATTGACTTATTCTCGTTCAATATATTTTGTATGATATAAATGATTACAATACAGTAATCCCTCGTTAGCTCGAACTCGCTACTCGCTTAACATGAATTTCGTCGTATCATGAAAAGTAAGCGCTGGCAAGGAAATCTGTTATATATATATATATATATATATATATATATATATATATATATATATATATATATATATATATATAGGGCTTGATTTCTGGCGGAACGCGACGAAACGGCGTTTCTGTACCTCGGGAATAATTAGAAAATTATATTATGTATAAATAGCTATTTCTATTAAATGAACAATTAATTTGAGGCGCGTTATGCAAATATATATTATATATATATATATATATATATATATATATATATATATATATATATATATATATATATATATATACACACTAGCATAACGTGAATTTTTGAAACGCTAACACCGATTATTTCAGTCCCTCTGAATTCCCCGTGTTAACGAGATTTTTTTTCTGCATTGCAAATAGCAATGAACAATGAAAAGGAAACAAGTTATTCAATCTGCCAGTGGATCCTGTCGGCTCGTGGTCCTCGGAGCGGTCCGCGGCGGCGCACGGGCGCGGCGCGGCTCGAAGGCGCTCTGCGAGGGAGTGGGTGGGGGAGGGGAGGGGGAAGGGGGAGGGCGCGGGTCGAGAGGCGCGTCGCCGCGGGCGCCGCCGCCGGTAATTAAAACCCGGCGGGGCGTGAGAGCGGCCGCGCCGGCCCTGGCCTCCCCCCCCCCCGTTCACTCCCGCCAATCGCTTCCTGCGCGCCTCTCCACATAACCTCCCGAATTCCTCGCCACCTCAGCGATCGCACTTCCGGTTCAGTACTTATGTTTGCACGGACGGCTTTCTTTGCTTCGTATTTTCTTTGGTCTTTCTTTGCATTTGCTCTTCGGCTGCATCATGTTAGTTTCCGTGTTTGTTTGAATTGTTTGCCATGTCAACTATTTTTCTACTTTCAACATTTCTTTCGCTATTCGTTCCACTTTAATCAATCCTTTCCCTTCCAAAAAAAACTCCGTGTTTTATTGATTATTCCTTGTTTCATCTTTTCCCTCATTTCACCTCCACGGCTTTCCCTTTGGCCGCAGCCAGCGTCGGCGACCGGAGCGCTCTCCAGATGATGTATGGGCGGAGCCGTCCTGGGCGGCTGGCCGGTGCGCTGCGGGGGGCGGCGGGGCGGGGCGGGGCGGAGGCGGGGGCGGCCGCGGGGAGGGGAGATCTGGAGCAGGATGCTGCGCCGCCGCCGCCGCCAGCTCCATCGATCACGCGCGCGGGCGCTGACGCAACGCAGGTCGCCCCCTCCTACTCCTCCCCTGCGAGGTATTACGTGCGTCGCACCCGCCCCCGCCCCCACCCCCACCCCCCACCCGCTCCCGCGCGGCGAAGGCGACTCGTGTCGATCACCTCTGATGGACCGCACCCCAGGGGATCTATTGCCCGCCAGGCGGCGCGGGCGGGATGGGGCAAGCAGCCGGCGCGTTCTACAAAAAGTGATCTCACCGAAAAGGCTCTCGCTAGTGCGAATAATACATTACTGGTGGTAATTGGGAGTTTAGGAGAATTTAGTAGGTCTCCTTCTCACTCGATTCGTTTCAAAGAACAAGATAGTGAAAATATTCCTAGATCTTTAAGTACTGTATAACACAATATCTTTAAGAGTGTGAAAATGAAAACTGAAAGAAAAGGAAATATTGATAAAAATAATTTACAAATTCTAATCTACAAAGACGAGGAAGAATGAAGAATTTTAATATAATTCATGGAGTTTTCAACATAAAAGTTGCCGTTTAAATGCTCAAAGTTCTACCATTTATTATCCCCCGTCTTTTTCCACAAGTGTTAATGTCATGGGAACTAATACTCTTTTCAACAAATAGTGGATATCATGAAACGTCTATAACATTGTGTTAAAAGTCTTGAAATTGCACATTTAAATATGGTCATCAACTGGGGTTTGTGAAAAAAGAGGGACCGTATGCACCTTCTCACTTCCAGAGGGTGGTGAAATGGAAGCAGAGAGCGAAACCTATCGCCGCGAGAACGTCCGTATGCCGTTGTAACTTCTCCGACACCTAACCTCACGTTCGATCGCGTTCACCCGATCACCCTTGTCCTTGGAGAGGCGACTCCCGCTATGCGCGCTGATCGACAGTAGGCTGCTCCACTTCACAGGACATGGCGTCGTCCCCACGACTTCTTGGTCTGACATGCATTGAAACTGCACATAACCGCTACTTTAACACGCGAATGTTCTTTCTGAATACTAACCGCCATTTTCGCAACCTTCACTGGATGTACTCCTACTACGCCTTCTCCGAGCTACAGCAAACACGTACTAAATTGCGTACTTACGTAAATGTACATGAATCAATACCTGCCAAGAGGAGCTAGTGTGGTAATTGGGACGTTCATTTTGCCCTCAATTCACAATCGCTTTTAATTTTTTAAATGAATTTAGAAACATTTGAGGCCCAAGAGTGCTCTTGAGGGAGGTGGCGAGCAACCCGTGTGCCCCGCTAACGACTTCCTTGCGCGCGGCGCGGTGCGGCGCCGGCGCCGGCGCCGGCAGCCGCTTTCCCGCCGCGAGCTCTCGTCGCTCGGCGCTCGGCGCGGCTCTCCATCAGCGCGGCTGGCGGCGGTTGCACAAGGCATTACACCGACGCGGATGCGGCGGCGGCGAAGACGCTCTTACGGACGGCGCCGCGCCGCAGTAACTCGCGTCTCTTTCCCTCACTGCGTCACCGCCCGGCAGCACCAACCCTTCCACCCCACTCGCCACCTTCCTTACTCTCTAGTCGACCCCATCATCCCACCATCGCCCTCATCACACCGCCGCCCCCTTCCTTACTCCCTAACCATGCCCGGCCCCTGCGGCCCCCCCACCACCCCCGCAACACTGCCGCCCCCTTCCTTACTCACCGTCCCTGCCCCCCTCGCTGGCCCCCGCGACCAACCGCCGCCTCCGCCATAACGCCTCCATTTCCTTAGCACCGTCGTAACTTCCTTACTCCCTAGCCCTCCGCCGACCTCACCATCGCCCTCGCCACAACGCTACCGCCGCCTTCCTTACTCACTCGCCGTCGCTGCCCTCGCCGCCCCAGCCGACCCCACCATCCCACTGTCGTTCCAGCCCCCTCAGCGTCGTCCACCTCCTTCCTCACACACTCAACTTTTCTGCACCCCTCGCTGTCCCCGGCGACCCACCGCCGCCCCCGCCATAACGCCTCCATCTCCTTATCACTGTCGCCCCTTCCTTACTCCCTAGCAACCTCAATCAACCCACCATCGCCCTCGGCACAACGCCCTCGCTCCCTCTGCACCGTCGCCCATTCCTTGTTCGCTCGCCGTCGCCTGCTCCCGCTTCCCCGCGGCCCAAGCTACTACGCCTCCGCCGCTGCCATCGTCGCCTTTGCCACTGAGGATACGACATCGCCAGCATTGATGCTTCAAAACCTCGATGTTAAAAATGAAATAATCGACATCGCACCAAACCCATCCATGCTTTTTTAACATGGATCTTCTTAAAACTGCAAAACCATTCATGTATGGGTAATTGAAGACGATGTATGATGTAGTTGAATATGATATCGTTTATTTATTTTTAAATGAGATTTAATTAACAAAAACAGTTATAAAAATGACCAAGACAAGTAACAAAACTTTTATCACTTCATTGATTAATTCAAAAACTACATAGAGTTCATTTATCAAAAATGAAAATTCGATTATAATTATTCTCTCTCTTGATCACATTGCTCTAAAAAATTTTGAATTTATGAAAGTCAGAAAATTTTTAGAGGCTTTTGTTATGATGGTACATTTTTATTTAAAAATAAAATATCAATCATGTAAAAATATCGATGTTGAAAAGCATCGGTTTGAAAAAAAATCTATGATAATCCATTGATTATTTTATAGAGAAACATGGATTTTGGTTACATGTGTTAGCGAAATGAATTTACTACACATAGGAACAAAATGTATCTACTTTTTCGTCACCAGAGCCCGACAATAAAAGCATTTCCGTCGAAAAATTGCAGATTTGCTCAGCACGATTACAATACTTTTTCTTTACAACTAACGAAGGAAGGCGAGAAAGCAAAAAGAGTGCAGATATAAAGCGATAGGCTATGGGATGACCCGGAGGTCGCTAGCATGGCCCTGGCAAAGCGGCCATATTAGGGCGAGGGCTGGTCGTGGCCGCTGGGGCCGGGCGGCGCGGCGCGGCGCGGCGCGGCATGCACTTGCAGACACGTGGGGAGCGTGACGCGCCGCGGAAATGTCGCCCCATCCGGCGCAGGACGACCGCCTGGACATCGGCCACTTGTCGCCTTTTTATTGTGTGGGTGTAGGACAGCCTCCAGGCTCCTTCCGGTGGGGATCAATGACACTCGTACATGATGCGCTCGTTTTTGTTGCAGCTATCTCGCCCGCTGCGTTACACGACGCGACATATTCTTGTGGGCGTGAAGTAATGAAGTTTTTATTGACAAGAGCAGCAACTAAAAAGTCAAAGTTAGGGATGTCTATTCTAAATGGATTATAATATATATTACCCTGTAAACGTTTCACAGTGATTAGGGTACAAATTTCTGTTGAAAATGTTGGTTAATTTTCAATCGCATCTTATCGACGTATGATTTCTGATAGAACGCTCCAGCGTACTTAAAAAATAGAAATTTTAAGGAACCCAGATTATAATTAACAAAAATCATTTGAATACTAAAATGTATTAGATACTATTCACGATCAACAAATACTGATAATAATGAATCGCTTCCTCGTTGCTATAAATATTATTTCTTGTCACGTTCTTTTTACATTTCAGAATTAAAGAATAAGCTTTAATTGCACTAAAATTTTGTATTAGTTCACACTGATACTCCCTTCCACTTTTTGATTAAATATTTAATGTAGTTCATTTTTCTGGGATATAATACCCTCTGATATAAAGAGATAGATCATTCATTGCGCAGTGAATAAGCCTTTTTTACTTTTCAAGGCACGACTTTTCAATGTAACAAAGCCGATGCAATTACTGTAAAACGGTTAAAAGTTCGCTCTGAAAAGTACGGAAATTTGACTTTACCACTTATTCAATGCCCTTACAGACAAGAAAAGAAATATATAAAAGTATTATTTTTGATAAAAGCGAAATTAAAAGAACAATAAATGGAAGGCAAATGTGAGGACTGAAGATGATAAAGACGAATAAGTATTGAAGTGTGAGGTACAGCTAGTGGTGCTGCAACCGCATATACTTTTAGGCATTATTTCAAACTTCCGCAATTTCCGAAAATGAAACCTGGGCCATTTCCAAACGTCTTTTGCTCTATTATTAAAAAAAATGTAACGGAAATTTGGAGCCCTTTTTGAGATTTTTTAAGTAAATTACATTAACTTCAAGCAGAAATTACGCGATAACTATTCTTTTCTATAAAAAATTGTGCATGGCCTTTTCCCAAAATCCAATTTAAAAAGTAACAAAAAATCTCTATGATAAATATTATATTTTTTGCAATCTTCATTTTTTGAAATTTTCAAAAATACCGTTGTAGTTGCAGAAAGACGAAAATATTCTGAACTTTTACAATATTCGAAAATTTAGAGAGTTCAGTGAAAATGAACATATGCCATTTTTAAGCTTTCTTTACTTTATCCAAAACAAAGTTAAATAAAAAATATAGAGCTAATTTTGAGAAAATGTTAGAAAACTTGGTGGCTAATTTGATTATGTTAAAACTTTTAGTAAATATTTTTTGATAAGAATACCATTTCTGTAATATTTATCAATAATTGGTACGCAATGAAATTGATTAGATTTTTGAAATCTAATACGCATCATCCTAATCGTATAACTACTTGTTTATCGACCCTCCATTCGTTTTCTTTGCAAGAATTTAATTTTCATGTTGGTTTCGAGCCACACTTTTGACTACTTGGGAGGAATCTATTCGCTGAAGGGTGTCTGTAGGTCTATATTTCATATTTTACTTCATCACATGCTCTATTAAACTCACACAGCGATGTGCTTGAGGCCGCACACATGGAGAACTGGATGCGGTTGCGGAGCTCCAGGTCCGGTCTGCTATCGAAGGCGCTCGCGAGAGTGGGCTGGCCCGGCCCGGCCCGGCCCGGCCCGGCCGGCCGCCCGGCCCGTTGTTCGGGATTTATAGAGGTGGGTGGGGAGGCGGCTGCTGATGTGGAGCAGTTGCCCCGCCCCCGCCCGCGCCCACGACGCAGATGTTGCGCTTGCCGGCCGCGTGCCTTGGGAGGTGCCCGTCTCTCGCAGGCCGCTGGCCGCTGCGGGCGCAACGCCTCGCGAATGCTAAATAGAACTAACTCGCGGGGTAGGAAAGCCCATCTGCCAAGCCCAGGCCCACAGGCGTATCACGCTCGCGAACAGAAATTGAAAACATTCGTGGAAGACCAGAGTTGCAGGCTTTGGAGGCATAATTACTTTTGCGGACGTTAACAAATTCAGACTGTTTCGTAGGCTTACTACAACTATGTACGTGTTACTAATGGTTTGCATGTCGGTCTCGGCGGAAAGCTTAGACCAGTGTCTAAGTAAACATTGGAGAAAGCTACGGGATTGAATACGGAATATGGCACAAGTGTTTTTTCACAATAAGATTGGGGAGAGATTTGTTTGTCATATTCAATGAAATCTTATTAGTACACTATTATTACATCTTATTTAATTTCATACTAATTTAAATTCATAATTCAATACCTTCAAAGTCTTTTCGTAAATTGTATTGTATACATGTATGTTCAAGTTGACATAAAGAAAGGATGTAGTAAATAAATGCAAAACACGCTTTAAGAATACTGAAAAGACTACCATTCACGTTCCTTTTTTTTCGAGTTTCAAGAAGCCTTAGTTATCTTTGGAAGGAACGGAACAATCATTCATAAGAAATCTTAGGAGACACTATCCCATGAATGACAATGACTACAGAGCTGTGTCGTCGTTTGCAGGATTATTTTATACACTATACTCTGATACATTTTTTTAAAACTTTCTCCGCTTACTACGTACTTACGTAGTAAAGAGAAATTGTTGTAATTTTGCTGCGAAAATCGGTAAATTTTTGGCCAGGAAAACTCGTATTATCGGGTCCTGGTAAAAAAAGAGGATAAATGTTGTTCCAATATAAAGCAAATTACTTCCTCTAACAGGTTCTGTAGTGAGCATGTGTTTTGTGAGTCCTGGCTTCCGAAAAATAGATTAACGTCAAAAGTCTGTCTGTCCGTATGCGGTCAGCACTGGATCCTAAATGGTTCAGACCATTTTCTCCAAAATAGATGTCCGTCGATCGGTCTAAATGAAATGAAGGCTTTGCATGATTGATATGGATATTTTGATTTGTGAAGATTTTTAGATAAAGCTTCAACATCATTTTCAAAATTTTCGGAAAATTGACTCTATATTTTTTTATTAAACTTTTCCCTAAGAAAGCGTAAATGACGCTCAAAAATGTTGCCAATCTCATTTCCCCATTTATCCTATTTTTCCTCTCTCGTATGTAGCAAAGGACGGTAAAAAAAACTGGGGCTGGCCATGTTTTCGGCGAACACGAAATTACAAAGCTCTCAGATTGCACACGTACAATATTTCTAATACTTCTGATACTTTTCTTGAATCAAATCCGTTCTAAAAAAATTGCTATCAGCAAAGTCTTGTACAAGTCTTTTGAAAAAAACAACAATAAAAAACTAGCAGTAATTTCTGCTCGAATTGAATGCAATTTATTATCCTTATTTTCTTTCCGAAAATGGCTTCAATTTTGTTTCTTTAAATTTTTGCTACGGATGGAACAATGGACACTTTAAAAAATAGCACATTCTCGTTAAAATGTTTAAATTTTGAAAATTTTCATAAGTTAGAAATAATGTCAGTAATTACGTGTTGTACCACCATTAATTTCTTATTCTTGGATTATTTCTGACGTGTGAGCTTCACAGGCTGTTCTGAAAAGCGTAGGTTCCGTCTGGACAGGCTATTGGCTTTCAATCCGCACCAAATGAGGGAAACTATGCGAATGCCATTGAGGGAGACTACTTCAATCAAATTCCTGAATTGTGTATTGACCTTAAATCAGATCATTGTGTTGCTAGCGCGAGGAATTTACATAAGATAAATTGCGTACAAATGCAGCTCCTGGCCGTGAAAATGGAGAACGTTGATGTAGACAATGTTTCTTTCGTATATCACGTATTTCTAATTAGCTGTCTAATTGTCTCCCCGAGAACAATCTCCTCTGTGAGATTCTTTAGACCCGTATTATAAGTATTTGCCGATTAAGATTTATACTTTTAAGTGTTTACTAAGCAATTGTTTGTGAACTGTGTCAACGAATATCTAATTACTATTACACAATCATTTAAGAAATATATGTATTTAAGAACACAAGTTTTATAAATAATTATACCTTATCATGAATATAATTATCACCTTATATTCATTATACGTATGGTACTTTCTAATTGAACCGAGCCAGGATTGCTACGGCGTCTAATGTGACTCTGGCCGAGAGGTTCTTGGATTCGAGCCCTGAAAGTGACGAAATTTTCCATACTAGCTATACAGCTAGGTCAAATTCAGCCTCTGCCTGGAGGTGAAATCTAGGAACGGCTGCTGCGATTTGTAGCTGATCCATACTAGACGAATTCCGGAGCAATACATAACGAGCGGGACATGGACCACTCACGATCGTTTCTTAGTCTCCCATGTTCTATCCTCTCCTCTTTCACACACACACACACACACACACACACACACACACACACACACACACACACACACTCTACACAACCACACATGTCAGGAGACCAGCCGGGAGCTTAGAGCTAATTCTGGCTGAGGCGGTGCCACCCAGGAGATACCTGGAGAGGGAAATTCTTTTCAATTCAATGTGTTTTTCGGTGACTGATCTCTCCAGCCCGTGAAGAAGGAATCATCGCCACCTCATGGGATAAAAGCATTTAGTACACTAACGGAACTGATGATCATAGTAGTTAACGTGCACGGAAAAATCGATAAATCATTTGATCTATTATAACTGATTTTTTTAAATGAAATTTCAATATAAATAAATTAAAATAATCAGGCCCGTCATGCGACCGATGCCCGGAGGGGGACGGAGCCGGACGAAGCCGTGGGTGAGGAAAAGATCAGTGCGACGAGGCGAGTGGGAGACGATTGTGAACGTTTTGGAAAGCAATAGGGAAGTGAGAAATGAGAGAACCACGAAAATTGTCGCATAATACTTGCTTGAAAAGATAAGAAATATTTAAATTTGAATCTTTAAACGAGAAAATTGAGATCGCTAGTGAAAGAGTATTAAATAACAAAAATATTAATAACAAAAATAGCAGGCTGCAACCAGTAGAAGAAGCATATTACACGTGTGTCAGGTTTCACTATAAACGAAAAACAAATGCAACATCTGGAATGACCTGAGTGTGAAAGGGCGCAATGTCGTAACAAAGGGAGCGAGGGATCACGACAACGGAACATTAAAGACGGAAGAAGACGAAATTCAATGAGAAGGCGCGCACGGCGCGGATGGGAGTCGTCACTGCGCGGAAGCGGCGGGCGCTGGCCGCCACCCCACCCTACAAGGCAGGCTGCCCGATTGGCGTGCCACGCCAGCAAGGCCCTGCATTCGCCGACGCACAGTGGTCGGAATCTTGAAAAAGCTGGCCAATATTCGAAAAATAATTGGGATTGAATACAAATATGGATATAAAGGTTTTTAGTCTCTGAATCCAAATATGTCATTAAAATTACAAAATTCAAAATGGCGAATCCAAAATGGTGGACCTCGTGTAGAAATAAGTAGTGAAATTGCATGAAAATTTGATTGTAAGTGTTAAACATTTCAATTTGTTCATCTAAACTCGAAGATAAATTGTTTCAATATTTCAAAAATTTCGTCACGAGTTACTTGCAAAAAATCTTCTTCTGAACCTGCAAAAATAAAATTATTACATTATTTAATTTTTCAGTCCCAATAAACACTTTATCCGAATTTTCATACAATGAAATGATTTTCCCAAATAAGTTCACTTTTATAATTTCGATGTCACATTCGGCTACAGTGAACCGGCAAAACCCTAGTGTGAAAATAGTTATGCAATTCCAATGGCATTTTACAATTAAAAGAAATTTAAAACTTCTGATTTTAAAACAAAAGGCTACTGTTGTAACAGGAAGAATAACACTAAGGACAAGGAAATTTTGTTTCACGAATCACAAGAATATACTTCGATGATCATTGTTAAATAACAAAGTACGTGGATCTCGCGACTTTTTCATTGTTTGAAAATTAAGTTGTTTAAAAAATTAACAACATTTTTATAAATTGTTTACATGTATTGTTACGTAACATTTTTACGAAAAATGTTCTTTGTAATATGAAAAAGTATTTTACATACCTCCAGAAGTATTGTCCATATTAACTTTTTATATTTATCACATACAATTATTACAAACAGAATTTTCAATTTATATATTTTCTTTGCGCATAGAACATAATATAAATTCCTATTCTACTGCACGAGAAACACTTATAATGAAATTTTCATGCAATTTCACTACTTATTTCTACACGAGGTCAGCCATTTTGGATTCGTCATTATGAATTTTGTAATTTTAATGACATATTCGGATTCAGTGACTCCAAAAACCTTTATATCCACATTTGTATTCAATTCCAATGACTGTTCGAGTTTTGGCAGGTTCTTGACGATTCCGACCACCATGCTAGGTCACAGCCTCCGCGCCCAACCGAGTGTGGTGGGCTCTTTCGTCTTCGTGCCTCCCCCCCCGCCCCCACTCACGTCCCCCGGACGAGCAGGTGGTGTGGAGAGAGGCCGCTTTCAACTAAAAACCCTCCTGTTGCTTGAAACTTGGAAGAAACTTTATGCATCTACTTCGCTGTTCGGAAGACGCCGCGTCCTAGGCACAGCTGCCAACGTTTTGGTCGTCGTGTTGCGTATGTGCCTAGGACGCGGCGCGGATTCTCCCGGACAGCCAAGGAGTTGCTGACTCTGGTCGCGGAAGCCTACACTTTCATAAACTTTATGGTCGTAATTTATTTTTTCTTATGGGAGCTTGGATTTTACCGATCTTATTGGTAGCTAGCAACGAAACAGCTTCTATTTTAACTGAAAAATAAGTTATGTAAATATCTTATTATGTTATTCCGTGTGTCTACTGTCAAACTGCACGTTCCAACTGTATTCTCAACTTAAGTGTGTCACTGTTTATGACACAGCGGACATCATGTGACGAAAAGGTTCGAAGGAAGAGGCCACCTGCCATTAAATGTGTGTTATTCACGTGTAATGGAACAGCATCTTTTTGATTTTCTTTGTATGTAATGTCAGTTGTTCTAATTACACACCTACTAAACTATGTAATTGCAGAATTGGTAAAGACCTTTTTTTGAACAAACATGTAGTTTGTTCCAGTGTTATACGAGTTTAATTGTTGTTCTTTAGCAGTGTGTGTAATACTTTTGAAAACCAATTTTGTGTGGTTTTGTTCATCAGAATTTTTGCTGCTGCAGACCACTATTATTACACTGTTTTCGGATTTTCTGCGTTACAAAGATGGAAAACATGAACGACACTTGGGCTATCTTCTTCTTTACGACTTTGCATCTGTAGAAGCAATAACATACATGAAGAAAACATCAAGGCATGTCACTAAAATACTATTATAGTGAATGAAACCTGAAATCAAGTCACGAACTATCAATAGAGACTTACGAATCTTATTAAGTATATATTCCAGTCATGATTAACAATGATAAATTATTCAAACTGCATATCTAAAAGTTTATTCCGCCTGCAGATCATACAAGAAAGCGCGCTTTGCCCATATGCATTCAAATGAAAACACGCTCCGCCGATTCTCCGTGCAGTACTATTTGTCCTCTCTCCATCGATATCCCGGAAGCACGTCCTTTGGGAGCACGACCGCCGCCGCCTCCAGGGCGCCGTCCCCGCTCGCGGCGCCGACATTTGCCCTCCGCTCTTATCTAACACATCTTCCTTCTATAACCATTTAAACAGTGCTTAAGTAACTGACAGCCTGAATATTCATCGCTCGTGTTGCACTTAAATTTCGGTTTAGTTTCAATAAACAACCTCGTCCAAATCAGAGTCCCAGACATTTCATAAAACATAGGTGTCCCAGTTGTATTCATGTACCCTACTTGTGCCATTTTTGCAATGTCTCCTCTCTCGCTTGCATCGAACTCATCTTTTCTGCAAAACAGGTCTCTTATACTTCCAGGACATTTTTGTAGAGGGTATCCAAAAGTCGCAAGAATTACATGACATTTACAGTATCGATCTCCGTCACACCTGCACCCACTTAGATGCAGTCTCCTTCAGTGCGCTTGATCCTGCCTGCGGTGTCTTCGCCGCGTCAGCCGCTCCGCGTTCCTTTCTTACTCCAGCGTCGGAGTCTCCTCCACGACCACTACTGTGCGGTTGAGAGACAAACGCGACTCGCGGCTCCGGTCGGCCGCTTCAATCGTTCATAACATCCATCGGCCCATAAAGATCCGTCCAGTCACTTAGGGGCGGCAGAGGCCATCGGCAGAGGCTATGCAAATCCTAGTCGGAGCGCCGCGCCGCGCCGCGCCGCGCAGCTCTCGCTCTCTGAGGGCGGCGGCGGCGGTGGCGGGCGGCGAAGCGCGAGCGGTCACGAGGCGGCCGCGGCCATGCATCAACGCTGCGCGCGGGCAAATAGGCCGTCGCCTTCCCCCGCGCACGAACGGATGACTACAAATAACCGCCGCCCGCGCTGCCCCCGGGCCTTAACGACCGCCCCCGCTCGCCGCCGGGGACGCGACAGCCATGTCCACGTTTCGAAAACATCCATGTTTCCATGAAATCGTTGATGTACTTAACATCGATTTATTTGTTGAAGCTGATGTTTTTTTAACATTGATGTTTTGTTGTGGATGTTTCTACCTTCTGTTTATAAATTGAAGAAAAGTTCCTTAAAATAAAATTCTATAATAATATTTCGATATCCGACTATTCTTATATCGATATCCGAATAATATGTTGATATCCGAATAAAGAGGCCAAGGATGGAAAAAAAAGTCGAGTTTTCGTCAATAAAGAAGCCTATATAATTTTTGAATTATCGAATCAGATAATCCAAGTTTTACTAATTGTCCTTTTTACTTATTTTGCCTGTTAAATCCGATATCCAATATTAATAAACGAGACCACTTTCAAATTATATTCCTCCTGTGTGAACTTCAATGGTGACTAATATACTTTTAAAAACTTCTTAAACCTTTTTTATATTAGTATCATCGATGTTTTTAGTTGATGTTTTAATTTTGAGCATCGTCTTTTTTATTGGCGATGTCACATTCCAACTCGCTGCATGTCCCGTGGAAAGATGCGGTTTTTTTTCATTTTTATCTTACTTATGTGTAGTTAGTATTTATTGCGACAAGAAGTGCATGATGGGTGAGCAGGCTATTCCCCAAAAATACGGAGGACAGTGAATTTGGTCGTTTTTACGGGAAACGTTTATTTCTAAATGATATCATTACAATAACGTTAATAATAAAGTAGAAACTCATTGCATTGTGTTGCTTTGTATTGTATTGCATTGCATTTTACAAAAGAGCCCAAAAATAAACAAGAGAAACACTTTTGATAGCGATTTATTAAAATCGACTGGTTGAGTTCATGTATGTGGAAATATAACAAAGCGATATTCACGAATACAATATACTTCTGCACAAAGTAAATAACTTAGAATTACATATTGATTCAAAAATATTTTTTTATATATTTTCGTATTTCTCATTTATTCTTTAAAAATTAAATATATTAAGTTTGCCAAATTTAATCAATCTATCAATAATACCCTAAATGTTTTTTATTGAGAGAATTTACCTACAGTATTCATTTTTAATCATGATCACAATAGTTGATATAATGGAAAAGGTTTGAAGACTTTCATGAATTGCATAAATGTGTAAAAACATTTTCTAATATCTTTAGCTCTCATTTGATTCTCCTAAAATGTTTGTAAATGAAAAAATTATAGCTTTAATAAGCCGGAGATGTCATTTTTCTCAGTAATAGAAATAATTATTACTAAGAATCGAAATGAAACTCGAGTAAACAAGCCAACCCCCGCCAGAGATACAAAAATGTCTGAGAGTTCGCTCTTAGTATCTGATTTAGAGCCCAATATATCATGGAATAACGACTGCGGAAGCAGCAAGCTCTGCACATATTCTTCGTTTGATGTCGCCGCAAGTGAATGCAATCGTACTCGCTATCATGCGCAACACTCAACAAGGCTGCCCTCCCATTACGTGAGACTGGAGACTAGTTTCCTATTGATGACGTTCAGTACCGTTGGCAGGCGGGGAAAAGAGATATAATTTTTGTTCGGAACGTGTATGCTTGCAAGTGGCCTACTTCTGATTCCTTAGAAACCCAATTCTTTTTTCTTTCAAACATTTTTACGAATACATATCGTCAGGTGAAAGGAAGTGCAGAGTATCGGAGATACATTGCTTTTCTAGAGATTAGCCTCAAAGTGGAAATCACGCTCCCAAGCGGTGTGAATACTAATTATCCGTAAGTGGGAGTTCGCTCAACCTCATTTCCCTTCTCCTCCACGCAGCCCACCCAAGGCGAGCGCCAGTGTAAGGCCCAATCCCTTCCCGCCATTGCTTTCTCTCCAGTTTTTCTAGTGCGCGGTGCCCTCCAGAAAGAAATGTGTTGCATTCGCGGCCAGTTTTTCGCCTAGTACGCAATCCGGAATCTTAAGCTGCGACGTGTTTCTAGGAATACCAGATTATATTTCAATGATTTTGTGTGGCAGCACAGTTTATTTCGATTTTCTCTCTGAAGTAACAAATTACTAACAAGGCAGGATCACGGTTCGTTGACATAGAATTTAATATAAAACTTGGTTTATCGAAAGGGCGTGCAAGGTTATATTTGAACATAAATTTTTGTGTCATGAAGGAATGGAACTTGAACTGTTCACGTTGAAAAGTGAAAAATTGAGAAAAACTTAAGATAGAAGTGAAAAAGTCACACATTTTTTATTTGTAAAATTGTACACGTTTCACACACAAAAGAAAGTGACGTTGATGAGATCAAGTAACAGGAAAATGTAGCTCCGTAAATAAACAATATTCAAAATATACATTTTTCATGGGGGGAGTTTCCGCCCGCCAATGCAGGCCATTACCCATTTCCACATATTTCCGAGTCACCATATTCGAATCAATAATGTTTGGACGTTTCAAGTGAAGCAGGCCGACTTCGAATAATACCAGTACCAAATAGGCGCTGAATGACAGATTGACGGAAAGGCATCTTCCACGCAAAGGTGAGGAGAAGGCAGACGCCGAAGCACTTTGAACTCGCGAAAGGAGAAACGATGCGGAAAAGTCCGTCCTGCACACTCACCCATGGCGCGCGTTGGCAGCGTGAGTGAGGGCCATCAAAGTGTCATTTGCATGCCCCGGGCTGCTCTCCACACGTTCGGTGACCGCTCGCCGCCGCCCGCCGCCCGCCGCCCGCCGCCCGCCGCCCGCCGCCCGCCGCCCGCCGCCCGCCGCCCGCCGCCCGCCGCCCGCCGCCCGCCGCCCGCCGCCCGCCGCCCGCCGCCCGTCGCCCGCCGCCCGCCGCCCGCCGCCCGCCGCCCGCCGCCCGCCGCCCGCCGCCCGCTCAGCCGCTCGGTTCGCGCGCGCCCCTTCACGCGACAGGTGCAGCTGGCGCGCCGCCAGCACTCCCGGATCACCTGTTGCGTCACCGCGCGGGCGCCGCCGTGCGCGCCGCGCGCCCCTCACAATACAACTGCTATCTACATTACTAATTGCGAATGCGCGCGGACACTGAAAGAAAACTATGCATCATCGCGCGGGTGAGAGGAGGCTGTAGTTTTGCTAGATTCCCAGGAACACGGGAAAAATCCCACGACGAAAATCGGCGAAGGGCGGAATGCTTTTGCCCTGAGGAAGGCCGCACACGATGGAAACGCTGCATCTGTGCCTAGGACGTTGCTCCCAAGAACTAGGACTCCCGGACAGCCAAATAAGATACAGACTTGTCGCGGAAGCCAACGCTTTCAGAAACTTTATAGTAGTACTTTTTTAATTATTGGTAGAAGCTATACAATAAACGTTTGCAAAATCAATAAGTATTTTGAAGTATTCCTTTATAACGTTACATATTTTGGATTTTCATTTTGTACTTTCGGATTTTACTTTCTCTTCAGTAATATTGCAAATTTTGCCTATTGAGCCATTTCAATTTTTTCAATTTATATCTCATTCAGAAGTTGCAAAAACTCGTTCTAAAGACTGGACACGTGCAATTTGTCATATTTTGAAAATGTATTTTCAGAGGATTGAGTTTTTCCTTCCATAGGAACGATGGCATTCGTAAAACTTCCGAGACATAAATATCACGGTAAGAAATAACTCATATCTTTAAAAATACATTTTCAAAATACGACAAATTTAACGTGCCCCATCTTTCGAATTCACTAGTCGCGAAAAAACTCTTTTACTTGGTGTTGAAGAAAAACGTGAAAAAACCAATCTGACCACCAAGATGTATTTAAAACCATTACGGCTGATTTCTATAATATAATATGTCTGTGAACGATTTCTCTTGCAGTTTATATTTCTTTAAGGTGTTTATATATATATATATATATATATATATATATATATATATATATATAAAGTAAGAGCTAAGTGGAGAGTTATAAATTGTAATATAATAATATATACGCGCAATTACAATTTATAACTCTCCACTTAGCTCTTACTTAACCATATTTTGTTTCAAAATCGACATTGATGCAACAGTTCGGAAACATCTGCGTGAGGCAGTCTCTTCCACAGGGCAAAAAGGAGTCTCTCAATGAAAAACTGCGCGATTCGTTCCATCGAGCAGCGAACGGGCCACTTAAAAAAAACCGCGCAAGTGCGGCAATACGTGGGAAGAGCCGGCGCGCGGCAGATGCGGGATAGAAACACGCGTCGCGACGTCGCTTTCCGCCCCCCCCCCTCCACCCGCCGTCGTTTAGCGCGCGCGATGTGGGGCGCGGGCGGGGTCAGGCGCTCAAAGAGGCGACGGCCCAAGCAGCACCGCCTGCGACCATCCTGGACCTCTTTCACTCCTCCTTCCCCACATTCTGAAGAAGTAGACTTATGTAGATACACGACACGCGCTGAGGAACGTGTATATGAGCACCTGAATGCTCGGGAGAGGTTATATACGCGTGTTCGAAGGAGAAAGTTTGTTGGCACTTCTGGAACACTGTTTGACTGCACGTCAATCTTTCAACTGAACAGGTCCTTTCAACAGGCGGACGGCAACATCAATTTTGTCGGGTGATACAGCTACATTCCATATTATTTAAATAGAACTAAACACTTTGCATTCGTTATGTACACGGTATATATATTACACCTGTCAGAATTCTCAACGAGGCACAAATAGATTCCACAAATTTTGTGAGAAAGTGAGAAATTGTAATGTAGATAGTATCTCAATCCAATAATATTTTATGTTGATTTAAAATTACTACCATTGCTAAGCATGTTATGATTTGAAATTTCAGTAGATAGTTATTTTATTACAGACAAACTTCAGTGAGTACATTTATGAGTGACTAGACATTACGAGACTTATCACAATTAATTGAAAGCTTGACCAACTTAATATATAGTATATAACAATTTAATTACTCATTATATAACTTCCATCCTATCAATCTTGTAAATGCCGATAACTGATAGCCTAAAGTAATAACTTTCCGTAACGAAAAACACGTCATTTACTCATAGCTCTAACATTTCAGTTATTGCGCAACGCACAATGCCATCTTGATGGCCAGAAATAATGTATTGTTACGGTTATAAAATATATTGTATTATTATGGTTATAAACCGATAATCTGAAGATAAATATTTCGTTATATTTTCATCGTACAGTTGAAAAGTTTCACACCTAGTTATATGTTGGGTAACTACGGACGTCGGTGAGAGTTGGTCGTTTTGCAAACACGGCTTGATGTACTTCGCACCCGATGACGTTCACGTGCACTGCTCCAGAATCTGCGACGCAAGAGTCGCGCCGACCGCATCGCCCTTGTTCAGAGTCGCGCAACGCGTGTTTTTATTTTTTCTAATTTTATTATATATTGACAGACAGAGCAGCGTTGAGCCGTGAAGCTCTTTAGTTGTTTGACTGAGCAACTTTGTAACAGCAAATTGTGAAAGGGGTAACTTCCCTGATAGTGATTGCATTAGGTTATACCTTCAACTAAGGTTATTGCAAGGAACGTTCCTTGGAGAGCAATGACAGGGTTAAGGAAGGAAATACGATAGGAGAGACAGGTAAATGCAAGAAATGTTCTTCCCTTATCTAATGTCGGAGAAACATTGAAGGAAAATGTGAAATGGGAGTCTGCTTCTTAGGTGGGAGAGTGGGGGTTGATCAGTTCCTATTTCGTAAATGACTGCTTCTTGTACATGATTTAAATTATTGAAGAAGTTATGTGCCAGTTTCGTAATAAAGGAAGTAATCGGTTCTATTGCAAGATCGTTGTGAAGTGTCTTATTGCTGACAAACCAGGGGAAATTTACTGTATTTCTTAAGATTTTGTTTCGAAAGATTTGTAACTTACTTAATGTGGTTGGGGCAGCTGAAATCCATACAGGGCATGCGTAAGTTAATATCTGACGAAGAATAGATTTGTAAATACGAGTTAAAATTTTAATAAATTTGTAAATTCATAGTTAAAGCGAAATGAATTTTTAAAGAAGAGTTGCGGTTGAGAATAAGACGTAAAATAGCTAACCTCCTGACTGTGCCAATTTAATCTTGTGTCCATGAGACCGCCGAGAAAGCGAATAGATGAATTTAGAGGAGACCAAGGGATGAGAGAAGAGTCCAGAGATAAGGGGCGAGGAGCGAAGCGAGTGTGACGTCCTTTGCGCCTCGGCACGGTGGGGATGGCAGGGCGTAGTGCGATCGCATCGGTCGCCGACAAGGCGACCCCCTGTCCACCACGCCCCCTCGCCCCCCTCCCCCGGCCCCAGCCAGAGCTACCGTCGCGCGTCGCAGCCGCAGCGTCTCCATCCGTGCCGCAGCGCGCGCCCCAACCGGCGATTGTCTTCAGAAGGTGCGGACGACAGCGATTATCGTGTCACTGCCAGGGCCCCTGCGCGCCGTTCACGCTTATTAACAAGACTCATTAGCATGAGACGAGTTCATTTGGAAGACAGCCAGTCGAGCAAGGTCTTACAGTGCAAGTGTTTCTTCCGTGAATGGTCTCTAAATTATCTAGTTTACCCTTCCGCATTCATTTAAGATTCGTCTAAACCGCTCACAAAGAAAATTCAATGATATGCATCCCAATGCAAATGTTTGGATCTTTTTGCGCTGAAGATTTAATTTCATATAACTTGTTTTTCGTACTTAATAAGATAATTTTTTCATCGAAAAAGCGACTTCGAAATACGAAAACCCATTTAAAAGTAATAAATAATTCGAAAAATACATGAACTCTTTCGATTTGACCATGGCATTATGTGGCATAATTTTGTTAAATAAAATCACAGCCATGATATTCATATAAATTACCCCCAAAATTAAGGGGTCTGTTTCAAATTCAAAAGGTCCAAAATTATATCAGATCCACAAGTGAACATTTATTTTGGAAAATATCCTGCGTACTAGGTGTTAGTGTTGTTGGGACGGTTGAAGAGTTGCACTACTTTATTATTTGTTGAATCTTTGATCATCAGAATAATTCAAAACCTATTATCTTCATGACTGACTACTGTAGTTTCTAATTAAATATATGTTTTAAGAAAATATTTTTGCAATTTTTTTAGAAACCGTTATCTCAGAGAAATTCAATCTCTTCTCTAGAGGGACTTGCACAAAATAGAAATGTTTTGCTAATAATTCAATGAGATGTTAAACTAAGAAAATAAAAAATAAAATAAAATTGATGGATAATGTAAGATGCTCGATATTTCATTTTCTATTTCTTGTATTTTTTTAGATCAATTTATTGAGATTAATCTCGAGCTGAAAAGTATAAAACTAAAATGAATACATATTATCAAAGCAGAGAAACATTGAAACAGTTGCCTATTACAAAAATTATTGCCAGGAATATTATTTTGTAATTTTGATGATGTATTGTGAGCAATACTACTCCTTGTAGGCAATAAATTAAACATAAAAATTTGTTGGCTTATTTAAAACTCAATAATAAACTGTTATTACTACAATCATTAAAATTGTTCGTAAAAATTCTCTCAATATAATGAATATATTCCATTGATTCTACTTTAAATACAATTATTTTTTCAAACACACATGTAAATGTAACGGTTTGTAAATTTTATATTTTCTGGATACTCCTTCGTCATTGTTTAAAATGAATGTGGCTAATTCTAACAAATTCATGCAAGCACATTATTGTTTAGTTACCTAGATTTAATGTGTGATATTATTATATTGACATTTTAAACATGTTTGGTAGTGCAATTATTTATCATATTGCACACAAATTTTCATACTAGTTCTTCTTTCTAGTAAAAATGTAACGAATTATTTAGTCTTGACAGTCCCGCAATCGTATTTAAGTCTTGACCACGAATATTATTTAAATAGCCAGTCTAGCAGTTATCGGTAATTAGGTTATGAAAACAGTAAATGAAGTCTCTGCGTGATGTTAATAATATACCATAACAGAGTAATATACAGCACATAGTAGCAACGAAGTATAGATACACGTATATAATTGAAATAAAATAGACTTATTAACAGAAACCTCTAAGCGACCTGATAATTTGCAGTTTTACACTTTCTGGAACAAGAGTAAAGTACACACAACTGTTTCATTACGCATATCCGTATCCATCAAGCATACATTAACTTCTATTTCCATCTTGTAAAATAATTAAAACATTTCTGTTTAACACTAGGGCAAAAATCGGCAAGGAAGTGAAATGGCATATGCTCGCACTCATGAAAGGCTGGCGTATTTTTCTACCGGACGACTTAATTCTCTTGTTGCATCGTGACCTGGAACGGCGTACTTGTAATTCGCTTGTTAAACTGCCTAATGCAAGAGCGCAGTACACGCCTGAAATACATATGAAGCGATGGATTTATGGGACGCGAGGTACGGCTTACATGAATGATCCTACATGCGGGAAAGGAGGAGGCTTGACAAAGAAGGATATAATTAGAAATGAGAACAAGAGCGGCGAGCGCGGCGCAGTCGCAGGAGATTTATGGCGACGGCGGTGGCGGGGGTGGGGGTGGGGGGAACTGGCGCCCGGCGCATGCGCAAGCAGGGGGCGCCTCGGGGGGGGGGGCGCCTGGTGACGGCTGAGACAGATTGCAATCGGCTGGCGGTGACGAACTGCTCGGATATTACTTTTAAGAAAATCACTTGGACATTTTCATGGTAGTGATAATCAAGGAGGTAGACGTGATGCGAATTAAATCAAGTTGTGTATAATGACAATGAGATCTGAGATATTGGTAGTAAAAGTGTCGGTGGTGAGAATCTAAAAGCAGTCGTTAAATGTTTAAGAAGAATAAGTAGCAATAAAATCTATATTTATATACATTGAGTAAGGAATGTTAATAGGTTTGCGTGAATTGATATATCTTATGCTAAACATAAGATAAAAAGTACTTAGGTAAATAACTAGTATTTCACATTATAGAGGATGACTGAAGTTTTGTAAACATTAAATACTGACTTCGGATCCAGACCTAAAAGGGAGCGGAAAAATACACCCGGACAGCCCAGATCAGGGGAAAAATACGTATCCTTGTCCATTGCAAAAGCAATCGTCTGAAAATAGTTGTTCAAAACATCAACAATACTGTATTTCCGTCCACCCTCTTAACATATCTTTGAAGATTCTCGATGGGACTCAACATTTCATGCGCCCGTCCGCCTGCCTAAACGGCAGCCTCTCTTCATTTTCCGTGTCCTTCGACGGAAGCTTCTTGGAGATGACTTTAAGTGTCCCTGACGAGTTGGCGCCGATGTTCCGACAGCACTTGAAACAACTCGTCAACTGTGCTTGGAAACAGAAAGTAACGTTCTTCTATCCACAATAAATCTTTTGTATTTTTTTATAAAACTGCTGACTGAATGTATGTATAGAAGTAAGCTGTCAGCGCGATTTCAAGGAGAGATAACTCCCAAATGAAATCTTTTGACAAAGTTCATACTATCTCACACAAAAGAATGATTTATATAAATCATATAATATTGTGATGAATAAATTTTTATTCATCACAATATTATACAAATATGACATAATTCTATTTAACAATTATGCCTTTACTACAGCAATGATGTTGTCTTTCATTTTTTTCCTAGAGCTTTTATCCAGCCGACAGCCGGTTGCCCTTTACGTCCCGAAGGGACGCATATTCAACCATACACTAGACAAACACTTGCGGGATCCTCTGATCTGGGGTCAGCAGAACGCGAGGCCCTCCGCGACAACACACACAAAGCCAAGGGACAAACAGCCATGCCCAAGGCGGGACTCGAACACGCGACCCTTCGGACCGAAGCGCTGAGTCGGTACTCGCTCTTAGCCACCTCGGCCATCCAGATCGGCTGTCTTTCATTTTCTGGACAAATTATCTGATATAACACTTTCAAAAATTCATATTTGCTCATTTTCCATGTGTGAATTCGATCATTTAATTTTTTTTTCAGAAGAGAAATTTGGAGCGATTATTCAAAACCTCATTATTGTTATATTATTATAAATATGTTTGTAGCATCTATAGATACAAACTTTAGTTAAATAAAGAGAGAATGTGATGTTTTGCATTATATTCTATGATCTCAGAAGGGATGACTAATTTCTACCGAAAGACATTTAGATTGACTAACACATTTATAATCTCCATATAATTGTTGAAACAGCCGACCTGGATGGCCGAGGTGGCTAGGGCGTGTGCCGACTCAGCGCCTTGGTCTGAAGGAGCGCGGGTTCGAGCCCCGCTGTGGGCATGATTGTTTATCCCTTGTCTTCCATGTATGTGTGTTGTCGCGGAAGGCTTTGTGAGTCCGCTGACCACAGTCCGAGGAGCCCGCAGTGTGTCAGTATCAAGTGTAACGGTTAATGTGTGTCCCCAGCAGGGACATGTAGGCTCCCGGCGCGGATAGTTGAAAATTAGCGTCATCTGAAGCTGGAAAAGGACCCCGGAAGAAAACAAATTGTCGAAACAATTATTTTTGCTCTGAACTAAAAAGGTCGAATATCTCGCCAGTTGTAGCCACACTAATGTGTTCATAATTTAAGCCAAATAAGAGTTACTCTTTTATAAGATATTACAAATATTCGCACTTTAATTCACCGCTAGTTTCGATGGTATTTGTTAAAGTAGTGAAAAAACAAAGATACATTACGCAGTATCCAATTGAAACGCGTATAAAAAGTAGTTATTTTTTAATGAGTTTACGTAATTCACAAATAACGAGTTAAAAACTGACCATAAACCCAAAATCATGGTCTACAAAATGTTCCAATAATTACAAACACCGACAATTATACGTTTGACGAACGCAGAACAATGTATTATTGTATTATTCTGTCCCCAAATGAGAAAACTAGGAAAGAAATTTCCCTTCCGGATAACAATCGACGCATTCTGCCACATTTTCAAGCCTAATCTACTTCAATCGCATCTACAATCTCATTGCTACTCTATTCCATTCTATTACCTTCCAATACAATGCAATTTACAAGGTAGAAGTAGTGAATAGTGACGTCGTTAATGACGCGGCCGCCAGCTCTTTGTGGTAATCGCGGAATAACGCAAAAGGTCGGCGGCGACGCGACGCGACGCGGCGCGTCGGACGCTTCCATCGCGGCCTCCATTGTCCGCGCCGCCGCTGCAAGCCCGAGCCGCTCTTCCCCTACAGAGCCCTCATTACCCTTATAAGGGCCACGAGGCGCGCGTCGCGCCGCGACGCGACAGAATTCCGTCCTCCTCCGTCCCCACCCCGCCCTTCTCACCCCTCATCCATCCCCCGTCCCGTCCCGCCCCGCCCTAGACGTTCCACGGATTAGCGTTCGCAGATTCCTCGAATGTCCCCGCGCGCTCTGTGGGGCGTAGTAACTTACCGGAGGCAGATAGTGGCCGCGCAGACAAACGGGCAATTTAATGCAAGTTTTTCCGTTCATATGAGTTGTGGTGACGGGCCTTATAGGTGCGCCTGGCCTGGCCAAGAGCGTCTTGCGATGCCTTTTGCCGCGCGGGGCAGCTGTAGAAAACGGCAGTACGAACCGCTTCGATCGCTCTCGTGTTGTAACTCCTGCGAGTGGGAGAGTTACAGCTTCGAATGAATTGCTCCGATTACACAAAAAGAACCAATTAGAACCGTACGACAGGTTTTATTACGCACAACTGGTTCCGAGAAATAATTTAATATTTAATGCATAAATCGGGTACGTCCACGCAGGTCATCGGAACACCGGCGTCGTTCTTTATCAGTGGAGTAGCACGTTCCCTTGTGAGCGGCCGGTTAAAATTACGAGTCGCCGGTCGAAGTCGAAATCTCGTTCGAGAAATATCGTAGTTTCACAAAGGGCAGCGCGCGCGCGGGCCGTTGGCCGCCGAAACCCACGCCCGAATGAGAAGGCGGAACAATAAAAAGCGCGATAAATAATCGCGCGGCCGCTCAAGACGTCGTAGGAGCCGACATGTCCGAAGTGTTCCACTTCCTTCGGGGCGGGCGCGCCGCCGGGGAGTTCATAACAAATGCGAGCCAAGGTATCAATTAAGCTGCAAGTGTAAATTACAGCCTTGTTGCCAGCTTCATTACGAGAGAGCCGCCCGCCCCGCAGGCGGCGGCGCCCGACCTGCCTCACGGCGCCACGCCCCGGGCGAAGCCCCATCGCCCCCCGCCCTCGCCCCGGGCCACGCCCCCTCGCCCCACGCCCGCAAACAACGCGCAGAGGTCGCTGCGGGGCAGGATAAAAGGGCTGCGGCTCCTGGCATTGTGTGTGTGGAGGCATATGGGCCAGTGAGCAAAGCAAAGAGTGAAGACCAAAGAAGGGTGCAATAAGAGAATGAATGTCAGTATAGAGAGGGGTTCGGTGAAAACGATAATTTCTGATCGTTTTTATATTTTTTTTATTACTTAAACACATTGTTCCAAATCGTAAAATACGTTTGACATGGAAAGGAAAACGAGAGCAGGAGGATGAATTCAGTCGACTGTAAATCTTTACAGGAAGTTACACCGGTCAATTAAATACGCTCCACATGTAAATGTTCTTTCGATTAAGCAAAAGGTTTTAGCCTCTTTCGATTAACCATTTCGTTACCCTATTATACACTTTAGTTCAACGTAATTTACTTGTAATTATTCATGAGTAGCTTTGTTTCCTCAGAATTTTCAACTTTCTGAAGTGTAACGGTTTGTAAATATAATGTATATACCATACTTACACCAAATACCATATATACCATATTGAAACAAAATTACGATCAAAACGTCTCGAAATTAAGAAGATATCTAAAAACCCCAACAGGTATATTTTTTATTAATTCTTTTTATTGGTCATAGTGAATGAAATGAACAAGTATTTACTTAAAATATATTAATTTTAATTTATGGTTTACATGATGCCAACAGTAACGACGGTGAGGCAATTTGCTTCTTTCGCTTAAGTGTAAAGAACATACAGCCGCTACGTAATTTAAACTGTCCGTTCCGCCCCGAGTGCTTCGAATCTTCTGGCGCCGGCGCAACCCTTCTGCAGGCAGGGAAGCTGTGTGCCGCCTTCATCCGCTCCCCCTTCCCTCCTGCACGGCACTGCTTCGCTCCGCTCCGTCCCGCCGTCCCCTCGCCCTCCCTTGCCACACCGCCCGGCCCGCCGCACCCGGCTCCGCTCCGTCCCGCCCACCTCAGACCATCCCCGCCCTCGCCCCCTCTTCCGCCACGCCCCGTCTCGTCCCGTCCTGCCCCGCCCCGCCAAGCCCTGATCCGCTCCGTCTCGCCCCTCTCACCCTGATACACTCCGCTCCGTCCCATCCTACGCCACTCCGTCCCGCCCACCCTACCGCACCCTCATCCACTCCGCCCTGCCCCTCCACGCTACCCCGCCCGGGCGGCGCCGCGGCGCCGGAGGCCTTTCCCGCGGTAGCGCCGACAGCCGCTGCGGGCAGTGCAGCTCCGGGCAGCCGGACCGGGCTTTACAGCAGCACGCGATTCGGCACCGCGGCCACACCGCCTTTCTCGTGGGAGAGAACAGGTAGACAGACGCCCCGATTCCGAAGGGAGCCTGGGAGATCCGGCTAGTGCCTTTCCAGACACTGCACATAAAAAGTGGATGACGGGGGATCTAAATGCTGGAGCACTGTTCGATAGTTTCAAATTATTCTTGCGTCGTCGGATATCAATCAGACAATGTTGGACGGAACATAATGTTTCAATGTTAAGCTATTGGTTGACATGATGATGATGATTTGAAAGATGATGATGGAATGATTATTTAAAGATCTTTTCGCATTTCAAATACTTAACCCGAATTTTTTAAATTTCTTCTTTTAATATAATTGGTTTCTATTTTTTCAAACTAAGCCCTTCGTAACCATTCGACAGGGAGATGAATTCCGCTCTGAACTATTCCCATTTCTAATATTTTGTTCTTTTCAATGAATTTTATAACACTAACGCAAAATATAGTGCAACTTAGGAGAAAAGATTTAGCACTTCATCCACCTGATAAATAACTATTTTTCCATCAACCAATTCCTCTGATGTTCTATAAGCTCAATTTTATATTATACATATATTTCCCACTACCTAAAAGAATAGGAATTAAGCGTTCTTCATAGCAATTATTATTATATTACAGTTAAACCTGTTCCAACGGCAACCTCGATTAAGCTACCTCCTGCACCAACAACCATTTTTCTGTGGAACCAATTGATTTTTCCACAAGGCACGTGCTAATTTTCTCTTTTAATCCACCATAGGTGGAGGGAAGATTACAGTGCTCACTTTAAAATTTCACTAGCCATTACTCAGCGTTCAACTAACAGTATGTGCGTTCTAACGGTGTGTGGTTCCGTCTTGTTGTTATTTGAACTATTAATAATAAAAGGATCTCCACTATATGCCTTAATGAAACACTCGGGGAGAGATGTAATGTCATAAGTGTCAGAGTGTGGAAGAATTGAAGATGCAATGACATATGTGCCAGAGTGCGAAAGAATTGAAGAAACAATATCAAAAGTAGGGGGCGATTTTTATGACCTAAAACATCACTGAAAATTATCAAATAATGCTCTTAAAATTATTTTAAAATGCCTTAAAACCATAGAAAAATGATGTAAAAATGTGATCACAATCAGTTCAGATAAACAAGTCAAGCTGTTGGATATGTTAAGTGATGTAATCGAAGCTTCTTCCTTTCGTTCAAGCGAACTAAGCTTGCAAACGTTTGGTTTGGACTGTCCTTTACCACGAAAATGCCTTTATTTATCGCGAAATCAGCCAAACCCACAATCGCGCAGATAGGCGTCACAGGAATCTTCGATTACGTAGCACTCACCACGGCTGACACTCTATGAGCGAAGAAATTGAATAGGCTACTCAGGAATTCTGTGGAGAACGTATGTGGCATCTCTAAAATATTATTTGAATGAAGTCCCATTTAAATGGTATTTAAATCAATTAAATATGTGGAAAATGCATTTAAATCACGAAAAAATGTAAAAAATGACTTATCCATCGAAATGGACGAAAAATGCGAAAACATTGGTCATTTCCTTTTGTCATAATATAAAATTAATGTCAATTCTAAACGGCATCATTGGAAAGTGAAAAGAAAAAAATGACATTTCATTACAATCCGCCCCCTAGTCATGTCAGAGCATCCTTACTGTGTGTTATTTACTATAAGAAGAAGGAAGGATTTTTCCATGCTCTGATTACAAAAGCAGTTTTGAGAATGTGTGCGCCCTTTTCCTCTAATTTAGAGTTAGCATGAGAAATCGTGCAGTCAACGACCCATAAAACGTGAGATTTCCTGGACTTCAACGGTTGTCCAAATGCGCAGATAGTTCATGAGCACTACAATGACACAACAGGAAAATAAAGATTCCCGTCGATCTGTGTAACCCTTATATCACTGCTATTTAATATTAAATTGTTTGTGCTCTAAAATGAAGTAGTGTATTCCCTTATTCTCAAACTGCAAGTTTTTCTTCAAAACACAACACAGTTATAAATAGTCTAAAAACATAAAGGATACACAGAGAATAGCTTTTTCACACAAAATGTATGAATACACAGAAAATATGAAGGTTTGTCACCGTAGTCGACTTACGGATGATTAAGTGACCACCTGGCTCCGCAGCCAGCAGCCAGGCACATCTCGTAAGGTGACCTACATTAAACGCTTATCCCTAGCGATTTAGAAATGTTAATAGGATAAGGAGAGGAAGCATAGAAATTACTTTTAATTCAATTTATCTCTTCGAGAGGGCGCACTGTCACATTACTTAGAAGAGTATCATGAGTCGCTTATCTCCAGGGGGATTTATTTCGTTTGCAATACACCAAACGACAATTCAACTGAATCAACATATGATTTTTAGTACATGTCCTTTACGAAATAAAGTAAGTATTTGCATCGCAGCATTCCGTTTTTGACACTGACCGAGAGAAGGCGAGTGTTAAACAGGACATTCATCTACATTTTTAAGTCATCATTTAATAAAAAAAATAATGAAAAACAAAGGATAACATTACGTAACCTTAAAAGTCATGACCTTGATTAAGTGGTGACATGTATTAACTGACAATTTTCCCCGCGGAAACATGTGACCGCTTATTATCGATTTCATTGTATTTGAATAGTGTATAAAAAATAAACACCAAATTTCTTTTAAAATAGGCTTAGGTGACTCAGGGTATCAATTGATGTCACTGCAATGCCTCTGACTGGGAGGTCCTGGGGTTCGAGTCCTGACAGTGGCTGATTTTCGACAATAGCTTCATAGGTAGATGGAGTTCAGTCGCTGTAAGAAGTAGAATTCCAGTGACCGGCTGTTTTGATCTGTAGTTTTCCGTGGTGTCTCCGATCAACGCCAGGTGAATGCCGAAGTAGTGCCCTAACAAACGGGGCACGGACGGCGGGCGATCTTTCTTTCCTCTTTCTTATCCTAACCTCACTCCTTATATACACAGTTACACTAACATGCACCACACTACCGCACATGCCGAGAGACAGGTCGGGAGCTTATAGCTTGTCCCGGAAAATCCCCGTTAGCCGACATACGCTAAGGTGCCGGATCTCGCTTCCCAGCGAGGGAACATCACCGCTACCTACCACGATACACTACACTTACGGGACTAATGACCTTAGCAGTTCACGCGCCTGGACATTAAAATCAACCTTCATTAAAAAGACACAAAAGTGTATATTCCACAGTCTTGCGACAGCCACAGAACTGAAAGGCGACCTGAGCCGCGCAAGCGTCCGCCGCCGGCGGCGGCGAAGGCAGCGGGGTGGGGTGGGGGGAGCGCCGAGGCGGAGACGCGCGCCGTCTCCTCGGGTGGCTAATAAACCACTCTCATTAGGGCGGCGAAAGGCGGCGGCGTTGCGCGGGGCGGCGCGGCGCGGCGCGCACACACTGCCCGCCGACTGCTTGTTTACATGCGCGCCCCATATTTGGGCGGCGGCGGCGGCGGCTGCCGCGTCGCGCATCAATAGCGCGTCCGACGTCTGCTGCCCCTCGAGCGCCGCCGCCGCCGCCGCCGCCGCCTCCGCCACGCGCGCTCTGGCGCCACCGTCGCTCGCCGCTTTTCCTGCTCCTCTCCACTCCGCTCCGCTCTCGCTCGCGACAGCCTTCTCCTGGGTTCTGCTTTTCTTGCCGCGTAAGCAACAACGTACTCAAAATTGTTGCAATAGGACTGTTACTGTGCTTCGTACGTGCTTGTTTTTCCTTTCCTTACTAATCGTTATTTGTTATGTTGGATATTATTATTGCATTATTGTTGTTATTATTATTATTATTGGATTATTACTATTGCGTTATTACTTAATGACTATTTTTGTATTATCATTGTGTTGTTATTATTATTATTATTATTATTATTATTATTATTATTATTATTATTATTGGATTATTACTATTGCGTTATTACTTTATGACTATTGTTGTATTATCATTGTATTGTTATTATTAGTAGTAGTATTATTATCATTATCATCATCATAAAATTCTGCCACCAGTTTTGTAGCTACATACTTGTAGAATAAATCTATCTATCCATCTATTTCTCTCTTCCCGTTGCCTTTAGTTTCCATGATCATTTGTCAGAGCTTCGATCAAACTCCGCAGTCTACTCTCCGTGTTGTATTACTCTTTTCCTCCTGCTTCTGTGGATGTATGTTAAATATCTGCCAAATATGCAACATTTGGTCTCGCGGCGAATCCCTTATCAGAAAACGACGTTGACGAGCTGCGACTGTTTACTAAATGGCCCTTTTAACCGCCAAAACAACAGTTCAGCCTTCGATTCAATTAAATAACACACGAGTTATAAAAAAAACATTGCAACTACGACAGCAGCGGAAAACGTTTGTTAGAGATACCTGATTTTGCCTTGTAGCTGGAGAAAATATGAAGAAAAAAATGATAAATTAGGTGAAATAAAATATTAAATTTGCAGTGAACGCCAGGGAGGATTGTTTATTCTAATTACATTACAATATTAGGGAATGCTATTCTGTTATTTCAAGTGAATACTCTTGCTCAGAAATGCCACCTGTCGAAAGTGAAGTCTACTAAATAAATAACAAAGATAGATACACGAGATTTACCCGTAAGATAGTACATGAGATATAAAATAGTGAACTCTGGAGCAGAAAGAGGTTCATCAAATGAGTTCCAAACAAAAAATTTTCAGATAAAAATTATATGATCAACCACAAATTGTAGCAAAGATGCTTATAAAAATTAGGGAACTAACGGTTTGTTAAGCAGCTCATTTAAATTTAGAACCGTTTAATAGAGTTGAGAAGAATTGAATTGAATACAGTATTCAAAAGATATCAGAAAAGCTACACCATTTGGTCAAGAGGAGAAAGAAGCTCTCCCAGACGTGTTGATAATTGCGGATGCGGCACCATTTACGTTCACCTTCGTGTCAGATCTCGCGTCAAGAGGCAGCTGTAGCGGTTGGTCCCCAGAGATCGCAGGTGTCTCGCGCGTCAATTTTGATTGTGAAGGAACGGGCTCTGAGCTGGCGCTGACGGCTGAAGAAACAGGTTGTGGGAACTGCAAAAGCAGCTTCGGCGATCCCAACACTGGACTCCGCTGCTACAGGACTGCTCAAGAGGAAGCTGCTTATAAAAACTGTAGTCGATACAAAAGCGTCATATCGCACACCTGACACGTCCTTGATGAACACTGTGCGTTTTGGTATTATGTGCAGTAGGACCATTTTGATGATTCGTGCCGTAGATCTTAATACGTATTTGAACTCTTGCGTTAACATGCTGATACGCTCTTTTCAGATAATTACTTAAAATATGTTCATTATAAAACTAACTTAATAAAATCTTACCTTAGAGAAACCGATATTAGGTGTCGGCATATGATGCAATCCCGCGTCATGCCTCTTGAACACTGGAACAAAAAGAAAAAAATCTTTAGGTTATGTCGTAAATTCTAATTATGATATTATGTGCTATTGTGTGAAACTCTCACATTAAGAGTGCATGAGACAGACGGGATTCATAAGATCCAGGAAAATGAACAGGCTACAAAAAATAGGAAAATAATCAAATAGGGTTTCGTGTTTTTCAATTGATATTCAAAGTATTCTCATTGCTTGGGTCTCATGTTCTGATTGAAACCGGCTTAAGCGGCTCAGAGCATCAATGCCACTTTAGTGCCTCTGACCGGGAGGTTTTAGGGTTCAAGTCCCGATGGTGGTCGGATTTTCGACACTAGCTACATAGCTAGATCGAATTTAGCCGCTGACTGTAGGAGCCGCTGTCTAGCGACCGACTACTCTGATCGGTAGTTTTCCATGGTTTCTCCAATCAACACCAGGCGAATCCCGGATCAGTACTCTATCAAACGGGCCACGGACCGCGCATGACTTTTGCTACCTCTTCCTTGTCCTAACCTCATCCCTTAATTAAACACATTTAAACGTACATGTACTATACAACCATACATGTCGGCAGACCGGCCGAGAACTTGGCGCTTGCCCGGGGCCAGGGCGGCTAGAGGTGCCCCGCTGGGGGGAGAAAAATCCCGCAAGGGTACGGGTGGGTTGGCGCTGGATCTCGCTATCCAGCGGGGGATTATCACCCCTACCTCCGGGATTAAAACCATGCGATACACTTACGGGACTAATGACTTTAGCCGTTGTCGCGCCCGGAATCACTAATAAATCAATTTTTAAGAGAGAAAATAAATATTGTGTGTATGCTTCCCAATAATGTATGATAAATAAAATTCTAACTGAAGAAATTATAGTCTATAATTGGAGATACATACATCTCTTACTCACTGACGAGACGAAGGTGAAAAGGCGAGTTTACATATGTGAAGTAGAATTTACACGCGAAGAGTTTATATGCAAAGAAGGGTACCAGGTGTCTGAAGAGTGTAATGGGAAATAAAGTGCTGGACGACAATGCTGATATCTAATCGAAATAAAATTATGACAAATGAAAGATAATGGAAAAAGATAGACTGTGTACATTTTACTCGAAATTCATTTATAAACGTGAACAATAGTGGGCAGGATGCAAAACTATAGCCCAAAATCTTAGTCGTTTACCATATACCTAGGTGTATATAGTTCACTTAGATATGCATATGCTCACTTAGGTATGCATTATATTTCCTAATACTGAATACTTTCAACTTTATCTGAGAATATTCAAGAAGAAAAGCATGTTGCGTTTATATGCTAAGGCGAGTACCAGGTTCCTTGCGAGAGTAAGGGGAAATATGCAGAGAGCTCGACGACAGCGCGGCGGCCAGGCCGAGAATAGCTCCTCGCAATCTAGCTGGGCGCGGCCTCGGTGCTCAAGTGACTTAAGGCACGGTGAGTTACTCTGATCTGAAGTTGCGATGACGCTTGGAGCCAAGCAAGCCGTAAAACATTGTTGTTCGGAGTAGGCAGAGTGCATATGAGATACACATCTCTGGTTCTAAAGATTTTGCGTGGCTCGTTTATTGTAATTCTCCTTCATCTATTATTCTCATTATGATTCTTCTTTTCGGTTAATGCACATTACATTTGCATCTGCATTCGTTTTAGTAGGCTTAAAAACGAATTAAGGCATGTTTATCTCGTGCAATAGAAAAATTTGAAAACAAACTGAGAATGGTTTGTGCTAAAGTTACCGTTCCATAAGTTTTTTGGTTGATATATTAACAAGCTTCTCATTTTCTGGGCTCTAAGCACTATGTATATTATAACTTGGGACAAATCTTCATTTTGTATCCATTATGCTTATAACCGTGAAATGAAAATCACATCGATCACTTCATACACAATTGGACACGTTTTCGATAATCGACCTGAAAAGAGGGATGTATTAAGTTCTTACTTCACCCATTTGAACGCTCTTCGATACCGAACCAGGCAGTGGTAAAATGGTGTAGGTCGTAAACGTGAAAAAAAAGCCGCCTGAAATCGAGTGGAACAGTACGTCGTAAAGGAGCACGTGAGGAAACAACAGGGGGCGTGGGCGAGAGTCCCGCTGCACTAGCGGTAGAAGCAGAGCAATGCGGGAGGCGGCGGGAGGCCGTCAAGGCAGCTCCTGCGATCATTAGGTATTTTAGAGAAGAGAGGAAAGAATGGGGGGGGGAGGAAGAAAATAACCCAGAGATCATGAAGTATTAAAAACGTTGCAGAAAAATAATCATTCAAAGAAAAGACGCTGAGAAAATTGGAGGGGAATAGAGAAGGGGGAAGAAAAATCAAATGTGAAAAGGGAAGAAAAAATAGCAAAAATGGAATGCTTACATCGAGAAACAGGAAACTTATTAGAGGGAAGGGGAGAGTGCGTGAGCGTTTGGTGTGTGCGTGAGAGTGTAGTGTGTGTGTGTGTGTGTGTGTGTGTGTGTGTGTTGGGAGAGGGAGAGAGAGAGAAAGTGTACGTTTGTCAGAGTGTGTTTGTGTGTGTGCATCAGAGAGTGTGTGTTTTAGAGAATGTATGTGAGAGAGAGAGAGAGAGAGAGAGAGAGAGAGAGAGAGAGAGAAAGAGTGTGTGTGTGTATGTGAATGAGAGAGTGTGTGTGAGAGAGAGAGAGAAAGAGAGAGAGTGTGTGTGAGAGAGAGTGTGAGATAATGAGTGAGAGAGCGTGAGTGTGAGAGAGAGAGTGTGAGATAATGAGTGAGAGAGCATGAGTGTGAGAGAGAATGTTCTGTGAGAGTGTATGTGTGAGAGAATATGTGTGAGTGTGTGTGTGTGAAAGAATGTGCGTATGTGTGAGTGTGTGGGGGAGAGTGTGTGAGAGTGTGTGTGGGAGAAAGTGTGTGTGAGACAGAGTTTGTGAGAGTGTGTGTGTGAAAGAGAGAGTGTGTATGAGAGGGAATCTATGTGTGATTGTGTGAGAAAGAGTGTGTGTGTGTGTGTGTGTGCGAGAGAGAGAGAGAGAGGGGGGGCTGGAAATGAAACCCAAGAGCCCTGAGCGCCAGGAGGGAAAGGGCAGCTCCGTCCTCTGGTGAGAGGCAGTGGCGTTGAGGGGCGGGTGGGTCGGCAGCGCCGCTGAAAGGCGCGTAATTAACGACGCATTGTGGGCGCGGGGCGCGGCGCTAATAGGCGGCGGCGGCGCTGCACCTGCGGGGGCGCGGAGCACCGCGGCGCGTGCACTGCGCGCCCCCCCCCCCTCCACACCAATTGAAAGTCTCACCAGCGAACCAACTCCATCTCATTCACAACGCACAAAATACAAAAAATTCCAAAATATTACATTTGAATGTTGGGAATCATAATTTCTTATAATAAAAAAACGATAAATAAACGATGAACGATAAATAAAATGATAGCATGATTGAGTGATTAGTGGTTCCTAGCGCATCAACTGCTAAATTCATTGGTCCCGTAAGTGAATTGCAAGTGAGTGCATCGTGGGAGTTAGCGGTGATCTTCCCCCGCTGGATGACGAGGTCCGGCGCCCACCGACGGATAGGGGCATGGGGGGTTTTCCCTTACCAGGTATCCCCCACCAGCGGGGCACCGCCCCAGTCAGGACAAGCTCTATGCTCCCGACAAGTGCGGTAGTGTAGTACATGTGAGTGAAAAACTACGGATGACAGCAGCGAGCCGTTATAATTCTCCTCCAGACAGCGGCTGAATACGACCTAGCGATGTAGCTAGTGTTGAAAATCCTGTCACTGTCTGAACTCGAACCCTAAAACCTCCCGGTCAGAGGCATTGCTATGACATCAACTGACGTACTGAGCCACCTAAGTCGATGGTACCGATTATGTGTTATTGGATGGGTGAGACAGACCTCAAGCAAATAATATTGAACGATATTGTATTTGAAAACGACGTGATAATGACGCAACATCTAACCAACAAAAAATAAAACAAACATTTTTTGCGAGTCGTGAATGTGACGTTTTGCTGAGAAAGGCGCGTGAATTGCCAAGACACCGGTAGCGCACGCGGTGCGGCAAGGGTGGGGCGAGGGGAAGGGCGAGAGCGAGACCGGCAGCAGCGGCGCGCATTGATTTATGGAGAACGAGATGACGATCCGAGCGAGTCAGGCGGCGAGCCATCCATCATCGGCCGCACGATAGCGCGTGGGTAATGACGCCCCTCCGCCGCCTCCCCCCCCACGCACCCACCCCTCCCACCCGCACTCCCACGCAACTATCTGCAACGCCCGCAATGTTTCTCGAGCGAAGTAGCGACCGTTACTGGGCATCGCTCTCCTGAAGCCTCGGCGCTCCAGCCATTCGACACCGCCGCGCAGGGGCGCCCAAAGAAAATCAGGGGCCCGAGACAGGGGGCCCCCTTTTAAAAAAAGCATCTCCTCCTCCAATTCATAAACAATTCATTTATCCATGCATAAGAAATAACGCACAGCGTTAAATTTAGATTAGAGATAAACATATTTTTAATTTCATTTGAATGAAAAAAAATCGGGGCCCCAATTAGGGGCATGTTGCCCCCCGTCCCCCCTTCTGGTCGCCCCTGCCGTCGAGCCTCTTCCCGCCGACTTTGGCCCCATCGCGTCCGCGGCTGCCGCGCGCCATCGCGATAGCACGTGCCCGCCGCTACCTCAGGCAGAGAGAACCGGAACTGTGAAGATGGCTGCCGGCGCGGCGCGAGATCGATGCAGGAACAAGCGCCGAACGTACAGTCCAGACCTCTGACGAATGAGAGCAACACAATGCGCTGCGCTAATAGCATCGCCAGCGCAGATAACCAGGCAACTTCTTCTTGGAAGGGAGCGGGAGAGAAATATTCTTCTGGAAAATGTGGCAGAAATAAAGCACGATCAAGAAGAGTCGTATGTCGAAATGAAGAAAAAAGCAATTGAAAAAGCAAGCTTTGAACGCGTTCATTATCGTGACATGTTTTAAGAGCTGATTTGATAATAAATTTAATTGAAACAAACTACCCTGACAACGTATAATTGGGTGGCAAATCAATCTCGTTCAATGATACATCAAAAGTACCTAGCTCTATGTCAGAATATTCAATTCTTGAAACAATTAGCACTCACATTATTCAACTACTCATTAAGTTTTCAAAACTGATATTAAATAAAGAGATAAATGTATGACAATGAGTTACATTCCACTTATTATGCAATGGCTCGCATCCATATTTCAGAATGTAAAATAACTGACGCAATGAATCACGACTTCTATAATGTATTGCTTGCTCAAAAGGTATAATTCGGAATAATTTAATTCACAGTCGAATGCTGTATTGTGTAATACATGAGTGTAGTTGCTTTAATAATCATTAAGTACTATATAGTTAACTCAAAATTATATTATTCATTATTTATATTTAATTATTTATTGTAAGGATTCAACACCATTTGCAGTTGCTGTATGTGGTTTGAGTCGTTATGAGCTACTGCATGTTTTCCGATGTAGTAAAAGAAATTAACCTTGTAGATGTCAGTCATGTCAGTAGTAGCAGTAAGTGAAAGTTAAGAAAACATAAGGCACAAAAGACATCATTACAACAAATAGAAAAAGAGATCTCAGATATCAGAAGTATTGAACAGGAAGTGAATGGGAAAACAAAAGAAAAAATACAAAAACAAAAAATCTTATCGGCAAAGAACTAGTTGAGAGAAGGGCAGAAGATCGGCATCACGACGCGAGTAGAATATTGTGCGACAACCTTGCTCCTGCACCGGTTGTGCCGGCGGCGGCCGCTTGTAATCACAGCACACGACGACGCCAGACCGTGTGCTGCGTCATCAGGCCATCCGACGCAGGGCCCCGCCACCAACATTGCGACTGTGGTCCTTCGCCTCGCATCAAAAGCCAACAGCGCGGCTCCTCCGCTGTCCGTTCGTTATCTATTCACGGCGCGGGAGGCTAGTGGACGGTCGCGACCCGGCACATCGCCTGCACCTCGTCCCTCGACCCCCGCTGCCCGTCGCCGGCCGTCTGTCCGCGCCGCACAATGGACAATGTGGAACAAATTCTCGAAAATAGAACTGGTTTGGCCGGCGATAAGCATCTATCGGGGCATGACAAGTGGAGCTATTATTTCATAATCACCCGATGACTCGGAGCTTGGCCCGGCGCCACAAGGCCAGGGCCGGCCGCCCATTGTGTGCGTGTACCCGCGCGCGCGCCCGTGGGCCGCACGGCGCAACGCGGCCGGACACGCGGATATGGCCCGCCCGGCCCCCCTCCACGCAGTTCTCCACCCTCCCCGCTCCGCCCTTCCTCAACCTTTCGTTTCACCCCCGCCCTCCACCTCCCCACCCTCTCCTCACGCCTCGTCACTCCCCTCGCTCCGTCACGCTCTTCCTCGCTCTTTTCTGTTCTTCCCTCCACGCCCCTCCCCCCCTTTCGAGTCCATCCTCACCCCCCGCCCTGTTCACCATGTCCCGCTCCTCCATGCCCACCTCCGCCTTCGCCGCCCCTTCCCTCCACCCCTTTTGTGTCCCTACTTGACCCTCCACGCCCACCCTCTCCGCTCTTCTCCATTCTCCCCGCCCCACACTTCTCCTCGCCACCTTTCCGCATCCCACCCCGCCTATCCCCTCCGCCTGCGTGGGTGTCGCGCGCTGCGCGGGCGCGCAGCCTGCAATGGCGGCCGTTGGCACTTCGGCTGCAATCCCCTTTGGCCACTTAGAGTTCAACATAGATTTATGTCGCGAATGCGGACACCGTGACACATCGTCAGGAATATCATATCATATCGTATATAGACATTTACATAACCTGGCACACTAGTACGTATGTGAGTCGACAAAGTTAAATAGCTCTACATTACCCGTGCTTGACCAGACTTTGGCATTCTCATACATGCACTAATAGACTTTGTTCTCATTCTCTTAATACGCAACCGTTTTGCGGAGGTGAAGCAAAAACACTGCATTGCTTCATCCAATTTCCATTTCGAACATTTCTATGAGCGGCAAATGCCTACTTTTTCAAAATACTCTCTACATGAATTGAAAAATGGCCAACTTCTCTGAGAATTTCTGTAATTATTTGGTAATAATACACGAAAGGTGAATGAAACTCCCTTGCCGTTTCCTTACCAGGGAGTTTAGGAACGTGAATAAGTGTATTAATCCATAAAACAACAAAGTATTTACTGTTAATTTATTAAAGAAATAAAGGCGGCTCTTTTGAACTTGGGAATACCTGAAACACAAGAGACTAGCAATCTTCGTCGAGTTACCACGAATGAACAAGAAGTTATCTTCGAGACAAGCACCAACATTACGAAAAGAAAAAAAACAAAGATATTTTAAATGAATGAAAAGTGGGAATAGCGGCGCTGTCTGACGCCGATTGGTTGTTAGAGACACGAGATACGTTTACCATCTATGTCCGGCGAGAAAACTGTCAGCCGGGAAGACGGATGGGATCGATTATTGGGCACTTGCCGAAACGACAGCCGCCTCCGCCTCCACCGCCGCCGCCGCACGCTTGTCTACACGCGCTCGCCGCCAGATAGAGATATGCGCCAACGCAACACTCCGGCGATAGGACCACGCGCCCGGGAGGTCTGGGATTTACATCTCGCCCGCGATGGGTAGATAGCAGGCGCACAGTAGTACAGCGACGCGACATGAACTACACCACAGTCCCAGTTTACGTTTGTGAACCGCTATACATTCAATAAACTATCCTCAAAGACAACAGATTTGTATAAAAGTGTTGTCCTAAAGACACGCATTAAGAAAATATACACATGAGCTGAACTCAAATATTGAGTCTGAATGTATACACAACTTATTGTTAGTCACTTTTTCAATTACGTATAAAATATCTTCCGATTTAACCTGCCTCACTTTGCGGAACACGCACACTTAACTTCAATGCGGGAACTATTTGAACTACTTTTACAATCCACATTAAGATTCTGACATAATGTCTGATCAACATTAAGTGCCTGTCATAACTGCAATTCCGTAGATACGAAGCATTTTGTAACGGTCAAAGCTGTAAATTGTTGATATTGTTTAATTGGATCTCACCACTATGTACAGTTGCAGTATGTGTACGTCGCTTTCCGGATTCTTTCTTCCAGATTTTTTCTTTTACTTACATGGTAGCATTCTCAAATATTTTCGAAAATAAATTTCCACAAACTAGTAATTCTATGCTGAGAGGCGAGTTTTGTGAGTGGGTGTGGGATTCGCGGACCTACGGCGTGATAGCAGTGGCCTGCCGTCGGGTGTCAGAGCGGAGAGCGCGGAGTCGAATGGGGCGTGGAGGGGGCAGCGGGGGGCGGGACCGGTTCCCGTCCAGGTCACGGCCGCTTCCTTCCCTCTTCCTTGCGCTGGAAGCTCCCCGCGCATCCTGTGCACACCGTCTCCTCTAACGGGGACGAGCCACCGACCCGACGTGTTGACCGACTCCCGAACGCTGCTCGAGTTCAACACACCACAGGCGCTCGTTGCCGCTGGACCCCCTGCTCGCTTCCGCAAATACGATCCTTTCTCATTCAGTACGAGAGGAAATGGGTACTTTGAATGAAAGGACGGCCTGATGTGGACACGTAGAATGAAGAACGCTTACGTTCCGAATTTTAAGGTTTTCCTCATATACAAATACGGTGCCCTTTGATTTTTAAATCAATGCACATTTTTAAGAAAAATAATATTTTTCTGTTGTTATTTATTCTCTTACATGAGTTGGTGGAAAACCATTCGAAAACACTGAATGAAACAATTACGAAGACTCGTTCATTGGTCACACCTCATTATTTCTACTATATTCTCCCTAACGCACATCAGGCCATGATACGTTTGTTAAGTGCTTCCCATCAGACTCTTTATTCAATACATATAAAAAAACGAGAAATTCCTTAATTGAAGATAGTTCATTAAAAGGTATTTCCCTTATTCTTTGTTGACACGTTATTGTATTGAATCAATCAATGAAAGAACTTTATCAGCTCGCAGTCCATCGCCAATCTCGTTACATTACTCAAAAACTGATCTTGAATGCCACTTAAGAGCACACTCATTTGCATATATAAGATCAAATCGAGGCATCTAAAATCGAGGGTATATGCACGGAAAGATGATACTTTGATGGCTGATATAAAAATGTCGTTGATATAAAATAAATGAAAACTAAACTGTATAATAGTAATTTCAATACAAGTTCTGAAAATTTACTAATTTTCAAGAAGAAAACACCCAAACCCTAAAAAGCTATCCTCTTTGATAAAGTTTGGAAAATGACTATTAGGGTGGAGAGAAGTTTCCCGCAAAATTCTTTTTTGTCGGTTTCTGGTGGGACTACATTAACTAAAAAGTATATATTTTTTTAAATTTTATCAGTTAGGACTGTCATTCTTATTTGTAAATCATCGAGTGGAGGTTTAAAAAAATGACTTTTTCATGGGTTTATCAAAGTTTTTTTGAATCAACCTATGAAGTACACGTTTATACGACATAGTTGTTTCGCTGTTGGGGCAAAAATGTACTAAAGTAAAGATCAAGACGAACAAAATCGTATAGGAATTTTTTTAAAAAATTTAAGAGGGGCAGACAAGACATTTTTGCTTCCAATACTACTACTTTTTCTTCTTTTCTTCACATTAGTACAATTTGCAATCACTAGGAAAAGCTAGCTACCATTTTCTCACATTTTTACTTTCTCAGTACGGATATCAGAGAAAGTTCTGTAATGCTACGCGAAAAAAACCGGCGAATTTTCAGCAGAAAAACTCTTAATCCAGGGCCCTGGTAACGAAAAAGTGAATTAATCCAGTTACTAAATATAAGAAAAAAATTCTCTGTAGCGTGGTATAGCGGGGTGTATCAAAAGTGATATTTTTCGAAAATTTGATTACTTTTCACGAAAAATTGCGTGAAAATGCGGGCGAGAAACTACGTGCTGTGCTGTACACCACTAGTTTTAAAATGAGTACACATTTACACTAAGTCCACATTTTCCCCCACTCCACCCCATAAAGACCACTGTATTAATTTCCTTAGAGAAAACCTCGTCCGTGAATGCTGCACAATGGTTTTCGTTGACGGGCAGTCTGCGTGCGAGGCGGATCCTGCGTGTGCAGCGCGCTCTATTCCGCTGGGAGCGAGAGGTGCGGTGTGTGAGTTGTGCGGGTGAGCGCGGCGGCGACGGCGTCTGCGCCCCCCTGCCCCGCCCCGCCCCGCGCCCGCCGCCCGCGCTTATCTGATGCGAGTAATGGCGGTCACTATCAGCGCGGCGAGGTCGCTGGGCGCGAGCCGCCACGTCCCCTGATTGTTTACTAATAACACGCCGGGCGACGCCTCAAGTGTCCGATATTACGGGTCCGCGCCTCTCAACAGCGCACACCCGCACTGTTTACAGAATGGCTGGCCGCCCTAACGCGCCGCACACGCGGCCTTAAGCGCCGACATTAACGTAATGCTCGGCCGCGTCCCCGGGCGACGGAGGGTCACCCACTCGCCCGCTCGCCCACCCGGGGGGCGGGGCGCGGGGCGCGGGGTTCGACGCCGGCCGAGTGATGTGGGAATCCGGCGCAGAGCACCTCCTCCCACGCACTTAGCACCTCGCCCTTAAATTACGCCGCGCCCCGCCCGCGCGCCCGCCGCCCGCCGCTGAACCACACACTGCGCTGAGGGCGGGCGGCGCGAGAGGTTACGGAGAGGTAGTTAGCGCCGCGCGGCGAGGGCCAAGGGGAAAGTCGGGTGAAGAGGGCAACGAGGTCGAGAAACAACGAGCTGGGTGTAAAGCACCTTCGTACAAAAAGCTTTGCGGGGAGTGAATGTCTGGATGCCCCAAGAGTATTCGCTAAACGAGAATGCCTTGTAAACTTTTTTATTTACTATGGTTTTATTCTATCAAATTTGCTCCGTTCATTTCTAAGCTGACTATATGATGGTCATTGATTCAGAGATGCAATTTATACGTAGACACTTTCTATAACTGAGGACATCGTTTTGAAAAATCAGAATATTTTCAAACCACCGAAAAATTTACATGTAACGTATAATACCTATTACTTTCTTGTCTTACTACGTAAATAGTCAAGAATCCTCCGGAGGAAATTGACGATTCTTCGACAGAAAAAGTCTTTATTGCGGGTCCCTGGTATCGAAAAATTGGTTAAATTTTGTTTCTGTGTGTACTACGTTATTTATTCTAACAAGTGTACAGAAAATGCTTGCTTTGTGGGTCCTTGATGCCGAAAAATAGATGGACGGTAAAATGTCCGTGATCATTGCTAGGGCCTAAACCGTTCTCACTATTATCACAAAAATGTATATTCTCCTACGATCTGAACGAACTCAAAGCTCTGTGAGTTTGAAAAGGATATTTTGATTTTTGGGGTTACTTTACATGACGCCTCAATTCTAGCTAAACATTTGTCAATCCTAGCTCAAAATTTTCTCAAACCTAGCTCCAAATATTTTGATTAAACATTGTCCTTGGTTAGAGTAAAGGACTTTTAAAAGAATGACGCAGGTCTCCTTTTCATTGAGATCGCTGATATTTCGAAAATTGCAGTAAATTAAATAAATTGCTATCAATTTCTTTCGTAGTCTACCTACAACTGAAATGCTGAAGATAGAGATTTTAATAAAATCTATTGTTCAAAGGCAGATCTTAGAGTAAGGTCACGTACAGTTTTTCAAGAAATTTTGTATGAAATGTAGGTAATTAAAAAAAAATATTTGCTCAAAAAAGACTCCAATTTTTTCTTTAAATTTGCTCCTTGTATGTATCAAAGAGCTTGGTGTCGGTCCCATTTTCAGCAAACTCTATGTATTTTTGAAAATTGCAAAAAAAATAACATTACAAAAAAGTACATTATTGAAGAAAGAGATTTGTTTGTCTTAAATTAAATCTGTTCTAAAAACGTAAATAAATTTATATTTGAAAGAGATCATATACAATTTTTTAAATATTAGTGTTCGCGTAATTTATATTTGAAGTTAATTAAAAAATTACCAAATATTTTCTCAAAAGCAACTCCAGATTTTTTCTTTACATATATTTAAACGCATATAGCAAATGACTCTTAAAAATGGCGCAGATCTCTTTTCATGGAGCGATTGGCTTGTGACGGATGATTGCGTTGTGAGGCGGCAAAGCACATTGGGAGTTAACCCCACGGACTTGAAGTTGGAATCCCGGCGCGGTGAAAACAATTTGCTGTTTGTAAACACTTTTGCCTACTCATGCAGTAGTGTGTATATATATATATATATATATATATATATATATATATATATATATATATATATTGCATGGTCGTCACAAATAACGCGAGAACGTTTGTGCTGCTGTAGAACTACTAGTTTTAAAAAGCGACGATTTATATTACCCAATATTTAAATAATTCAAATAAATGTAATTTACAAATACGTAAAGTAGTTTTAAAATATCGACTGAAGGAACTTAATAAGAACAAACGTAAAGGAAGCAAAAGAATGCAAAATATGACATTGGGAAGTAGCAAATGAGACATCTTAGAAAAAATGAAGGTTATCTTGGAAGAGAGCAGTCAACACAACGAAGCTTCTCCACGAATTATGTAGGCGGCGGTGTTTGTGAAAACTTCCCCCACTTACGGAAGCATCCGCGGAATCCGGGAGCAGAACGCCGCTGATTTGCATGCCTCGCAGCCACAGGCCGGTGGTGCGTCAGTCAGCGCCGCAAGCGCGTCACAAAGTGGTCGATTTATCCTCCGTCCTCCGCCAGGCAAATCTTTCGCCTTGAGCTACCACAAAGTGTACGTGAGTTAAGGCAGAGGGGCAACGCGTGTGGTCACGAAATCCTATTTTTCTCAGGAAGGGAATTTGGAAAGGTCACATAATAAGTAAGTTACTCGTGTATAGCGTGAAGCACTTTTCTTATATATTATTTCCATTGGAGATATCTCGTTTTATGCCAAAGTACTGAGTCGTATAAAAAAAGTAAAATATCATTTGAAATGTCTTTTGAAAGGTTTACAATCGACGATGACTGAAATTATGTTACTGATAACCCATATTTAGTTCTTAATTATTAAAATTATAGTGCTCACATGCACCCCGCAAGACACATTACGCCGCAACACTCTTTACAATCGTGCATAACTCGAAAAGGTTGCGTTCTGGTGCATTGACAATAGATATTCGTGACCCTATGGGACACGAGTTAGATTTTGTGTCCTTTTCAGCAAAACGAGATCTTTTTGGATAATGGGCCTGTTTTATTACAGCAGTACCTAATAAACTGCACCTGTCTTATTACATTTTTGGAAGGTTCCTTCATTACGTAGCAGCTGATACCAAAACACTTAAAGTTGGGATTCAGTGTAAAGCTAATTTCACATTTAAAACAATGATTTACAAAGTCTGAAATGTTCGCACGGCTCCATCTACAGTGAGTGATGTTTAAAATAGAGAAATAAAGAACAAGTCATCGGCATTCTTCCTTTTAAAATAGGTCGGTACAACAAGCACATTCTCTTCAGTTAAATTAAGTTAATGCCTTATTTTACGTGGCGAGACTCGGGCCATCAGGTTCGCTCCTCCGTCTGACCAAGCAAATTGGGCTAAGCTCATTTTATCATCTAGCAGAGAAAGAAGGTATTATGTTTGGCGACGAAATAGGCGATTTGAATTTTGCTCAGGGATTTCTTTTAGGATTTTTATTATTATTATTATTATTATTATTATTATTATTATTATTATTATTATTATTATTATTATTATATGCAGCAAATCTACTACATGGGACAGCCGGCTTTACTTCCCTCCGAAGGCAGGCGTACGAAGGATTTTTTCGCCCTTAACTTGGGCACAACAGCCGGTACGCTAACCGTTACACTACCAAATACGCTTTCTTCCCATTACACTTCCAAATTCTCTAGGGTGGGGTACGGAGTATTCCGAAGTTCATGAAACCCCGATAAAATCCTTTTGAGAACCAGATTCAGTTGACTCACGCGGTAAGATTCAATTTACAAGTACCACTTGTTTGCGCTGACCGACTGCAGACGTGCGGCTGTGGGTGTGAAGGCGGGCAGGCGGCCACCGGGCGCGACGCCGCCCTCCCAGACGCAGCGCCGCGCGCAATTAAAGGGCGCCGGCGGGGACGGGGCCCTCGCGTGGGGACCCATCAGCGCGTGCGGCCGCTCATTTGAAAGTCGAATGGCCAGCGGTAGGCCGCGCGCGCGCACGCGCACGGGACCACGCTGCCGCCACCGCCGCCGGCGACAGGCGCAGGCGCGGGCGCGGCCGCACGGGCGTGCGCACGAGCGAACAGGGCCTTGCAGCTCGCCAGCAAAATTGGGGACAAAGCTGGAGGGTGCTTCTATAGGAGGCGCTAGTGTCACACTTTTTCACATAAAAATTGGCGAATTTATGAGAAATACTAAAACGCGGGAGATTGTAATCGTGACCATGCGAGACGTATTGCCGTCAAATATCACGAAACGTAAGTATTACGTCTGTATGACGGGAGTAACACTGGTTGAGGTAAGAAGTATCCGCGCGTTTTACTTGAGTTCTTTATGAAGTTGCGCCTGAAATATAGTTTCAACTTTTATCTGAAGTTTGGTCTGGAGTTAAAATTTTCACCAGAAGACTGTTTCGATTCCCAATGTATAATAACCAAATGTTTATTTAACAATTAGTTTCCACGAACATTTTAAATAACGTTGGCGTTTGGCGGTTGGCGTTTTAGTTCCTGTAAGAGGGTGCTACTGCTGAGCGCCCCACAGTAACGGTCTCCACCACGTTATATGGGAGTTAGGAGGCCCTGCAAGCGACGGTGGACAACGGGACGTCCCCCGCATCGGCGGTGCGACACCAACAAGGAAGGGATGTGACATCGAAGAATTTTTTTGTTTTTACTTTTTAAATTTTTTATTAATGTTTCCATATCGATGTTTTAAACGTCGATGTGTTGAAGTCGAAGGTTTCTGGTCATCAATGTTTTGTGTTGGGTGTTTTTACGTTTGTGATGTTTTATTCGCGGATGGAAAGTTTCTCTAATCACAATTTTGTAAAAGTTAAAATGTTAAATAATAACTGACGATACCACTGGCTATTTAAATGTTCGAACTTCACTAACGCGATTTGTACTACCTTCATCGAGCGGACGTTTTTTAAACTTTACCTTCGGTTGAATTTTAATTATAATTAAATGTACACCGCCATTGCCAAGTTAAATTTTGTTGCGCACGAATTTAAGTGAAATAAACTGATGGATTTTTGTAGATATATTATTAACATCGATATCTTAATTTTGATCATCGATGTTTTTTATCGATGTCGCATCACTATCGCAGGGAGAATGTGGCATGAGGTATGCGCCTAGGGTGGCTGATGGGCAGCGAACGAACTTCTCGTGGTGCGATGCCGGGTTCGATTGCCGGTCGGGGCAAAAGTAATTTGCTTTAAAATCGCCTCACTTTGGGTAGCTGTGTGATAAAGCTCAGGTAGGCGGAGTCTGCTTGTTACGGTGAAGGGAATATGTCATGTTCCCCACGTGGCTCTCTTAACCTCTAAAAGTGGGAATTGAAGTAGGCCCAGGCATAGGAGACACCGTTAGCTAGCCGGCAAAGCCGGATCATCGACACAAAATGTCAAATATATACGACTGTATGTATAACGTTGATATGTATGAGGTTGAAAGAAAGGTGTATGAGACGAAATTAGCACAAGTGATGAATGAGAGCTTCCAAGATCTATTCATGTGAAATGATAGGAATTATCAGCGTGTTAGTTTTGCTTTTATGAAAAAGGAAAAGAATTAATTTGTATCTGTTGAATGATATTGAAGAAACTTCCAAAAATATTTCTTTTCAAATAATCAAGAGCAAAAATCAGGCTGCATTTTTTGATTTTCATTGGGCAGAATACTTTAATCTCGATCGATTCTGGCATTAAGAAGTAGATAGAAGTAACTTTTTCGTAATTACAATACCAAAGTGATTTTCGGAATATAGAGTTTCGCCTTCATCTATTAACACAACCTATTCACTTAAGGCATCTTATACAATGAAGCATTTCACTTGAAAAGACCAAACAACTTCTCGCAACTGAACTAATACCTTTTTCATGTTCTATTCCATCTTTGCATTCTTGGCATTCTATTCTTCTCGAGGTCATCAGTCGAACCGATAGGCTATTCATGCAACACTAGACATTGCAATGTCCGTCTATTTACTCGCCTTCGAGTATTACTAAACACTCGGAATACAGCCCTTTCCAGCCGCGACGACAAGAGTGACAGATTTTGGTCGTTCTTGCAGCACGCAGCCAGCGGTCACTCCGACATTCCAAGAGGCTTCGAGTAGGTTCGTGACGTTCGCGCACTCTTCACCGCGTGCGCGGCACCTCCGCTGTCCTCTGCGCCAACGTGCCCTCATCGCCTGACGCTGGACGCGGCGCGGACGGCGCAGCGGCGCGGACTGTAAGAGGGTGAACGAACGCGAACAGATATTTTTTTTAAATTCAAGGTCGCATCAACATCTTGGTTATTTGCGACCACTATTGGTGTTAACGTTATGGTAACTGTGAAGATAAAATTATATGGTTATGATAAGGGTTGAAAGTACGAACACAAATACAACCATGCACGAGGCGGGACTCGAGCCCGCGACCCTTCGGTCCGAGATCGCTCGGACACTACTGCCTTAGCTTTCTCAGCCACCTGATTGGCGAAGAGATGTTTGCGTGGTTCCAGCTGGACAGAGTGACCAACAAATCCAACCACTGGGTTTCACGTTTGGTACAAGGGGAAGATTTTCGTCACTCGTTTAACGAAATATTTCAAGTCCAACTAGACACTCGGGCATGATAGGCACGAATATAGCGGAAGATAATTGTTATCCAAAAGAGCAGCAACCACAGGGCACTATTCTCTTTGATTTAGCTGCCGTTGTTAGGGGCTTTAACACCACTCTCCTAGGTGGATGTTTTCCAAGATCACTCTTCAAGATTCACGGATACGCCAGAGTGTGTGTGAAGTTCACTAAGCTGAACCCAATAATGGGAAACACGTAAGACGTACAGAAGAGGGGAGGATGTATCCTCCGCACGGGATTTATTTCGAGGCACAACTCAGGTCTGTGAACCTCAGCAGGCGGCGGGAGTTGAGCTGGTTGTTAAATACAGATTTATTGATTCGGAGTTTCCGAGCGGCTGAGTTACGACGCGCAGCACCGCCGCCGCCGCCGCGTACAGTGCGAGCGCAGGCTCCGAGTGCGGGCGGCGCGGCGCGGCGCGGCGCGGCGCGGCGCAGCGCTTGCTCATGTGAATGCGGAGCAGCGCCCGCCGGCCTGCTTGGCGAGGCGCGCCGAGAGGTTATGTATAGCTGGGGTCAGGGGGCGCGCGTATCCCGCTCGCGCGCCGCTCTGCGTCCAGCGCGCAGCTGCCCCTCGGCAGATAAATCCCGCTGCGCTGCGCTGCGCCGCCCCGCGCCTCGCCTCAGCCTCGCACCCGCCCTCAGGGATGGTAACCGTTGGGCTCTCTCCCTCAGGGATGGCAACAACCGGTCTCACACTCGTTCATTCTGTTTCAGGGATGGCAACTACCGGCGTCACACTCGCCCTTTCTGTTTCAGAGATGGAAACTACCGGCGTCACACTGGCCCTTCCTATCTCAGGGATGGCAACTACCGGCGTCACACTCGCCCTTCCTGTTCCAAGGATGGCAACTACCGGCGTCACACTCGCCCTTCCTGTTTCAGGGATGGCAACTACCGGCATCACACTCACCCTTTCTGTTCCAAGGATGGCAACTACCGGCATCACACTCGCCCTTCCTGTTTCAGGGTGGCAACTACCGGCGTCACACTCGCCCTTCCTGTTTCAGGGATGGCAACTACCGGCGTCACACTCGCCCTTCCTGTTTCAGGGATGGCAACTACCGGCGTCATACTCGCCCTTTCTGTCTCAGAGGGGGGGCATCACTCTCGTCCTTTCTGTGTCAGAGATGGCAACTGCCAGCCTCACACCCACCCTCCCTCCCTCAGGGGTGACAACTGTCGGTCGTGGCCACCCTGGCAGGATCTTTATGGCACAAGAAAGGCTACGAAAGAACGATGGAATGTATGAGTGTAACGAGTATTTCGAGTAAGCTTTGAGGAACTGCGAGGATTAGAAAATAAGAACATGGGGTAAAATAATATTGTATAGTTACGTATACTCTTTTTATCATGCACGAATTAAAAATTGTAATGTGGATACTACATAAAACAAAAACAGAGCATTCTTGCATACATCAAAATGATGACTTATTTTCAACTCAAATGAAAAGATGGAGTTAATGAATGTGATGCAAATAAATATGCTTAGAAATAATTTTCTTTTAAAACTGATATTGTAAACTTCCGTATCATTGATGTAAAATTTATACGTAAGTTAAACCTTTAAATTTCGACATATTTTCACTGCGAATTCTCTTCCATCATATTATGCAAACTACTATAATTATGTACTAACCGTAGTTAGACCCGTTATTATTCCGTTGATTGGTAAAATGCCATAAACTGACATAGCGTTTCATCATCTTGTTCTTATTTTATGCAATTAAGTGAATAGAAATTAAGAATGCTACCAGTGATTTACGTGCAAAATTCTCATTACGGATCAGACATTAATGAAATAATTTGGGTGGAGTGAATCGAGAATTGCTTGCCAGGCCTTCAACGATCTTACCATTTCGCAAAAACTGAAAGAAGACGAGAGAACGGGCAGCGATGAGTAGTTTCCAGAATTCAGATCGAGGCCGTCATGAAGTGTACAGCCCTAACGCTTTAACAAGGTTCCGGTTGTCTTCGGCACGTCCACGGCGAGCAATTAACACTGCCCTCCATGAGTTGCTCCCGCCAAAAAATTAATGATTCATGATGGTTCGAGAGATTCATAGTAGAACTTCGCGTTAAACGTACAACAAATTATACCCTGTTGTAATTGGCACTCCCGCGCCCGGTCAGAGCGAAGCGGAGTGAAGCCGTTTGGAGAAGAGAGGCGCCGTCCATTGAATTTTGGGGGCGTTGGTACTTACGCCCTATGCATTAGCTGGTCGCACTTTGAAGCCGCCGTTATTCCAATATGATTCAGAGGAATCTTATTTCTTCGAGCGTTACCCTACAAAAATATAAACGCTATAGACTGAAATGTTAACAATTTAAATAAAATATTTCTAACCCTACTACGGTCTCCTTTAACTCCTATTTGTTTTTCAGAATGGAAGTATTTCTAATTTTGATTCACAATTTATTTAACATCAATTGTTATTCACCAGTCAAATACAAGAAGGAATCTCAATAAATACAATTAATTTTGCCATAGACTTTTATAAAATGCATCTTTATAACTGTACTATTTGAATTACATTTAAAGTAAACCTACTTTTTATAAACATTATTTATGATCTTATTGAACAGGTTACAGTTACAAGTGTTTTGACTCAAAACTATTTTGTAAATCATCTGCAATACTTTGACATTCTAATTTGACAATACTTTGACAAAAATGGGGAAATAATCTCTTAGACATGTCCGGTTAATGTTTGTAGCTAATATATATTACGCTTTAAAATATTTCACTCCATATCTTCAAAATAAATTAGTATTATTTTTCTTGCTCTAAAGCTGTTGGAAGGTTAATATTTTTATTTTTATTTCAAAAGTGAAACTCAATTAACCAGTAAAGATATATCTTAATTCATCCAAGCCTATTACTTCTAACTGGTAAAAATGTTTATTTTTGTCAAGACAAGAAATTCTCGAATGAATCCCAATCTTTTAAAATTTTAATTTTAGTGAAACATCATTCAGTGATGTCTGTAATATCAAAACAAAATTATAGTGATGAATGTGGCAATATGTAGCATGATCTCATACCACTATATCTCATGTTATTAGCCAACAGATTGAGGCTATTTAGGATTAAGTTTAAATTCTCGAGTTTTTTTCTTCATAACCTTTCAAACATTAATCAAGTTCCTTTATTTTGATTTGGGAGTTGTTTGGCTTCCTGATCTACCTTTATTGGGTTTCAATTTGTTTCTTTTCTCTTCTCGGTATTACATAACAAGGCTCTTTCACTTATGAATATGTTACAAGAGGAAAGAAATATATTACATTGGAAATGCAAATGACTTTGGCAATGCGGAACAAGATTCATTACACTAAACAAGATTGCAAACTAATAAATATATTTCTTCCTTATAAATATTCGCCATGCTAATGTCTACTGTGAAAATCAGATTGATTACAAATTATTACAGCGCGACCACACAAGATGTAGAAGTAAACCATCCAGTTATCAACATCATGCTGGAGGAATTTAAGTCCGGTAATCTGAAGCTACTCTAAGTATCTTAAACAATAAACTCCCAGGTAGTGTAGAGCAGGTATCAACATTCAATTTTCCACCAGCATTTGATGGACGGAAAAACGCTAATGACTGTCTACAGTTCACCGGTAATATTATTATCAAAACGTCTTAAGCATTCGGTTATCGACAATGCTGGAAAAAGAATATTGACCATTGAATTCACAGCACAATCCAAGCTGCAGAAACAAGAAACAGCCACTCTCCAAACTCACTCTATAATTTGAACAACTTAGGAACAACAACTTACGTTTATTGCGCCACAAGACACGCGCTACGATTCCTGCGTTGTGAGAAGAGAGGTACAAAAGAAAAGACTCGGCAACTGCATCGCATGCGGTTTGTAATTTTAAAAACCACGCTTTAAGTGTCTCCTTTTACGGCTCTCCAGCTGCCGCTGCTGTGCGGCGCCAAACCAGACACTATAACATCCAATGGCTCAATCATCTTTTCTCGACAATCCGTATCTCCCTGACACACTCCGTAGAAACTCTAACCGGTAGGCGTTCGTTTACATAAGCGACACAGTTGCGCCTACAATATGGTGCCCGGCTGAAAGCGGCCGGCGCAAAAACCGGGCAAATAAATTAAATGTGCTTAATTAATACAACATATGTGGACAAGGCTGCGCGCGGCGGCGGTGGCGCGGAGGCGCTGGAACAAAAGGAAGAGCCCCGGAGACACGAACATGGTTCTCGTAAACTACAATAACAACGAGGTTGAACGCTGGTGTTACTTAGCTTCTTCATTAGTGGCACGGGGGAAATATAATAAAGGTGCGCTGAAAGATAAGCGCCTAACAGCGACACGACCGCGCGGCGTAAACAGGCTGCGCTTGGGGCGGTGTTTGCATTATTCAGCCTGCTGCGCCCGCTGCGCAGCGCAGCGTAATTGCCAGCGGGGGAGGCGACGCGGCGCGACACCGCGCACCACTGCGCTACGCGACACCGCGCAACACTGCACAACACTGCTCAACGCGAAGCGACGTGACACTGCGCAACGCCAAGCGACGCGACACCGTTCAACGCAAAGCGACGCGACACCGCGCAACACAGCGCAACGCGATGCGAGATCGCGCAACGCGAAGCGACGCGACACCGCGCAACGCGACACCGCGCAACACTGCGCAACGCGACATCGCGCAGCGCGACACCGCGCAACGCGAAGCGACGCGACACCGTGCAACGCGAAGCGACGCTACACCACACAACACTGTGCAACGCGACACCGCGTAACACTGCGCAACGCGACACCGTGCAACGCGAAGCGACGCTACACCACGCAACGCGAAGCGATGCGTCACCGTGCAACGCGAAGTGACCCGACTCCAAGCAACACTGCGCAACGCGACAAGACGGAACGCGAAGCGACGCGACACCGCACAACGCGAAGCGACGCGATTAACTTGGCTATCCGGGAGACGCCGCGTCCAGGGCACAGGTGCCGACGTTTCGGTCGCCATTCTGCGACCTTCCTCAGGGCGTAGTACTGCCTACGGGCAGCCCTGGACGCGGCGTCTCCCGGATAGCCAAGTTAATCATGACTCCGGCCGCGGAAGCCTACGCTCTCGCGAAGCGACGCGACACCGCGCAACACTGCGAAACGCGATACCGCGCAACGCGAAGCGACGCGACACGACACCGTGCAACACTGCGCAAGGTGACGTGACGCGTGCTGCCCAACGCCACACTGTGCAAAGCGGGTGGCGCGGGGCAGGCGGGACTCTCAAGAACCGTGTTGCCGAAATGAGAAATCAGACCCACTCATGACTTACTTATGAAGGCAGCTCAGACTAATGTTACAAACTTCTAAATCACGCATTTCACGAGTGTCGAAAATGATTACCTTTGACAGTGAATGTTGGGAATACGGCGGGAAATTGCATATAATGGATTTATATTCATTTATATATATGATAGTTACTCCTGATGGGTAGACAACCCCATATGCACTGATGTTCGGAAGGTACATGAAATCACCTTGACTGACTTTTCACTACATGTTCATTGACAAAAAAATGATCGTTTTTGACCCCTTTACATGTCCTGGAAGTTCGTAACATTTATTCTGAGATATTTCGTACAGTAATGGAGTAACCTCCGTCCGTTCGTTCCTTTTGGCGCACCACTAGGGACGAATGAGCAGGGCCCGGATTTTAATGACGAGTTATAATGTGACAAGAGACAAGTTACAATTTTTTAAATAAATTTTCAGTTAAATTTGAAACTATGTATTTTATTTGTGGCACACAAAGAGCAGAGCTAATGGGCGGAAGTAAACTTGATTTGACGAAAACTATCTCGCGATGGGAGATGAAGTCTTGCATCTTAATTCACATCCCGGAGTCGCAATTTTCATCCGGGAAGCGTAGATCGTCCGCCCGGCATCCGCCCCGCTCGGAAACCCTCACCTCCTCCCTTCCCCTCCATTCGCCATCCGGCCATCCCGGATAGCAGCAATGGGTTCGCATCCACGCCGAGAGTGGCTCAGGGCTTGCGAACATTTGACATTAGCGCTCTTTGACTGCTTACACTTGCTAAATATCCTCTCTTTCTCTATGCATGGTATGTTGATAATATACTGATCATGTATTTTAAGTAAGATAGTTAATCTCTTTTGATTACAAAATTTTTAAAAAATGCAGTAATGTACGAAAGAGCGATATAAACATAGACGCGATGAGAAGACGAAATACTGCCATGTTTCTAGATTGTACTCTAAATTCTCGTTATCAAGTACGTAAAAAGATGTGTATTAATAAATAGTTTGTTGGTATTGTTGCAGTTATCATGATGAATAAATATTAATGGAAAGTATTTGCTGGTAATAAAACAAGAAAATTCGCGTTAATTTTCTTCTACAAAGTGATAAAAAACTTAAATTCCCGCCAATATGTACGTATTCTCGGAAGGAGAAGAAAACTCTAAAATGTGCACAAGTTCTGCGCGAACGAGAACCTTGTTAGGCACAGCAGAGCCAGGGCGGGTGATGGCAGGGGGGGGGGGCAGGGCAGCGGGCGGAAGAGAACGAGCTGCGCGGGCGTGTGAGCGGTCAGGTGCTCCCACCGCAACCACCTCGCCCATTCGCCCACTTCCCAATACATGTCAGAATCAGGTTGGCATTGTTTCGGAACAAAACCACAGAAGAGTGTCAGTAAACCGAATTAATTGGGACCGAATCCTTTCTGAGTAATCAATTTGTACAGATTTTTCAAAACAATAAAATATAAGGATCGGTAGACGCCTGAGTGAAATTGATCATAATTTACTTCGAAAGTTACAGAAGTGGATCGAATGAATAAAACTATTAATGTACTAAATGATTTAATTTTATTACAGAAAAAATATTAAACATTATTATCCTCAATGTACTTATTTAAAGTATGAAAATAAAATCTTATTTATAGCTTATTTTGTATCTGTATTGTATAATTTTCTGTCATCATTTGTTTCAGTTATATTATTACGCCAGGTCGATGCTTTGAAATGAATGAACATAAACACAGTATTAACTACGTGTGATCTTTTCTAGCCAGAATGGAATCAGATTATTGAAGGTTCGAATTTCCGACGCTATACGGTAATGTCCCTGTTTTGTGCCATCTGATGAACACAGTGGACGTTTCCACTGGTTAAAAAAAAAAAGTTTAAGATTGGATACCAAGTATTTCAGTTGGGCTCTATTAATTAGCATTAATGATGAAGTAGTATAAAAAAGGGGACGTTATTGGCAAGGGAATTAGGTACAAAAAATTGATCAAAATCTCTTAAAAGTAGAAAGAAAAGTTTCTCATTTTTCCCTTACAACATTGCTTTTAGAAAATAGTATACTAAACAAATATATTTTAATGTCACCAGGTACTAACTTCTTTATAGCTACAAAATGAAAGTACAATAAATGTTTTTAATACTCAATTGACATGGAAGCATTTTTCTCTCCATGGTACTAAATATGGAAGAACAATTTTTGTACAAAATACATCAATTATATTAAATACTCAATAGTATTATTACCCTATAATTTGTAACATGCATCTGAAGACGCACATTGCTGCAGAAAGATTTCCAAAAAAGGCTCAGGCTGTTGAAAAAAAATTATATCCTCGAATACGTCCGGATAAGAACAACGTGCAACCATCCTTGGAGAATGGTAATATTGCCTCATAATTCACCCCACACCATTTCGTAGTGTCCGGGAGTTCGCACATTAAGAGTTCAGAACTCGTCGCGCATTGAAATCTCCACACCCAACAGGAAATTTACATCACTAAGGTTCGAAAAAGATACAAAAGAGACTAACACGGAACTTTAAAAATAAAGCGTATACGAACGAAGCATGAGAAAGTATACTGAAATAATTTCCACATTTCAAAAACTTCGATTATTATCAAACCATTACTTTATGTAACAGAACGGAAATAAAATATTCAATATTTAGAATTAGGCCAGTTTCTAAGTTTACGAATGTTAATAAAACAAGGAAATTAGAGTAACGCATAAGTGCAGAACCGCAATAGAAATCGAAGTAGATTTGAAGATTTCAAGAACAAAAGTAAATGGGGAAAAAATATGAGGGGAATCGCACACTTCACAATATCTTATGAAAAGAATCGGGAGACGAGAGAGACCTAAACAGTTATCGAATAGGGATGCGAAACCGATGTAAATGTTTTCAAAATATCAATGATTTTATAAAATAATCTATGTATGTAACATTGATTTTTTAAGCCAACGTATTTTAACTTCAATGTTATGTTTTCGATCTTTTTAAGCAGTGGATATTTTTTAAAATAAAAGTACTCCATCACAACAAAATCCTGTAATAAGTTTTAGATATCCATAAATTAAATGTTTTTCAGACAAAAATGGCCAAGAATGAAAAATAAATAAAGTCGAATTTTCGTCAAAGAACTATATGTGTTTTCAATTATCGAATCAGACAACCCATGCTTTCTTAATTGTGCTGAGGATTTTTTGACTTTGTTTTGTTATTTAAAGTCTCATCAACATGTATGTATTATTGTATAAATTACATTCAATAGGAATTCCCATATATTTATTCAAAATAATAAAAAGTTATTTATATAATCGTAAGTTTTGTGTCTAAATTAACACCTCTTATTCAACTTCTCGTCGCATCTTTTCAGGGATTCCTCAAGGATCGACTCTCTCTCCTTTACTTTTTAATATATGTATGTTAGATATTCCACACCTTCCTTTTACCACCTTAGCGCTGTATGCAGATGACACTGCACTTTTTTCGTATCACAAAAATTTACATAATGCCCGAAACACTCTTCAAAATTCTTTAAATTTGTGTATTAAATGGACTCAACAATGAAGAATAATAATAAATCCATCTAAAACACAAACAAAAATTTTCACACCTACTAATCCCCCATGTCTCAAAATAAATAATATAAATATACCCTGGATAGAAAATCATATTCCAATTAAATATTTAGGGCTCTATTTCGATCGTCGATTAACTTGGAAAACACATATTCAAAATATTGCAAATAAAACTTACCAAAAAATATCAAAATTATACCCATTAACTAATAAATTTTCAAAATTACAAATAGATTGTGGTATATCAATATTCAAGGCAATAATAAGACCATCACTTACATATGCATGCCCAATTTGGTGTAATGCATCTGCGTCAAACATGAAGAGAATACAAACTATTCAAAATAAATTTTTACGGAGAATTCTAAAGGCTGAATGGTTCATCTCCAATACCCAAATCCACAAAGAATTACAAATAGAGGCAATTAAAACATTCATCCCTAACCAATCCCCAAATTCTTCAACTCTTTAAAAGATTATCCTGTTCATCAACATTTCGATCTGGGAAAAATTATCACATAAACGAATTCGATTCCGCTTCCCCAAAGATATTTTTCACGCCCCATAAATAATTGTATACTTTATTACTCAATAAAACCTTCTCTTAAAACTCTAAATTTATTATAAAAATTAATCAATTGTTATTAAAATCAAAGTTTTATTCGTAATTACCATTAAAATAAAATCATAATTATCTTTAATTATGATATTAATTTCTGGCACCTCCAAAAATGTTATGTATACATTTATTCATCATCCTGAAAAATTTGTAAAATTGAACAGGAAATAAATATATTAAAAACAAAAGAAAAAAACGTCATTAGCGACCACTATTAGAGTTAACGGTATGGTAACTATGAATACGATATGGTGGTGATAATGGGTGAAAGGTCAAACACAAATACAACCATGCACGGGGCGGGACTCGAACCCGCGACCCTTCGGTCCGAGATTTCTTCGACACTACTGTCTTATCGATCTCGGCCATCGCATCGGCATTTCTTGACTTTATTTTATCAGTTAAATCTCGATTAAAAATTAATAAACGTTTAATTAAATCCCTCCTGCGTGAACTTTAATTGTTATTAATCCATTAAAAACATTGATGTTTAATAACAGCGATGCTTTTGGATCAATATGGATGTTTTTAATTTGGAGTATCGATGAGTAGAAACATGGCTGTTTTGTTGGCCATGTGGCACCCCTACTGTAGAATAATAAAAGCATGAGGCGGGAGGAGTACGAAAGGAGAAGAGAAGAGAAGCGAAGCGAAGGGCGTCAACGCGGAGTGCTGCGCGGGGAGGGGAGGGGAGGGGCCGAGAGCTGCGGGCGGGGGCGCGAACCGGTGCGGCGCGGCGCGGCCGCGAGTCTAGCTTATGCAATGTGCGGCGGCGGCGGCGGTGCATCGCGAGCCGGAACTGGCGCGGTCCAAGGCCACGGACTCACGGGCGGCGGCGCGGCGCGGCGCGGTGCTCCAGCGGCAGGGACGCGCCCGCGTCGCCCCGCACACCTGCCCCGCCGGCCCCTCCCACCTCTTGTCACTGTGCCAGGTCTTTGCTCCGGCTCCTACTCGCGCTTTCGGGCTCCCTGGCTTCCTCTCTCTGTCCCCTTTCAACGCTTGCGACGCCTTCTGGGTCACCGCCCACTCCTACGACTCTTTTCCTTCTTCTGATGCACGCATCTTAACTAATCTTCCCTGTGAAATAGGATTACGTTGGGTTTGTAAAAATATACTAGTTTTTATTTATTTGTACACGTAGAACTCCGCCACTTCATTTCATTTTACACAGCGTCTTCTGCTTTATGCTTAGCGTCTAGCCAACCATCAACCGATCCAATAGAAGTATGAACCACTCGCCTGCCTTGTCATCAATCGAATCCTATCCGCCTCTTTAACATTACCTAAACCCACTACACGCTGCTATTTCTCTGGCGTGTGACTAACCTCTCGCAACTTTACTGACCGCCGCTCCTCATCCTCTAGGATGCCACGCCCCACCCGACTACCGCGGGCGTTCGCTTCGCCTCGCCCCGCCCCGCCCCGCCCCGCCCCGCCCCGCCCCTCCCCGCCCCGCCCCGCCCCGCCCCGCCCCGCCCCGCCCCACTCATCCCCGCCCCGTTCCACCCCGTTCCTCCCCGCCTCGCCCCGCCCCGCCCCGCGCCCCGGCGACAGCCCGTCCGTCCGCCCGTCCGCCCGCCCGCCCGCCTGCCCGGCCACTCGCCAGGCAGCATTAGCATACGTCGCGGTGTATTAGGGGGCGACCTGGCCGCCGGTCATAGCTTTCAGCGCGTCGCCAGCCCACCAACAGGTTAATGGTATCACCTTTTAATTCGGTGTTGGTGAGCTCACTTGCAAGGGTGTTTTCTACGGACTGACACTTCGAGGCGGCCTCTTCGGACAGTACTATAACTAGGGATTCCCCGCTGTAAAGAGTGCGAATGAAAAATACGACCGTGGAACGAGTTAACCGTCGGGACGTTGGCTATTTATTTTTCACGGTGGATTTTAACACAACGAGTTACGGTGGGAGCCAGCGGCTCCGTCGCGAACAGAATGTTCCGCCACATGTAAGGAAGATACGCCCGCGCCGGTCACTCAGGGCAGCGGCGCCACGGCGGGGGGCACCCAGTGCAATATGCGCTAGGGAGAGGTAGAGAGAATCGAGTTCATTACTGTAGACTCTCGAAATGGATGCGCTAGTGAGAGATTGAAAATTCAAAAGATGTTTTGCCAGAATACTTTATTACACTTCTGCCCAATATGATTAAATTTTTTTTGTATCTATCGTTCACAACCAGATATCTTCAATTTCGAACAAAATCGACTATATTAGAAACGTTACTCATTACATACTGTATGTGCATATGGCATAATGTTAATTAAGTGTCGTTTAATGTAAATGTTAATATTTCAACCAGGGAACTGTATTCAATTCTTGGCCTCCACTAATATTAAAATAATATTATTGATCTTCTATGCCTGATGCGCGAAGTTTGATAATAAAGATCTTTAGTGTAATGATCAAGGAATAAAAATGAATAATTTAAATTCCAATTAAATAAACGGCTTTTGGTTTTGAAGAATTAATCTAACAAGTAGTGATCAAAATCCTGTCAAGCAAAGCGTTACATTAGGGCAGGCTTATATTTACAATGTTCGAAAGCTTTTCCACTCGCTTACAGTCTATACAGTGGCAAACCCAAAACGGAGTCTGGTCAGACTTCAGCCCCTCTCCGAAAGCCTCATCCAAGATATATTTATTACGTTATAAATTATTAAAAATTAAACATACAAATAATATTAAAAAGACTAAATGATTTGTAATAAATCATGAAGCCGGCTGGACACTTATCCCCTCGTAGAAATGTCCCCTCCCCTCCCCTCGTAGAAATGTCTTTAAGAGAATACTCAAAATAAAGACATTTACCGACTTAGATGTGGTTCAGGGCATCAACTGATGTCACTGCAGTACCTCAGAACGGGAGGTCAATGGTTCCAGTCCCGACGACGTGGCAGGATTTTCGACACAAGCTAGATAGCTGGGTGTAGTTCAGCCTGAGTCTGGGGGAGAATTCTAGCGACCGACCTTCTGATCGGTAATTTGTTTTTTCCTATCAACAGTACGAGCAGTTCCTAACAAACGGGCCAATGACCGCGTGCGATCTTTCCTTCCCGTTTCTTGTCTTATTCTCACTCCTTTACACACTTACACTTGCAAGCACCACACTACCACACCCTCCGGGAGACCAGTTGGGTGCTCTTCCTGGTTGGGGACTGTACCCCGCTGGAGAGAGATACATGTTTTCGAGAAAATCTCACTAGCCGACGAGTACTCACCATCCAGCGGGGAAAATCACCGCCACTTCTCAAGGAAGAAAAATGCAGTACACTTACGGAAATAACGACTTTAGTAGTTGACGCACCCGGAATCACTAAATAATCAATCAATCAAAATCGAGATTTGACTGGCGAAGTCAATTCGCGATGCCCAATATCGGATGCTCTGCTTGCGTATTCCGCGGGCGAGGGACGGGCGACTCCAACGCGCGGTGGCCGCGCTCGGTGGGCAGTGCGCGGTGCAGGGGGTGGGGGTGGCGCAGGGAGGGTGCAGGGGGGGGGGGCGAGCGAGGGCGCCCTGGGAGCACCGCGTCGCGCTCCCACGCGCCTTCGTTAGGCCGCCCGCCCCGCCCCGCCCCGCCCAACCGCCGCCCGCCCGCCCGCCCGCCCGCGCGCGCGCAATTACTCATTCATGCGGCGCTGCGCCGGCGATGCGCACGCGCAATCATTCGTCAACACACGACCAAACAATGGGAAAATCTTTTGCACAAGATATTATCGATTCAAATTGTCAGTTATCATCCGCTATCCTTGTACCTCGGCCATTTCACTCTCCGTTGTCTTTTTGTGTCTTGTTGTTAAAACTGGAATCTCATGCATTTGCTTTCCTTCCAGCTTTCTTGTCGTCGTCTATTTTTACTTGCGTTTTGTTTTAAGGTCTTGAATGAATGCAAAAAGACGAAAGCGAAGAGTAGACGAACGGGCGACCTTTCACCTTTGCTTCAACTACTGAAGAAATTGATAGTTGCCGATATTGAGAACATCATCCGAGAAGGGAGTACCATCTGAATCCAGACCGAGAGCAATGCGAGAAAAAATCAACAGGCGGCGCGGGGGCTGGACGGTGGGCAGCAGGTTACGTAATGTGGAAAGCCGGGATGGCACCGGAGCAACAGAGAGGAGATTCCTGAGCCGGGGCTCTGCCTGTGTAATTTGCTGGCTACGACGGCCCGGCGGGCGGGCGGTGCGGGCGGTGGGGGCGGAGGCGGGCGGGTGGGCGCTCGCTCGCTCGCTCGCTCGGGAGGCCGCCCCAGAGCACAGCCTCCGTCGCCTCCTCCACTCCTCCTTCATCTCTATCTCGGCGGCAGGACCCGCCCCCTTAAAAATACAGGAGTAGCGGCCAGGAGGAGCCCTCCGCCGACACGCAAGCGGCCGGCCGTGGGAACAATGAGCGGCGGCCAGCGGCGGCGGCGGCGGCGGCGGCGGCGCCGGGCGGCATACATTATGTGTATTGTTGAGGCGGAACACGGGCCTCGGCGGCGCGGCGCGGCGCGCGGTGGCTGCGGCCGGGGGCCCGGGATCGAGGCCGCCCCGCGCCGCCGTGCGCTATGGGCTGCTCCCGAGGGGCGCCTTTCCATTTTAAGCAGCGAGACCATCACCATAATTCTCTCCGCTTGCCAGCCTTTCTTACTTTTATTCCAAAAAGGGAGGCGGGGGCGAGGGGCTTTTTTTCGTGAGGACTCCTTCCCAAAATCGGACGATAAATAAGATAAATGGCAGAGGAAAAAATAATTTTGCAGTACTTGTTTGAGACGAAGGGTTTTATCTTTCTGTGATAGTAATAAAGCATTTGCATTCCTCGTACAAGGACAATAAAGATGCAAAAAATGAAGAATGAACTTGTCGAACTTACTGATATCTTGTGCTAAGAACTTACATATGACTCCAAGCAAAAATAGGAAATAGTTCATATTGGGTAGAACTGTCATTTATTTTTTTCATATGTTGTCACATTCTTGGAAGCGCAAAATAAAAAATACGTTCATTTCAAATCGATCGGACAGGTTTGATTTTAAAGTCACAGTATATAACAAATGTTTGGATGCAATGATGTCATCATATCTCTACACTACGTCTAGTATAATGCAAATCTATGCATGCCTAGTTATGCTAATTTTAAAAAAATCGCTTAAAAACGTGTAATTTTTCTAACTATAGAAATCATTACGAAAGTCGTTGCCCCCCTGCCCGCGGTACATTTAACGCCGGCCTCAACTACCAGCGCCCGCTCCCACGTCTCAGTGATACACATTTACGAGGTAAATTCACAGACCCTCGAATACCGGCGCCGTCTCACACACATTCCGCAAGAAAAAAGGCAGAAAAATTACTTGTTCGCATACCACAACACACAACAGTCATTACCATGTTTCTTGTCGAATACATCAATTTTCTTCGTCTATAATGAGTCCGATACCTTGGATTAAAATTACATAAAATGAGGGAGGTATGGTATGTATGTTGAAATGCAGGCCATCTCGCCGCAGGCCGCCGCCGCCGCCGCCGACCGGCCGGCCGGCGAGACGGCGTAATTACAGCGGCTGGGCCGCCGCCCCCGCCCCCGCCCCCGCGCCCGCCGCCCTGGCCTCGCGCATTGTTGTGCGTCACGACGGTGGGCGCCGGCGGCGGCCCGGTAGCGTCCGCTCGCGTTCCCACACAGCCTCCGCGGCCGCGCCGCGCGGGGTGTCAATACCCGCGGACCGGAACTTCCGGGAGGAGACTGCGCGACGCGGCGTCGCCCGCCCCCGCCCCCACCCACGCACTCCCACCGACCAGCTCCTCGCCTCCGCACGCGGTGCGCTCTCCTCCCAGCGACGCTCTCTCCAACATTTGAATTGCATGGTGCCGAAACCCATGTCCATGCTTTCTTTTATTTACAGATTTTGACATCCCTAACGCAACAGGGCAACCACTCCAAAATCATTCATTTCGCAGGAGGGTCGTCAGAAGTTTTCTCGAGGGCATAGATAAAAAGGAAATTAAATTGAATTGCTATTACTTGGCTATTTATAAAAATAAAAACTGACATTTTTGCATATCACGTTATGGAAAAGAGGAATCTAACAATTGCTGTATCTCAATTTTCAAAATTTCGGAGTTGTGGCTCTCTTGCAATAGGGGTGCAATACTTTGATCACATGATATAATATACATCGACGTAACGACTGATACAAGAAAACCTTCATGTTCGCAGCTAACTGTAGGTGTAACATCTGGCAAAAGTTTTCGTTTGCTGCAGAATCGGGTGTAAAGAAATTTGGGTGTAATAATGGGGTATTTCTGCACCAACAGATTCATTTGGTATATTTTGCTAGGAGTCTTCACGGATTCTTAGGATTTTTAATTGCATCCTTGACTGTTTTCTCCTCATTGCATGTCATTGCAATTCATTCTATATTGCACTGTAGACAAATGTAGAGACAAATTGATAGGATAGTTTCATTGTACGAATTACAATTAAATAATACAATATTAATAGATATAAACTGAACATTTACAATGACGTCATTTCTTAACAATACTTATGAACTATTTTGCACCATAAATACTTTGAAATAATACGAGTTCATACCTCAAAAGAAGCACGATGTGAGATAAAAAAATATTTTCGACAGATGCAAAATACACAATGCGTAATGTCGACATTATGTTGAGTCTTCTATCAATTATATGGTTAATTAGTCCTTGTAAGTGGATCTACAAAATGTGATTCGAGTTGATTGTTTTGAAGAGATTAAGAAACCTCATCAGTTTCGATTGCAGCTGATATTTTGCAATTTGACATTCCGTTGGTAGAAATATATTACCAATGCAGCCCATGAAGTTCCGTCTTCATAAATATGTTGGCCATTTTCTCGAAAATTCAACATCACAAAACTCGTATTTTTTGCCACTGATCTTCAAGAAAAATATAAATTATTAGAACAAATGCTTTCAGATATGCTATCCAAAAACGTTAAAGAGAGAGACAGAATTTAAGAAGGAGAAATGATTATTCTATCGTCCTTTTACCATTCTTCTGAATTTATCTTTATTAACATCCACTTTATTCAGAATTTAGAATTACAGTAAAATTATGATATGTTTTGTATTGTAATTATATTTTATTTGTATTATAAAATATCTTTAGACACCCACAACAGAAAAATCAAAACCAAACAGAATGGATATGGTTCCTTCATTGAAGGGGTTGTATATTTTAAACGAGCATTCACGTTAATTTAATTGCGTCTCAAATTCGAATTAAGCGCGTCGTCTACGCAAGAAGAATGATTCATGGGCTCTTCACCACATTCTTCCGAGCCTCCCTTAGGCGTAGAAGAGGCAAACAACACTGTGAACATTACCACTTGGCCAAACGAGCCAGAGCGCCCTCGGAGCTGCACTGAGATTCCGGCGCTGACGCACTCGGGTCAAGAGGCGCGTGAGGCGCAGCGGAGCTGAAGCAAAAAGAAGGCGTGTCCGCCTCCGCCTCCACCGCCGCCCCTCGCAGACACGGCGCGCCGCACGCGCACGCGCGCGCTTGAGGACTACCTCACGCAGCAGAGAGCGGGCATTGCTTCATCCTCATGCGGGGACATCGTCAAAATATGCAGGCACACATCATAGGATATCATCTCAAATTCTTGCCAATCCTGCGATAAAGTTAAGGCTTTTTTTTTTAATCCTCTATTTGAGAATCATTTGCGAGTAATAAAACGTGACAATAATCTCCGTACCCTTCACCTATATGGTCACCACAATAGCATTTGATGATCTGATGTTTCAATGTCAATTCTTTCAGTTTGCAAGGCGGCAATGGCACGTGCGAAGTCTGTGAAAAGAACGCTCTCTTTTGGAGAGCGCGGCCATTGCGTGCCGCGTTGCGGGCCACCGCGCGCGGGCCAGGCCGGGCCGGGCCGGCACGGAGCGGTGGGGCGAGGCGGGGAACGAGGCGGGCCAGGATAAACGAGGCGGTGAGGCGTGTGGCGGTGAGGCGCGGGGCGATGGCGTGTGTGGCGGTGAGACGTGTGGCGGTGAGGCGAGTGGTGGTGAGGCGCGGGGCGGAGAGGCGTGGGGCGGTGGGGCACGGGTCGACGCGGCTAGGGGGCGAAGCGGGCGAGTGAACGCGAGTGGGGGCGAGTGGGGGCAGGGGGAAGGGGGAAGGGGGAGGGCGAGTTGCATGGAGCGGGGGCCGGTAGAGGCGGGGGGTGGAGCCGAGGGGAGCGGGCAAAGAAGCTGCGTGGGGTGGTGGGGCACGGGCCGGCGCGGCTAGGGGGCGAAGCGGGCGAGGTGATGCGGGGGGCGGGGCGGGGCGGTGGGGCTGGCGCTGATGAGCGTGGCCGCGCGGCGCCGCTCAAGGCGCGCGAGGGCGCTTACGAGCCCATTCCGCGCGGCGGCGATGGCTCGGCCTGTTAACGCGTGCCTTGATATTCCGCTTATTAGCGTAAAGAGCACCTGGCGTGCCCTTCGACCCCAGCGCGGAGGAGGAGGGGGAGGGGAGGGGTGCGGGCGCAGGCGCGGCCGGGAGGCGCGAGGCGGTGCGGCGGGGCGGCCGGCAGGCGCGAGCAGTCGGCTCCGTGAAGAAACGTCTTCCCATAACACGAGGTGCTCTTTATTTCTGGAGAGAGGAATGTTTGCATTTACAGAAAGACACACTTCAAGATTTATTTGTAAGCGTGCTGATGACTCTCTCACATCTAACAAATGCAAGCCATTACGAAATTGTTGCCGCAATCGGATATTTTTTTATTGTCTACCGTTTGTTCTGACAGCTTTGTGAATTATTGCAAATAATTTAAACGTGCGGCTGGGTCTACTTACGGCAAATGTGATATGTGAAGTTGTACCGTCAGAAGTCTTAACAAAATGTGAACATTTGCAGATGAAAACGCGATTTTAAGTAGTTAGTAGGTTAGTTCCATTTTCCGAACTTTTATCAGCAATATATATTTCTTGCAACTTAATTTAAATTATTAAATGAAATCGCAAAAAACATAGGCTGCTAGTAATGTTTGGAAAACGAACTACGTAGTGATCTCTTCTAATGAAGCGTATGAATATAAAGGAAGGCCAAGTAAGGCGCTGAGATACATAAATAGTCGCGCACCAACGGAAGGGGATCAGAGAGAGACCTTCAGGAAGGTTTTCCCTCTATCTTCGTCTATAACGAGTTGGTATTTCATCGTTAAGAACTTTTATTATAAAAACCTATCCTAATCCTCAGTGAGAGTCCCTTATTTCAATTATTATCAGATTTTTACAAAAAAGTTTGAAACCGTTGCCAAGCGTAATGACATTGTCGAAACTCCACCAGAAACTCTATCAGCCAAGCTGGCGCAAAAAAGACGCCGTCTTACACTGTCATAAATTACATTAAATTTAATGTAGATTTAATGCACGATTGTAAATGAATTTTAATGTACCTTGTACATCAAGGGAAATTAATGTACCTGTATATTAAATTTAACGCGTAAATTAAAATCAATGTATATTTAATGTACGATTGCTAACTTCACTTACTTGTGTACATTAAATTTAATTGTACACGTACATTAAATTTACTGTACGTGCATATTAAATTTAATTTACGTACATGAAAATTACTTTCATGTACTTTTACATTAAAAGTAATGCAAACATTTCTGACAGTGTATTTTAGTATCTGTGGGAGCAATTAGGCAATCGAGCAACTTAATGATTGTGGTACTACAAATTCTTCAAAATAGGTCATAGCCATTCATGTCCCCGCTACAAGGAGCAAACGTATAGAAAATTATCAAAATATATGTGAAATTGCTATATCTCAAAAACAGAAAATATTTTAACCCACACTTGGAAAATTGATGTTCAATCTTGTTAAATAATTTAAGATTCGTTTTTAAATATATAAAAAGTTTCCTTGAATTTTACTGCAATTTTTTCTGGGGTCCGATGTTGACATACACACACACAAACACACACACACACACACACACACACACACACACACACACACATGCATTGGTGTTCTCCGGGTAGTGGAATGGTATTAATGATTAAGAAAGCGACTTTTAGTTAAGACGGTAGGTGGAAAAATTAAGCAACTTCAGAATGTATAATACTCTCATATGTAAAGAGATGGCTTGAAAGAGTAGCATAACCGAAAGAATAAAAGTAATAACTGGCTAAGTAAACATTTAAATTATGACAATGATGTAGTGGGGCAGTGATCTTAATAGCAAGAATCTTTTAAAGAACAATATGTGGAGGAATGAGCTGTAAAATTCGTTTAAAAGTAAATAGTGGGCGCCGTAGGATTGGAATAAATTGAAAGGGGATCAATTCTCAAGCAGCCAGAATCCGGGAAATAGATGGACAGCGACGATGGTTGAAGCAATGGTGAGTGGTAGTTGAAGTGAATGCGAGTTGAAGCGATGGTGGTTGAAGCGAGGGTGGTTGAAGCGATAGTGGTTAAAGCGATGGTGGTTGAAGCGATGGTGGTTAAAGCGAATGGGAGCTGAAGCGAATGGAAGTTGAAGCGATGGTGGTGGTTGGCACGAGCAGCGGTTGAAAGCAGAATGTAGGAACGCGGGCCGGCGTAGTCGGCGCAACCGTCACCTCCCGCCGAGTGACACTGACGGAGACAGCAGCCGGTTCCTCCGCGCCGCGCCGCACCGCGCCGCGCCGCACAGCGCGACCGGGCCGGGCGCGCGGGCCGTGTGTAATTTCCGCCAGTGACAGAAAAGCTATTTCCTTTCGTGTTACCAGTCAGCGCTGGTGCGCGGCGCCGTATGTTGTCGGTTCTTGCGCCGACGTCCTGTTCTACACGCGAAGATTTCTTCATCACCGCGTAATAATGCAGACGCAGCTTCATTTTATAAGCGCCAGCGTCACACGCCTACACACACACGCGCGCGTTCCTTGAGGCTGTAATGGCGTCTCCGCCATTTCGCGAACGCGTTCGCATTTCAAATGGCGGTGTTGTATGTGGCGAAGAACAAGTACCTGAGAAAGAAAAACCGGGAGTGCCTGTAAATGAGAGCCATGAACACCTTGTAAATTGATTCTTCTGGCAGATTTATAGATGACCGTCAACATTAAATGACAAGAAGTAGGATGTAAATTTTCCTAAGGCACGTAAGGTGTGTTTTCTATTTTCTTCTCAAGATATATTGCATAATATGATACGCTATGCAGTAATACGTAATAATGTATTGTTACAAGAATATATTAACTCAGTAGCAATTAATGGATAGAAATTAATTAGTTATTACTTTTAAACACGTGTTTCTGTAGAGATTGCCAAATTTTTAGACTAGAATTATTGAATGTGGACAAAAGTATGCACAAAAATGTATACTTTTTTATCATTCACTAACTCTACAAAAACCCGTGTTTAAATGTATTAACTAATTAATTTTAATTGCGACCATAGATCTTAACAATAAGCAGTGTGTACAGGTTTCCAAAATTTCATGAATATGCCCTTATTCATAACTAACATATTTGTTGAGGCATGATGAAAATATATTTTTACCCATTTTTTCAATTTTAGGATACATTTGACTAATGCGAATAAATTGTTTTATAAGTAAGTTTTTACAGATTTTTTTCTTAAGTTTCTTTGAACTATAAATCCAACATTTTCCAAGGGATTCATGACAGCCATTTGCAGTTGATTGGCAGCACAGACTGATCAACTTCTACGAGATATTTCCCAACTTTCTATCCCAATGTAGCATGGAGCGTAGTCATGCATGAATATATCCAAATATGTGTATGAGCCGGGTACCTTGCGGTAAAAATAATCACAAACTCAAATTTTCGCTATAGTTCCTTGTGACACACCTCGTCTCACTTATGTATATCGTAATCTTATCATACACACAGTGCTTTTAATTATTGCTTTAACTTTATCCCGTGTTTCTGTGTATGCATTCCACAATTAAATGTGTGTTTCAAGAGTTATTCGATGTACCTGATGATGTGGCCCCCGTTTACCCGCAAAACGTTCCCATATATATATATATATATATATATATATATATATATATATATATATATATATATATATATATATATATGAGAGAGAGAGAGAGAGAGAGAGAGAGAGAGAGAGAGAGAGAGAGAGAGAGAGAGAGAGAGAGAGAGAGAGAGAGAGAGATACATTCCGCTGGTTCGATTCCCATTGCAGCATCTCGCAGTCAGAGAACGCAAATAAACGGCGCAAGGGCTGCGGGTGTTCGCTTTCAAACGCGCCAGCAAAGCCCCCCGGCGGCCTGCTCGCCCCGCGCGCCGCCCGTGGCGCAACGCGAGCGGCGGCGCCGCGCATCCGCGTGCGGGGGAGGTCGGGATTCCCGGCGGGCGGCCGCGCTGTCGCGGGGTCCGGCTTCGTCTCCCGGGGCGGGGGCGGGGGCGGGAGGGGGGCCGTCGTGGCGCGCGCGCACGGGAGGGCGGGCGGGCGGGCGGGCAGTGCCGCCGCCGGGCGCCGTAACTCTCGCGCGTGTCAATAAAATAATCAACTCGCAATAAAAGGCGGCCCGTGCGCGGATAAAATAGTGCCCCTCGCCGCCGCCAGGGCCGCAGCGCGCGCGTAATTTACGGCGCCTTGTCTCGCGCAGAGGTGCCGCCGCCGGCCCCCGTCGGCGCGCCTGCCGCTATGCAACCCGCTGCGCAAAATTAAGAGCTTGGGCACGGGACGCCGGATGCAATGGTAGCAAGGGCCCTTAGGGGTAAGCGATGAAAATGTCTCCAGGTCAAATAATGTTCAGAACGGTGAAGTTTTTTCGTCGTCATTGGCAACGCTTTCGTGGGTAAACGTGCACCCATTTCATTAGGCATATAACTTGAATTACGTTTTGAATTGTAAAATGCGTATATAAAAAAAATTGGGTTAAAACTTCAAGCAAAAACTAAAAGCACCGTGTATATGACTAGATCTACATAAAAGAGATGCGAATATAGAAAATAGTGAAAATTTGAGTTTGTACAACCTTATGATTGCAAGGTACACGACTCCTACACATATTCTCATGTTAAAATTCCCAATAGAGATCCTTGAAATTATAATAGCCAATATTGATTGTTATTTTCAGATCTTATAGAATCTACCTATGTGAAATTCTGATACAAAAAACCCAAAGCAATATTTATACTATGATAGAATTCCTGTAGGAACAATAATATGCTTGAATCTCAAGAGACCATGGCTTACAACAATATTAGTGATAAAAGATGGGAAGATAACTGGCTTGAATTTTACACATTCTGGTCTTTGCCGGTCCAGAAGAACATTGATACAATTGTGGAAATATCAGTTCTACAAGAGCGACAAAAAACAAAGTGCTTTTACACGCACATCACACTAGTTATTAAAGTCAGTTCATTTTAGAAACAACTGTCAGTGTTCTTCTAAAATAGCGATATGTAATTATTTTAACATATACTTCACGTTGTGAAACCCGAAGATTTTAATGCAATTATTATTTAATAAAAATCGGTAGTGATAATTTTTGAAAATAGAACGACACACTTCAAATGTAATTTTTATGAAGAACTCCACGTTTCTCAATTTGTTCGGGGACAGAAAATGTGCATGTAGTACATATTAGGGTATAATAAGGGTGTTTTTCCAAGTTTGGAATTATCGGATCTCTTCCCCTTCATTAAACGAAGATTTCAAAAGTAAAGGAAAAGAGGAACATCATTGTTACAGCAATCACATCTAATTAAGTCAAGGAGCAATCATCACCAAGCAATTGTTTTATAGCAATTTATAGATTATTAAATTTTTTATAAAACCCATAATAGAGTAAGTGATTATGTCTACTTGTAAGTGTATAGTACAGCCTTGGTAATATGATGGAAAGTTTTTCACACACAAAAAATCCCTTGGTCTGGCCTTTTACTCTTTTTCAAGAAGGTTAGAATCAACGCCATTCAGCCCTAATTTTGCTACGAAAATGTGTGTCCTTCATTTCTTTTTATATGTATATAAACATATTATATTAGAATACATTACATATAATTAATAATATTAAATTTAATGTGATGAGGGATAAGGAAGATCAATGAAATTCCACACTTATCAAACTAATGATCATCGTAGTATGTATAGATATTACATTCCCTCTTTAACGTGTTGCTTAATGCAGGCCCTTATCAGTAACTAATAGTTCCTTTATGAATTGATTTATTCGCGGGGAAGCGACTACTGCATTCAATTCCGAGTAAACCGAAAATAAATTTACACAATTATAATTATTTGCCGTGGATTAATATCCAATTTGCAAAACAAAAAAAATCGTATGATATGCGTAGTTTTAACGACATGTCTAGCCTAAATACAGTTTCACAAATAGAAGAACATCAAACCGTTATCCAATCGTAACGACGCGGAAGTGTTACACGTAGGCAGACATGTACGGTACTCGTTTCAACCTACGCATTCCTTTTTCTCAGCGGTGAACATGGAACGGTGTGGTCTGAATGTTCAAATTTATTTTTCAGGCTTACAAATCACCGAAGAACAAGAAGATGTGCGATAAGACTCTGCATCGGACGTGAAACTAGTGAAATAAACTCAATTCCCACATGCAGTTAATTAGTATCGCAGCGACAGCCTTGAGGAAACAGTCGGGGGAACACGCACTGCGGCTCCCCTACGCGCCGCCCGAGGGGCCTGCATAGGTCATTAGCTTAGATCGAAGGGCGCAACCGTTAATTGGCGGGACGCGGGGCTTGTTAACGAGCCGGCAATTAATTCATTGTGCGCGGGGCGGGGCGGGGGGGGGGACGGCGTTGAGTGCGGAGGCCGCCGCAGCCTTCCAGCGCCCTCTGCCACTCGCCACCAGAGGGGCAGCGCGTTCACCTTCGGCGATTTCGCCACCACTTCGATGCCCTTCTTGCTTTCTCGCTACGGATTAGAGAGAAATGTATGTGATGCTGCGAGAAAAAGTGGAGAATTTGCGACAGAAAAACTCTTATCACTGGTTCCTGCTAACAAAAAGTGGATAAATCCACTTGCTAAAATCCTCTAACACGTAGTGTACCCGGAATCCACGTTTTTTGTGGGTACTTGATACCGAAAAATCGAATAATGTCAAAATCTCTGTCAGTCTGTCTGTGACTGTCTCTGTGTCTGTCTATTTAAAACGCTAGCGGTTAAACCGTTCAGCCGATTTTCTCCAAAATTGATATTCCTCAATCTATCTGGTTGATATCGCGGACCCTTGAATTGGAAGTCAATATTTTAGGGGTTCTTTTCGTGAAGTCCCTAGAACATTTTCCAAATTAAAAAAATGGCTCCATCGTTTTTCATTAACTTTTGTTGTTGGATTGTGTGAAGGACGTTTTCGAGAATGGTGTAGGTATCATTTTTGTTGAAAACTAACTTTTCGATAATTGTAAAAATTCAATTTTTTTTCGGCAGCTTCCTACAACTACAATAATGAAGGTAGATATTTTTCCCTTAATAAAATCTGTTCCTTAAAGAAAAAAAATTGAAATAAGGTCATTTACAATTTTTCTAAAATTTGCGTGTTATTTCACGAAATTTTGCATGAAAGTATGGACCAAGAACTACGTGCTGTTTTAGCACTACTAGTTGGTTTGTGAAAGCGCAGACGTAGTTAATGCAAGTAAAAAGTTGCAGAAAGTATAAAATATAGCAATTGGGAAAGAAAAGTGTAGAAGATATGTTGCCGAAGAAAAAGGCACAAGACAATTAGCAAGTATCGTATCCAAACATCGAATGCATGCGTTTGTCTTTTGCTCATAGTTAACACGAAGAAGAGCGTGAAAAATTCTTAACATTGTTTTCGCAGATCGAAGAATGAGAACAGCAAAGAACAAACACTGCAACTACAAACAGAAGGAAAGAAAGCGCACGTGCATTTACAATGGTTGTCTTATGTTTCAATATTGTCTGTTTATCATTCATTTCATCTCCTCCATGTTTTAGTTTCCCAACGGAGTCCAGTACACGGAAGGGAAGCATTTTCCTGTTGCCCAAATAACACGTGCGGTATCTGATCTCTCCTTTTCCACCAACGGAAGCACCAGCAGATGAACAAAAAGGGTTCTTACCGGCACACAAAAATAATCTGCTGCACGTGCCCGCGGCATGTGTTTGGCCCTCGGTTCCAATCGCTCCAAATTATCGCCCAATCCCAAGTCGACCAACCGACTCCGTCAAGCGCTCTCTATAACCACCATCCACCAATAAGCGACACGTTGGCGTGCTACAAAGCACTTTACTAACGATACATTGCGGACATTAATTGATGCGGCCCTCACATCAGTAGCAAAAATGCCGGCAGAGATAGGTGAAGGTGGTCCATCGGGGGGGGGGGAGCACGCGGCGTCCTGGGGGCAGGCGGAGCGCGGCCAAACTGGTCTCGAGCGAAGGGCCTGTGGAAGCGCGGGCTGGGGTGGGGGGCGTGGCCCTGCAGTTCCGGGCGGCTTTCGCCACGCGGCGGGCGTGAAATCTGATTAACTGAGCGCGGCTATCAGGCCGTTTGATTGATTAGTCGGCGCGCTGATTGGGCGAACGGAGTGGTAGCGCGCTCTGGCGATCGCCAAGTGGCTTCGCTGCCTTCGCCCGCGCTCTCTCCCTGCCCCCCACCACTTCCACGCTCACTTGAAGCCTGCAACTCCCGCGTTTCCTCTACGATGTTTCCACCGGCTTAGTGCATGCTTTTATCGCGGGAGGTGGCGTTGATCTTTCCCCACTAGATGGCGAGATCCGGCGGCGACATACATGTCGACTTGCGGAGTTTTCCTCAACCAGGTACCTCCCAGCAGAGGGCACAAGCATTGAGTCCAGACGAATCTTCCAACACGTGTGAAAGTGTAGTACACGTTCGTACGAGTAAGGGGAGAGGATAGAACAAGGAAGAGGAACAACGCAGGTGGTCCGTTGGTGGCTCAGGGCATCAATTGAAGACTGACTGGGAAGTCCTAAGTTTTGAGTTCCGACAGTAGCAGGATTCTCGACATTAGCTTGTCAGGTACGTCGAATTCAGTCGCTGTCTGGAGGGGAATTCTAAAGGCCGATTGCTCTAATCGGAAGTTTTCTATGGTTTCTCCAATCAACACCAGGTGTGTACCGCAGCATTACTCTAACAATCGAACCACCTGCGTTCTTCCTCTTCCTTGTTCTATCCTCTCCCCTTACTCGTACGAACATGTACTACACTTTCACACATATTGGAAGATTCGTCGGGACTCAATGCTTGTGTCCGCTGCTGGGAGGTACCTGGTTGAGGAAAACTCCGCAAGTCGACATGTATGTCGCCGTCGGATCTCGCCATCCAGTGGGGAAAGATCAACGCCACATCCCGCGATAAAAGCATGCACTACACTTACGAAACTAATTACATTAACAGTTGACACGCTCGGAAACAATCAATCAATTCTGGCCGCCTCCACCTTCTGCGCCTATTCGTTCCCTTCGAAGCCTGCGTCTCCCACTTTTCCTCTCCCACATGTCCACTCTTCTTGCGTTGCGCGAGTAAGCAACGCACTGGTACTATTTTACCGCTACCCCATTCCACTTTTGGAATTCTATTATCGAATGTTAAAGAATGTAGAATAACCGCACAAATATTAGTGATCGCTGAATATTGTGATGTAGATTTGAATTTTGAACATTGAGTAAGTAGTAAACTACTGTGTTGTAACAGTACATGCTTTCTTGTATTAGTAAATTTGCAATTTTCGAAAATTCAGAGAGTTCAACGAAAATCAGACCTGATGCTTTGAATCGTCCCTTTCTCTATTCGTGAAAAAATTGAAGCAATTTTGAGAAAAAGGTTTTCATTGCAGTACTTTTTAGCAGAAATTACGCGAAACTACTCTTTTAAAAAATGTAGGCTACGATTCATGAAATTATTAAAAACTCTGATTTTTTAGAACAGATTTCTTTTAAGACAAACATTTCTAAGTTCAATTTTGTATTTTTGGAATGTACTGCAAAAATTGCAAAAATGTAAGTTTTTGCAGTTTTCGAAAATAAAAAGAGTTGGGCGAAAATCGGTGTAGCACCACTTTTTATATTTTTTTCACAAGAGGAAAAAATTTAAAGAAGAAATTTGGAGCTTTTTTGTGAAATTGTTTAAAAGTTGTTAATATTTCACGCATAATTACCCAAATTTTCGACAAGTTGTACATTAAATTATTTCAAGATCTGACTTTAAAAAACAGATTTCATTCAGGATAACATCTCTCTTCAAAATTGTAGTTGTAGAAGACTTCTAAAAAAAGTTTAAATTCTTGCAAATTTCGAAATTGCAGATTTCAATGAAAATGAGGCCGGCGCCATTTATAACCTTCGTTTGCTCTCCTTGAGGAAAAATAAGCAAAACATTGGGAGCCATGTTTGAGCAAAATTTGAAAATGTAGTTGAGGCTTCATATAAAGTACCCCCAAAAATCAAAATATCCATTTCAAGCTCAGAGAGCTTAGGGCTTCTTCACATTGATATAAGAATATAGCAGACAGACACAGACAGACACAGACAATTCAAGAATCCAGAGAAAATGGATTCTCACTACACTGTCTTAGACGAAGAAATTTAGTATATAAAAGTACAATATACATTCGCTGCTAATTTAAAATAATGATTAACCGTTTAGTAAGTTTTGCAGAATAATCCTAATATCATGTTTAAAGTATATAAACAACGTATAAGGTGCCATCCAAAATATTTCCTACATTGTATTTAAAAGGCACGGTAATTGACATTAAATTCCCAAATGTCTGACGTGAACGCTGCAGAAATGTAGAAAAAGGTTCACTGGTTTGAGTTTTCCAATACATCAAAACGTCAAAAAAATTAACTTTCAAGTAAAGCAACATTCACACCTTAAATCTTTTTAAGAGCGGAAAGCAAAATTTAATATTTCCAGTTTATGTTTTTCCTTCATTCAAACCACTCTGTTAAGCAAACTTGATGGCCAACAAATAACCAATACATTATTCAGAAAACAGCTTAAAACGTATATTATTTATGACTACGTTACTCCGTTTCAATTTCGTTTCAGCCAATGCTTATCTCCTCGTCCGCCCCAAAATATACGGCGATCAGGGCCAAGTGCTTTCAACAGCGCTCTCGTGGAACCGTTGTAAACGCCGCGCGTGGCCATAAACGAGAAATTTTAGAGGCGGGCCCATCGACGTGACGCCGAAATATCTCCGTCGTTCTGCTCCCGTGCGCGCTCACCACCCCATGTCGCTTTAAATCGCATCGGAATCGTGAGTTTACGAGACGCGGGACACACGAGGCGTTGGACGCGCGTTGGTAGCGCAGGGAGAAATGCTTCGGCCTGCCACACACTGGGCAAACGGCGCTCTTCACATTCAAGAAGGTAATACATTTTACATGTAGGCAGAGGTTTAAAATTTTATTAGAGTTTAGATAATCTAGAAATATGGTGTCAATGTAAAAACTTATGCACAGGTTTGTGCAAAAATATTTCTCATATTAATAAACAACTTACAAGAAAAACTAAGAAAATACGCTTATTTGTTAACGATGTATTAACATTACGTTCATGACACCTTTTTTTCAGTGTTTAGAATCATTTAATAACGAAAAGTTAGCTGTGAAATTGTATATTTTCGGAAAATAATATATACTCTTGTAGTGAGCGAAACATTTAGATCTTGTATCGAATTTCTCCCCGAAGATGCGCGAACTTTGAAGTGTTGAGCGAGTGTTGAAGTGTAGAGCATGGCCCCATCTATTCCCTTGGGTTAATGATAAATCGGTTTGATCTAGGCAATATAAACAACATAGTAACATTTTTTATAAATTGTATATTCGAAAAGTGCTATGTATACATAGTAGTATGATTTGCCTAGTTTTATAAGTTTCGGAAAAAATTAATATTGTCATTGTAGAAGAAAGCATTAGGCAAAGAATAGGAAATTCCGCGAATGATATGCATGTGTGTGTCTAACAATAAACGACGTACAGCACTGTGTTGTTGACACACGAATGAAAATTGGCCTTCTCAACGATCTAGCACAAACTACTGAAGTGTGTGAACGTGAAACTACTAGTGTAAGAAGGGTTTTTGGAATGCTATCTTACTACAGGGTTCACACACAAGCATATGCATATATATTTTTACGTCCCTGGCATAATACAAACATGCGTACTAATTAATTTCAGTGTTTGTAGTTAGTTGCTTTTAAATTTCACATCCTTGTTCAATAATTTGATCATTTTTGTCCACAAAACATTTTGCACACAACAAAAACAGAAACCCAAGGTCAAACTGTCCATCTTTCGAAACACTTGCATCAGAAAAAGGAAACCCGGATCTCATTGAGAAGGTTTCTTTCAAGGAATTCCCATTTCTTTTAAGTGAACTTCATTCAAGCACATCTCCTCTGTCAGGTCTTTCATTAGGTTTTAGAGTTGACCAATAAATTACCCAGACATTTTCTTGAGTCATCATAGTACACTAACAGTTTTGTTCTCAGATGTTTGCGAGCAACATTCTAAAAAATACGAAAAGGAGAAAAATATAAACATAAATCCTTCGAGACTCAACTCCATTAAATTACATTACAAATGTGTGTCAGCTCCGTCTTGCAATCTCCCAACTAAGACAAACGTATTAAAAACGTCTGGTGTTCTAAATTGAAACTAAGCTTATGCAAATGTCTAATATTCCTGAACATTCGTGCTATTATAATCTGATATCGTGTATATTAAGTTAATTCTTCAATTGTGTCCATTCTAAAAAGAAAATTGATTTCGTCGCCAAAATAATTAATTTTGCATAACTGTGCCTTATAAAAGATACGAAAGATTGCTTCATGTAAAACGCACTTTGCAAACTTTTTCAGACCCGAAATCTTTCGATTTTCTCATAATATTTCCCATACCATAATTCTCTCTGTCTCTCAACGCGTCAGCGATGCGAGGGCGCCCTAGGGCAGCGTGAATCCATTGATTGATTGATGTGTCCGGGCGCGTCGACTGCTATGGTCAATATTCCCGTAAATGCAGTGCGTGTTTTTATCTGGTGAGTGATATTCGGCGTCGAGCTACACGCCGGCTTGAGGGGATTCCCCATGAGGCATCTTGCTCAGCGGGGCTCCGTCCCGGCCGCGGCAAGCTCTATGTTCCCGACTTCCTGTGTCATCTCTCGACATGTGTGGAAGTGAAGTGCATATAATAGTAAGTGTACGTAAGTAAGAGGTGAGAATGGAGTAAAAAAGAGGAAGGAAAGATTGTGCGCGGTCCGTTTGTTAGCGTACTGTTGCGGCATTCGCTTGATATTGATCGGAGGAATCACGGAAAAGTAACGATCAGAGCAACCTAGCGCTAGATTTCCCCTCCAGACCGCGGCTGAGCTCAAGCTGTCTAGGTAGTGCCCAAAATCCTACCAGAGACGGTATTCAAACCCAAGACCTGCCAGTCAGAGCCACTGTAGTGACATCGACTGATGCGGCTGAATTCGACCTCGGTGTCCACCTAGCGACGAAAATCGGCCGTCACTGGGGTCGACCCTCGGTCCTCCTGATTAGATTCGCTGCAGGAGCAGCGGCAATCCTGACTCCGAGCTCAATCGAGCGGGGTCGCCCGTGGGCGGGTGGGCAGGCGGGCGGGCGGTGTGAGCAGTGTAGGTGGGCGGGGTAGGCGGGGTTTACGGAGAGGGCGGGCGGGCGGGCGGGCAGTTCGGGGCGGGGCGGGCGGTTCGGGGCAGGCGGTTCGGGTCGAACTGGGAGCTCGAGGCGAGCGGGGCGTTCGGGGCAGGATGGGCATTCGTGGTGGGTGGGGTTGACTGAGAGAGTGGGGTGGGCGGGGAGGGCGGCGGGGAGGGTGAGGTGGGCGGGGTGGGTGGGGAGAGCGGGGTGGGCGGGAATGGCGGCGGGGAGGGCGAGGTGAGTGGGGTGGGCGGGGTGGGCGGGGTGGGCGGGGTGGGCGGGGTGGGCGGGGTGGGCGGGGTGGGCGGGGTGGGCGGGGTGGGCGGGGTGGGCGGGGTGGGCGGGGTGGGCGGGGTGGGCGGGGTGGGCGGGGTGGGCGGGGTGGGCGGGCGGAGCGGCGGGCGCCCATAAGTCACCGCTGGTTCCGCAGGGTGGCCGCTGTGTTTTTCCGCGCCGCGCCGCCCGACCGGACGTTAATCACAGTATCAAAAGGTTGACTGAGGCTCATTGGAGAAGAAAGGGGCCAAAGAAGAGGTCCCGGGGGACGGACAGTGCTCCGCAACGGCACTGCAATTGGGCATCGTATGAAATTAACCAAACATTTCTCACATATTTAAAAGATTTTAAAGTCGCTGCACGTTTAAGTAATAAAAGAGTAAGCATTTTTGTCTTCAAAAAGTAGGAGACATGTTACCAGTAATCAATGACTGTAACCCCATCCCGCTAGATCAAACCACTTAAGACTGTTGCAAACAATTCTGTAGCAAGGATACATTCCACTAGACTAGTTTCAGAGTTAATGGCAAGGTCGGTTTTCTTCACTCCCAAAACTTGAATAGTGTATTTTAGGTACCGCAATAAAAAGGGGAAAATTTAAAAGCATTTACATTGCATTGATGAGAAAAATAAACAGAAAAAATAAACCACGCTTAAAAAATAAACTCCATTCTTATTCTGGAAAGATGGAAATTGAATTTATGGCAAACAGTTGGTGCTATGTTGGTTTCGAAATAGCACCAACTGTTAGGAGAAAGTTCCTTAAAAAATACACTGAATATTATTGTTTCACCTGGAAGTGAAATTGCTACGCCATGAACACCCAATTTTCTGGGAAAAGTAGGCAATTGATTGATTCATGATTGATTATTTCGTGTTTCCGGGCACGTCAACGGCGATGGTCATTATTTCCATAAGTGTCATGCATGTTTTCGTTGGAAGTTGGTGGTGATGATCATCCCCCTTGGATGATGAGATCAGATGCCGAGCTACACGTCGCCTTGCAGGGGATTTCCCCTTCGAGCATCTCATCCAGCGAGGCACCGTTCGAGTCAGGAGCAGGTCTAAAAGCTCCCGACATGTATCGTAGTGTGTGTGTAGGTAAGGGGTGAGGATAGGAGAAAAAAGAGGAAGGAAAGAACGCGCGAGGTCCGAGGTCCGTTTGTTATGGTATTGTTCGGGCCTTCCCCTCTGAAAATGTTGCATTAAAAACACGCCCGCTGCGCGCCTAGGCTGCTCCTCGCACGCGTGCAAGCGGGCCGAAGGGGCGTGGAGGCAGCCTTCCGGGCACGGTGGGCGCCGCCCCATGCACGAACAAATGTTAACGAAGACAAATGTTAACAACGATCAAAGGTCTGTAACCCCATCCCACAGCATCAAACCACTTGACACTCTGTTGCATGTCACCGTCTATTATCATTATTCCCATGAGCGTAGTGATTGTTTTCGTCGGTAGGTGGTTGTAATCTTCCGCCTTGGATTGATATCCGGCGCCGAGTTACACGTCGCTTTCCCTCCTCCAGGTATCGCGGGGCGCGTGGCTGCTCTGACGGGCGCTGTGGGTGTCGCCGCCCCGCCCCCCGCCCGTTCCGCCCCGCCCCCTACCACTCCGCGCCGCTACGCTCCGCGCCGGGGGTCCGGCTGGAGCATGGACAAGTGCGACGGCGCGGCGCAAAGCGGCCGAAAACAGCCACCTGTTTGATGCGCCGTCTCAAAGGAGACGCGCTGCACGTGCGAATCATTGCCCGCTCCAGCACTTCGTTTTGTTTGGGTTGCGCAGATGCTAGAGAACCTCAATTATCAGACATTTTTATTGGGTGATTCTTGGCTCCTTGGAATTACATGTTGCGTGGTTTTTGAGTTTAGGTCAATACAAAAGGAATAATGCTTTACATTTCCGACGTTTCGGCCATTTATTCAGCCTTCATCAGGGCTATAATAATAAATAGATATTATTTTACAAGGTATATGTAAAGAGACCGTTTATAAACTAAACAAACTATATATTCTTATGGTGTCCCTTGCCCCATGTGGCAAAATCCCAGTTAGTCCCTTTCCCATGTTAAACATTATGCAAACACTTTAACATTCGCATAAAGTTAGACACAAACTGGGTATATACTTCACATACTATCTAAATATATCTATTTATTATTGTAGCCCTGATGAAGGCCGAATAAAAGATCGAAACACCGGCAGTCTAAGATGTTTTTTGTATTGACATAAACTCAAGAACCACACGACATACAGGCATTTTTGTTAACAGTCTGATGCCATCTGGATCGGGACAAGAACACTTTTCGCTTCAACTGGAGGGTGAAAACATGACTACTCGTAGCACTTCCTCAGATGCATGCAAACCTTCCCTCTGCACAATATCTTGACAAATATACAATGTTAAACGAACTCGGATTCCAAATATCTTAACTTGCAAAAAATGCTAAATTATAATTAAATATTTATATTTGATACATAATCCCCCAGAATTGTGGTGAACCTTACGATTTTAAACAAGGCAGTGTTTGTCATGAGACCGTACTTTTTCTCCAATGCTTATTCCGTGCATCTAAGAGTAATTAACCATAACCCTTAAAAATGTTTCAAACCCTTGCTGAGAACAATGGAAATTTGGTATCGCATTTCTGTATCTACACTGCCGGGTCATAATGCACTTCAACCGCGACAAGATATTCCCTTGTGAGAATGCGGTGACGCAACACCTTTCGTCCTCAGGTATGTTCCTGATCATTACTATCACAAGGTAGCTGCCAAGGACACGATGCCGTGTAATGGTTTGATTCCGTTAGAGGAGTGTTTCAACCTAAGACATTTGCACAGAATTATTGTACGTTACAACATTTTACACTTGTTAACGTCCTTACTTTATCAATAAGCTCATATCGCACTGTCGCTTAAGTGTACGTAAAGTCTTTCAATCAATTCGGGGTGTGTCGCGCATGTAGTTCTGACACAAAGAAACCTTTCATGCTTTTTATTATTACAGTATGAAGGTTAATATGCAAAGATACATGCACCTGTTGTTATATTAATTTTCAAAAAGTACTTTTGAACATTAATATATATACGAAAAAATACTTTTGAAAATACCAAATCTCATTATAAATATTTTAGAAATGTCCAAGAACGTGTAATTTTTTGTAAATAATGAAAATGAATCTAATTCATTAACCATCAGGTCATCATTAAGTGATCCTCTTATTAACCATTAAAAAAAGTTATTTCTTTCAGTTGACATACATTCTCCTTAAGAGACGATTAATATTGTTATTTTTTTACATTTCAGGATGGAGCATCCTTACAGAGCACAGTGCTAAACAATTTTTTATTCGAATTTTTATAACACTACAGAAGTGTTTAAGGTGGTTTTATTAAATGTTTATTAGAAAATGTTACGTGCTCAGACGTTTTACAATTGAATTTTCATTTGAATACGGAAAAGGAAAATCATAAGAGTTTCAGTTTATACTTGGGAAAGTGGGAACGTCACTCTTACAATTAAATAAACATCACGCGAAAGAAATTTCGAAAATTTCATTGTATTTCTTCAATGACTTAAGCTCAACTGCACCTATTATATTTTTTTCTTGTTAAACATTTCCTGAGAGTCTGTTTTCGGAGTTATTCCACTACGGGTTTTGAAAAGGATCGGTACAAATATATAATAAATACAGACATTCCGTGTTCTTTAACATGACTTGAGATAATTGCAAGAAGTTTTCTCCCACGGATTAAAGAAGTCGTCTGCTGATCTCACTAGAAGATAAATAACGAATATTTCGAGTTGAGACTGTCGATTAATGGGAGGAATCTTTGACGAACACGACGAAAAAAGTCTTCAAGCGAAATAATTATTTTCTGCTGTCTGTGAACTAACTGTTCGTAAATAAGCGCGATTTCTCGGAAGGCCCCCGCAGAACGAGGAAAGCGTCGCGTAAATCCTGAGCTAGGCGAGCAGCCGCCGCCCCCGCCCGCGCCGTCCCATCCGGGGTCTCATCGTCCAGATGGTCCGCCGGGATCAAGTATTCCAGAACGCATGTAGTCATTTAATACGGGCTTTTTCTGTGTCGGGATTACAAATTGCGGCAGCCTTGGATTTCGCTCCGCTTTTTACGGACGCGACGGGAGTCAAGCGGCTTCCCAAGCCGAGGGACGCGCGCGATGGCTTTGCACTGCCGCGGGCAGAAGCGGAGCTCCGAAAGCACGCTCAGATGATTCCCAGCGTGTTCTTGATATTGCGATGCTTAACACGGCTATATTGTTATTTTCTTCGTATTCTTTAGTCTTTCATTGCAATATTCTTGACTCTTGTTAAAGGAAATTGGAAAACATGAAAATGCCATTCATTAACATTAGGTATATTTATAATTTTTATCTTATTAAAAGTAAACGTAATTAAATAAAATAGTATTAATGTACAATTTGTCTTGCTAAAAGAAGTCCGGCATAAAAAGTTATTCAGCAGCCAACTAATTTATATCAGTAGGAGATGCTAACATAGCATTATACGCTGATGATGTAGAAATTTACGCTACTAACTCTTGATATCTTAGTAGCTAAAGATCACCTACAAGAAAGAGTAAATAACTATGTAGATTGGACTCAGAATTGGAGAGTTAGAATTAATCCATATAAGAGTATATGCAAAATCTTTACGCTCCGCCGTTCCAAAAGTCCTCCAGAAATCATAATCCAAGGAACAAAAACCCCATGGTCAACATCCCCTATAAAATATCTCAGGGTACTTTTCAATAAAAGACTCACCTGCAAACCCCATGTTAATGCAGTCATTGACAAAACAAAAATTAAAATATCCAATTTATTACCTATTATAAATCGCCCTACTCCTCTGAGTTTAGAATGCAGACTATTAACCTTCAAGTCAGTTGTATTACCGATAATGACTTACGCATGCCCAATATGGGGTGGCGCTACATCAAGCACAGACTTAGTGTTCTCCAAAATAAGCATCTCAGAATGACTCAACGCGCCATGTTTGATCCCTAAGCATCAAATCCGACGGGAATTAGACATACCAGAATTTAAGGAGACATCAAAATATCTTGCCAGCAATTTCTACAACCACATACCAAATGCTCCCTGCACTGCAATATTCAACGTAGGAGGAAACAATAGCAAACCGCGAATTATATCAAGATTCCAGAAAGATACATTTAAACCTCCTTAACGGGGCTTCTCTCTCATACCTTTTCTCCAGTATACCATCCGTTAATCACAGAAGAAAAGCCAAAATCCTTCTGCAGTTCAGAAACCAACTGCGACTTAAGTATGGCCATATCCTAACAAGCCATATAAGATTATGTATCTGAAAACCCTCGAAAGACATAATTGTCGAACGAGAAGTAATAATAACATAACGAGAAAAACATTCATATCAGTGCTAAAGTAAGAGGTTAAAATTTATAATTCAATAGAAGCACAATTTTGATTTACTTCTGGAGGAAGTTACATTAGATTGTCAATCTGGATGTGTTATCGGAATCCCAAATTACATATGCAAAGGCCCCGACCTGAATACCTGCGCCCCTCCCTCCATCGCCATCCGAGCGACGTGCGTCGGGCGCAGGGCGTTATTTGCGGGGACTGGGCGCCGCCGCAGGTGCAGCCGGGCGCGAGCAGCGAGAACAGCGTGTAAGCGTGTTGCGTCGCGCTGCGCCGCGCGGTGTCCTGCGCCCATCACTCGCGCCGGGCGTGTATCCGCCGTTATGAGCCGCTCGTATATCGCCTCCGCCGATAAGCCTTCGCCGGCCGCCTCTCGCGTCTGCGATGTAAACACGGTTACGAGTGAGCGAACATGATTTACGGGCCGGCGATAGGCGCGACGGCCACGGCGACGATTGCGAGCGCCACTTCCTGGACGGGGCGCTGCCGGCCTCTCGCGGCCGTACACCGACTGCATCCCGCAGACGACGCGCGATTTCATGAGTTTATCTTCCCTCTAAAAAGACGTAGCCCGACTGCATCCCGAGAGCAACTTTTCCTACGCTGTTTAACCTACCTCGTCAAAAAAGCATAGCCCGACTGCATCTCACGATCAGCTGGTCATTAACCTTCTACCTGCCTTCTCGTAAGGCATAGCCCAACTGCCTCCCGAGGTCAACTTTTCCTAAGCCATTTACCTGACCCCAAGAAAGTGAGAGCCCAACTGCATCCAGCGGTCGACTTTTCAAGCCGTTTACCTACCCCCAAAGAGGCATAGCACGACTCCATCCCGTTCTGTTTCTCTCCTTAGAATGACGATTTATTGGTCTGCTTAGTATTATTATATTGATCGATTGTAATTGATCCTCTTGTTTGTTTTCAAGAAATACTTGCATGTCGTTTTAGAACACTGCCAACGTTGAAAACCACCGTTTAAAAGTTTATGGAAACAAAACATGAAACCTTCTATTACCTTAAAGCTCACAGACTTTCCTTTCACAATTCCGAAGAATCTGCCATGTTCACCTGTCTTCGATTTTTTTTATCGGGACCGTTTATTTGAACATTTATTTGAGCGTGGGAACATTCATTTGAGCCACTTATCAATGTATACCTAACAAAAATTTCCACTTCTTCAGAAAAACCGAATGAAGGAAATAGGATGCAGTGGAGCTACGGCTTCTCAAAGAATGAAAAGTGAAAGGGGAATAACTGGGAAGTGACAGCGATCTGACCGATGGATGCAGTCGGGCGATTCCCGCTCTCGCTTGTTGCTCTCTTCTCACTTTGGACGTGGCGCGCAGTGTGACGCACTGGGTTCGATACGCATATGAATAATGAAGTTTTTTAAGAGCTTTTATATAAAAAAATGTCACGCAATAGAAGAAACTAGAATATTTTAACGTGTAGCTGGTAAAAGAAGTTAATAGAGATAAGACGCATTTAAGAAGCGCAGAAGACTGACGAGGGGTCATCTCACAAGCACCGAGATCCCCGAGCTGTAGCTGCGGCAACTTCTGCGGGGTTCTGCGATTGCAATGAAAAAAATATCCGTTTGAAAATGCCAAAGTCACGAGTTCATTTAGATCGATTAGGGAATATAAATTTCGAAGAAAATCTGCAGAACGGTTTAAACGCTACCGTTGACCACAGACGGACAGAAGGACGTACACGAACGTTTTGCCGTCAATGGATTTTTCGGTATCATGAACCAACAAAACATGGATTCTAGCTACACCACCTGTTAGAGGATTTTTTTTCGAAATTTAGCAAACGGATTTATCCTCTTTTTCGTTACCAGAGCTCGGCAATGAGGGTTTTTCTGGCGACAATTCGCCTTTTCTGGCGCACGATAACATAACAGCGCACATAACGACACACAGGCAGACAGACAGACTCACAGGCAGACAGACAGACACACAGACAGACAGACACACACACAGGCAGACAGACAGACAGGCAGACAGACACACAGACAGACACACAGACAGACACACACACAGGCAGACAGACAGACAGGCAGACAGACACACAGACAGACACACAGACAGACACACACACAGGCAGACAGACAGACAGGCAGACAGACACACAGACAGACAGGGAGTGAATGCGCAAGCCATCGCTGAGCGCAGCCGCGCGGGGCGCGAGCGTCGGAGGCGGGCTGGCAGCGCGCGGGTGGGCGGCGCGGGGGCGGCGCGGGGCGCGATCGCCCGTAACGGGACCCGCGGGGGCCACTTGGCACCAGCGACGGCGACGGCGACGCCGCGGAGACAAAGCGGGCGCCCCACTTGCCGCACTTGCCGCGCCGCGCGCTACCAGCACCCGGGGCCTGCACGCCCACGCGCGCCTCGCGCGGGCAGCTCCCGCCGCGCTCAGGGAGATCCTTCACGGCCGGGACCATCATTGCTTAACATTTTAAGTTCGTCTTAAGAGTTTTAAGGGAGGCTTAGGAGGCGTTTCCGTTTCACCAAACCCTTTATGCGAATTTAAGCCACAAGTTCGACTTAAATTCAAGCACAGCTCTCAGCTGTACTTATCCATTTTATGTCGTGCTTTAAGTCGCAAAACAGTTAAAATGGCGAGCTTATTGTGGAATGTTGCTTTTGATAGTGATAGATGAGACAATTGGGAAGTCGAAAGCTTTGAGAAGCCTTCATGTAAACCGAGTTCGATCTGTGAACACTCCTAATATTTCGAAAAATGTTATGAATGGAATTTTGACTCGATCCGATTTGGCCTCTCAAAGATTACAATACTATATGTTTCGGAGATAATTAAACTACCGGAATTTCCAAGTTTACTCCATAGTTAATTATTAACGAAATGAAAATTTTAATATTTTTGCTTCTTAATTGCCTAGCAAGTAACAATTTTGCCTAACAAGTGTTTTGAAGGTTATGTTTACATGGTCCCGTATCTACATTTAAATTCCAGGTTTTACTTTTAGTAATTTTTATTGCATTTCCTTTTTCACCTAAACCTAATCCTCTCCACAACTTTATTTAATGTTTGTTATATTTCATCTTGTAGCTCGTTGTTTTAAAACCGCGTTCCATGTTCCCCCCAGTTACCATGTTTTGTCGGTTTGTTGCGCCATTTGTAACTTTATTTTCTATAATAGGGATGTACTTTTTCATACATTCGATGAGCACTTATTTCTCCGACGATGAAAGTTTCGCAATCCTCTCTTCTTACCCATTACGAACAATTACTAAAAATAACTTCTTTACACCAGAGCACAGATCAGAACCAAAACAAACAAGGTTCGTTATGGTCACTAGCTGATTCATCAAGTATTGCCAACCAACTCTGATGCATTTAAGTTATACTTCACTAAGCACTGTTTCAAGGAGTGTGCTTAAACGACGAACAACAAAGCCTAACTTAAAACGCATATTAAAATTAAGTATGACTTTACGAAGACATACTTAAAGCAAGTATTTGATGAATTTGACAAGTATTTGATTTTTGTCCTTTCAAAACAAAGTATCATCTACCATGTAGCAGCAACCGGACCAGTATGGATCTACGGAATCCAGCTCTGCGGTTCAGCAAGAAAATCAAATATAGAAATTCTCCGCAGATTCGAATCAAAATGTCTCCGTCAAATTGTCAATGCACTATGAGATGTATCTAACAACACCATACAACAAGATCTACAAATTAGGTTCATATACGAAGAAATAATATAACGAAGCATCAAATGCCAAGCGCGCCTGAATCAACATCCAAACGCCCTGGCCATGAATCTCCTGCATTACAGCGAACACTTTCAACGACTCAAGAGATATCACATCCCCGACTTGCCATTCCGATCAAATGAATTACAGTAAACCCTCATTAACACGAATTCCAGGGAACTGAAATAATCGGAGTTCGTATTATAAAAATTCGTGTTATCCGAGCATTATAAATGTTTCTATTACTGTAATACCTTGCCGGAGCTGAAGACGTGTTACGGCTGAATTCGTGTTACGGCGAAATTCGTGTTAAGCGAGCTCGTGTTAACGAAGGTTTACTGTATGTAAAAATATTCTGTACAATATTTAATACCCTTATGTTCATCATCAGCAATCAATTTACCGAATGTTTAAACAAAACAAGATTGTAAATAATCAGTAAATAAAACGGGAATGTTTCAAAACGAAACCTTAGAAGTTGGGTTTCGTTTAACTACTATTGGAATGCACGTATGGCAACTACTTTATTGGAGTTTAGTTTATGCGGGTTGTGCAATTAATTGTGTTCGACATTTTTGAAACTCACGAGAATATCATAAACATGTTTCTTCATGGAACTGGTTTAGCTAAAATGGCAACATTACATTTTCAAAAGTGTTAAAAAAGCCACTTTTAGTGCAATTGAAATAAGTCTTTCTCGATGCGTTGCACATTCATTCGCCCTATTATAAAAGTCCCATCGCTAGGATCTCTCACGTCCAGATGCTGTAAACTTCAGCATCACGCAGCAGTGCTTCCTCCGCCACTGCCTCACCGAGCCGTACCCGACCGCAAGGGGCGCGCGGGGGCGGACTGATTGATTGACTGACTGGTGACTCCGGGCGCATAATCTGCTAAGGTCATTAGTCCCGAAAGTGTTGTGCAAGTTTTTATCGCGTAAGGTTGTGGTGATCTATCCCTGCTGGGGATATCCGGCGCCTACCTACCCGTTAGCTTGAGGGATTTTCCCATATCTGTTATCTCCCACCAGCCTGGCACCGCCCCAACCCGGGACAAGCTCTAAGCTCCCGACTGAACTTCTAGCATGTGTGTTCCGGGTGTATGGTGCATGTAAGTGTAAGTGTGAGTGCAAATAAGGGATGAGGATAGGTCAAGGAAGGGAAATGAAAGATCGCCTGCGGTCCGTGTTAGCTCCGTTAGTATGGTAGGGTACAGCTCCGGCATTCGCCTTAACTTGAGAAATCACGGCCAATGAGGCAGCTGGCCGTTGGAATACTCCTTTAGACGGCGGCTGAATTCGGCCTATCTACATATATAGCTAGCGTCGAAAATGCTGCCACCCTGTCAGAAGCACTGCAGTGTCATCAGCTGACCCCTTTAATAGTGATGCGACATCGTCAACAAAACATCGATGTTGCCAAACATTACTGATAAAAATAAAAACATCGATGTTAATAATACATCGACCAAAAAATCATCGATGTTTTAATGCTGGTTTAGTAACCTCTACCATTCAATTAGTGCGCAACAAAATTTAATTTGGCAGTGCCCATGATTATTAATTTGTAATTAAAATTTAACGAAAAACAACGTAAAAAACGCTTCTCAATGAACGAAATACGAAGAAAATGCCAGGGCAACAGAATTATCTCAGGTGAGGGACACTCTACTCGATGAAGGTAGGTTCGTTTGGTTCGAACACATAAGATAGTGGTGCGAAAAGTAATTATTTTTGTATTTTAACTTTAATGGAGATTTTAGATGAGGATGTTTAGGTTGTGGTAATAGGAATTTTTCATCCATAAACAAAACATCGAAAATGAAAAAAACATCGAGCACAAAACATCGATGTTAAAAAGACATCGGCTTTAATACATCGATGTTTAGAACATCGATATTTTTTATAGAAACATCGATGTTTTGAAAACATCGACATGGATGTCGCATCGCTACCGCCTACTGTGTTCTGTCCTGTTTGATATGGTACAGCTCCGGCATTCGCCATGCCTTCGTCAGAGAAACCACGGCCAATGAGGCAGCTGTGAAGTGAAGTAAAGTGGTATAAATGCGTGAGTGAATGTGTTTGTAAATATAGATTAAGTATGAATGAGAGCGTGAATGCTAAATATTGAGAAAATAAAAGAATGAACAATTTTAAGAACACTACATTTACCAAATTAAAAAAATGCCTGTTATTTTAAAACTTATCGCCCAAAGAAGCTTGATGTGTTAGTTTTAAGTTAGAATTAAGTTTAGATTTAATTAGTCTTTTTAAGTTATAGCCCTCCCAGATCTCCACAAGCAGCAATACTGGAGAAAAATGTATCCCAAGAATTTGAATAAATTCCCGCCTCTCCAGGGTAACTGGAGGGGAGAAATTGAAAAAATGAGGCAGCTGGCCGCTAGAACTCTCCTTCAGAGAGCGGCTGAATTCGACCTATCTACGTATATAGCTAGTGTCGAAAATGCTTAGAGCTTGTCCCGGCTGGGGCGGTGCCCCGCTGGTGGGAGAGTCCTAGTTAGGGGGAAACCCCACTAAGGTCCGAATAAAATTAGAATGTGATTGACATTCCGTGGTCACGTGACGACGCTAGCGCCGTAACCTAGGCAACAGCGAATCAGAATATTCGGCATTTGCACATTGTTGTCACCTAAAATTAGGGAACAAACGTTACAAGCAAACAAATATTATAAATATTTCAAAAAATGTAACATGTTAGGAACAAACTTATTACGAGTATCTCAACATTCCTTTCTTCTGTTTGTCAAATTAGTGTTGAGAGAACGTGGTAGAGTGCGCAGTATACGGCAGCACCGCCCCCCTCCACACTCAAATGTCAATCACATTCTAATTTTATTCGTAGAATAGCCGACGGTAGGTCGGCGCCGGATCCCGCCATCCAGCGGGGGAAGATCACCGCCATCTCCCGAGAAAAAAAACCTGCACTACACTAACGGGAATAATGACCAAAGTAGTTGACGCGCCCGGAAACACAAAAAAATCAATCGATCGGAAACGCAGCCACCGTGTGAGAAGCACTGCAGTGGCATGAGCTGAGTCCCCGTAAGCGGGTGGCGCGGTGGCCGGCGGCCGCGCTTCCAACGGCGCAGCCCTCGCGTGCTCCGGGGCGCCCGCGCAATTGCGGCGTTAAGCACCCACCGCGAATCGCAAATGGCGCCGCTCGCTTCCTCCCGCGGCGCGACTACCGGCCCCTCGCGGCGCCGCCGCATTGGCGCTTGGCAAGCACGATGCGGGCGGAAATATTAATTTGTGGACATTGCTCCATCGGGAGGCAGCTCGTTTTCTGAATGCCGACGTTTTCCTCCAACATCTGTTTCTTTTTCCTAGGGCATTTATACAGCCGACAGCTGGTTGCCCTTTACGTCCCGAAGGGACGCATATTCGACCATACACTAGACAAACACTTGCGGGCTCCTCTGATCTGGGGTCAGCAGAACACGAGGCCCTCCGCGACAACACACACAAAGTCACGGGACAAACAACCATGCCCAAGGCGGGACTCGAACTCGCGACCCTTCGGACCGAAGCGCTGAGTCGGTAGTCGCTCTTAGCCACCTCGGCCATCCAGGTCGGCCATCTGTTCATATTCGCTAGCAAATCTTTCTACGAGATGGTGCACTGTCATCTGAACCTTTTTACCCGGATGTTCTTCGTTATTGGAACTTTCGATGCACCACTCTTAAGGCCGGTATACTCGGTGCAGTTTGCGTGCAGATTCTCATACAGTTTCTGTACAGAAACTTCAAGACCTCAAACTAGATATAGAAAAGCCAAAATTTGCGCAGCACTGTCTGTAGGTTTTTTGTCTGTACAAAACATAATTCATTAACTCATAACTTTCTACAAACGTATAGCCTCAAACTAGTCGGATAATTGAGAATAAATGAAATACGCGTAAGAAAAATATTACTACAGGTATCTATTGTCAGAACTTTTGACGAATTTCTCCGTGGCTTCTATTACCCCCAATAAATTAGCATTCAATTCATTTATGAGAGTATTCAATTGCGCATATGTTTAGTCGTGAAAACTGAGACGCAAAAATCTTCAAATTCAAATAAAAAATTGTTTGCACAAATGTTTATTCACGATTTGCTTTCCATGCGTTATTGTATTTTTACGTTTTTGCTTAAAATGCTGAATTTAGGTAATGGAAATTATGAGAATGGCAGAGTTTAAACAAATCACAATCTTCATATCAAAATAAATATTTGATATGATATGATTATTGAAAAGATTTCTTAAATCAATATTTTTTCCTCAATAATTTGTGACATGAAATAACAGATAGTTCAATAATTTAATACATCTCCAAATTGAATTTTGAAAGTTAGCGAGCTCCAGTTGTCGAATATAAAATATAACATCTCGTGTCAATGAGCATTAATGTTGTCTAAACGCACTGTAACGTGGATCCATTCCCATATTTCATCCTCCACATACGCTCTCCAATGAATGGCATCGCATGCCCGATTGCTAAACCAACGAGAGGTAGTCACATCCATCAGACACCAGATCAGAGACACGGAGCGATAACGACACCACAGCGGGCCTCACCGGACCCTGTGGGTTCTTGTCCACCCGATTCCCCCGCGGATTCGAATCAATCACCTCCCACGTGCGGTTGTTATGCGCGGCCGGGACCGCCGTCGCAGCCTGGTCCGACCCGGATTCAAGCGCGCGGGGACCTTGCGCGACAGCGGCGCGCGCGCGAGACGTCGGTTCGGCGCGTTGAAAATCCCTTTCGCGCGGGGCGGCCGCGCTGTCCGCCGGGGAATGCCGTGTTGGCGGCGGGGTCTCGCGGGCGCGGATAGTTTGAATATGTATCAGCGCTCGGCGGCTTCGTTCAAGGCTAATTGCTTATTGTGATCGGCGACGGGCGACCGGCGGACGACGGGCACTCGGCGGCGCCGTTTCACGCTTTGCCAGCGCCCGAGTGCGTCGCCAGGCCGCAAGCCAACACCGGCCGCTGTACCCCGATGTTGCCCAACATTCAAAACGTCCATGTTAATAATACATCGACAAAAGAACATCGACGTTAGTAAACTGTTTTAGTAACCTCTAAGAATTAAATTGGTACGCAACTAAATTTAATTTTGACATTGACCGGGTATATTAATTTGTTATTAAAATTTAAATGAAACGTTGTAAAATGCCTCCATGGACGAAAGACAGGGAAATACGAAGAAAATACCACGGCACGAGGATCATCTCCGGCGAGGGACAGTCTGATCGATGTAATACAAACCGCGTTCGTTTGGTTCGAACACAAGAAACAGACAATGGTACAATCCAATATTATTTCATATTTTAACTTCTACAAAATTGTGATTTGGGGAATTTTCATCCGTAAACAAATATCGAAAACAAAAACATCGACTACAAAACATCGATATTCAAAAAACATCGGCTTCAATACCGATGTTCTTATAGAAACATCGATGTTTTGAAAACATCGGCATCTTGTATGTTGCATCCCTAACCACCCGCACATAACTAGACCGCCTTGCGCCTCATTTTGGCAATCAGATGAGATTTGACAACTGATGTTTTATTTCATCTTTTATTATTCATTTCAGAGGTCTAGGTTGCCTATTGGGCAGCATACCAGCTTGCGATCGGGACAAAAATAGAGTTGTAGATTTCCTTTAAAACCATTTCAGTTTATGTAGTTAGTGAAGAAGCAAAGCTCAGGCAGGTGGAGTTTGTTAGTGACCGTGAAGGGAATTCCTCATGCTCGTCACATGCCTCTCTTACATCTCAAGTGTGGGAATTACCTAGGACCAAGCATGGGGGACACAGGAAGGTCAGCAAATCGACCCAAAATGCCAAATACATACTTTATTCATTGAGAAAATTGTTTTCACACACAGAGAAGAATGCATTCAAATATTTAAAATTAAAAATTAGGTATTTTTTCTTTTAAAAAAGCAATTAATTTGTGTTCAAAATCTGGGTTCTAAATCAGAGCAAAATATTTCACTAAATGAGTTTCTATATTGCAGGAATAATGGTGCTGAGAACATTAAATTTTTAAGATAGCTTGTCATATTTGTATCGATTGAGATATTGGTGTTTATTGATTGAGAAACCGATAGTTGTGAGCTCTCCACGACAATTTGGAAACTTTACAGACTACTTTAATTTGCATTGCCCTTTGATTTGAGTTTAAATTATATTTAGATGTATGTCCGATGAGCTGATCATGGACATACCGTGTCGGATGGATCTCAAGAAGATGCGGTAGAAACATTGATAACCTCCATTCAATGGAACGTTTTTGGAGCTGACATAGGATCCGGTTGAGATCAGAATTCTTCATGATTTGCCAGAAGCATGTTGTAGGCCGTTTGAGTGAATCCATAATCAAAATGTATTTTATACATTATATTACATAATTAAGCAATCGATCTCCAGCTGACCTAAAAAAAATAGTACTATCGCTAATATGTTACATTACTAAATACGCATGTGTGAAATGTGGTATAAGTTATTTCTATATAGTATACATTCTTCAATTAAAAATATTCTGGAAGTTAGAGGTTAGAGTTGTAATAAACATTAGTACACTAATAATTTGAAAGACAAAATAGTGCATACAATTAAAATGTTGATGTATTTTTACGAGACTTTTTAAAATTTAGTAAGTAATATTTGTCATTTTTTACTTTGCACGAAGAAAGCTTTCAACAGGACTACCAGAAACAACAATTATTAGACATGTTGGAAATCGACTTTTAGAACAAGCGCCGTTTATTACGCAGGAGAACCTTTCTTCTCCACTCGCCTCGTACGTTTAGATGCTCGTTGCCTCGTACATCCACAAGCGGCGGAATCCACTAAGTCAATGGAGTAGTACGTGGGACTAGGCTTCCCCGGGCACTTTCAGTTACACAGTGTTGATGACTTGTGAGATGCTACTATGACCTTTGCAACAGTGTTTTGCGTTTAACTCGCTCGGCCTATCTGACACTCCATCGCGGCCGCTCCCTACGCGCCGGGCCCCAGCGCTGCGCTCTGGTTCTAAGCCCCCCACCCCCACCCCCACCCCGCCCCCCGCGCAGCCCAGCGGCAGCCACGGCCTCCTGCAGGCCCTGAGTCACCAGGAATCGCCCGCAGGGGGCCCAGGAATTCCATCGCAGACGAGATTTACTCATTCAAAACTTATTACTTAGGGCGGATGTTGATGACTTAAAATACTGCCGAAAGGGGCAATAAAATTATCTTTGAAATGTTTAAAAAAGCAAAGTAAACAATTTGATCAAAACCAGATCACTACTTTAAAAATGACTTTAATACAACTTTAAAAATTATGGGAATAGGTAAAAAATGATTTATTAGTCAAAATCAACGAAAAATGCAAAATCATGCCATATAAAAATGGGGTATTTCCTACTGTCACAACAAAACATAAAATTAATGTTCGTACAAAGGGGCATTGTTCTAAACTGAAAAGGAAAAAGACATTTCAATAAAATACGCTCCCTACCTTATTACTGAACAATACTTTGAACGTAATATCGTTTGAACACGACCAAAAACAATGAGTTTTGGATGTTAGTCGTCTTAATTTATAATAAATGTATTAATAGCAACTATTATTAAAATACTTATTATAAATTATGTTTTGACTGTTCAAAAAGTTGACTACTCCCACAGTGAGTCGAACCCGGATCTCCTGGTATACGTTGCTCTATTCACTTGAAAAATCTTCGAATATCCTTAAGGAGATAAGCACCCCTGATAGTTATATTATACATTTCACCACCTGGTCAGAAAACTTCCCTTTGTAATGACGGGGTGAAAAGTACATAATATTTATTATTCAATGTTTCATGATTTAGTTTTGCTAGAAGACACAGTCCCGATATTGAAGATGAATTCGTTATGTTTTAGAAATGCGCCAATTAAATTTATTTTCGTTACTAGATACTAATTAATAATATATCAAGTCGTTTTGAGATCTTTTAGCAAGACACAGAAAGTTTAAAATTCCTTTGGATAAGGTAACATCTATTTGGAAGTAATAAATGAGTAATGTAAGGTTTTTTGTTTTGTTTAGATCTACACCATCTGCTTGCTGTTATAATAGTGTGTAACTAGGGATCTGCAGCAGAAAAACTGCTGTTGAACAAAACCACACAAAATGGTATTTACTTGGCTGACCGGGAGACATCGCTTCCTAGGCACAGGTGCCAACCGCTATTCTGCTATCTTCCTCAGTGCGTAATACCCTGAGTTGTGCAGTTTCCCTATTCCGAGTGATGTTTAGATAAATATAGCTGGTCTGGAAAGCAATAAAATGTCAAATCACAGTTGCACGACTGTTTTACCTGGCGAACAATGCTGCAACTTCACCGCCATCAAAGTTGTAAGGACAAATCGGAGCTGCTATTATGACGACGTTTCATCGTTGGACTTGACAGCTCGTGGAAACAATTGGTAGTGATGATGCGCAAATATATATTTGTCAATGACAAAAGAAATGACATTGCAAATTCAAGACATCTGTATTCTCTCTTTGTATCTTTACATTTAATATTAACTTTATTCTGTTGTGTTAGCCATTTGTTGAAGAGAACCTAATGCTATGAACTGTTGGGTCAATTATTCAATGAATTATTCTATTTTTAATGTCAGTTTTACACAATATTTTTGGAAACGTTGATACCATTTATTGTGGATTTAACAACGCCTAAAATAAAATCTAATTAAAAACGCATATAACAATTAAAGTAAGAAATAAGTATTTTAATAAAACTCATTCTCAAAATTAAATGAATCAATAAAATAATTCAAATCGTCGAAAGTCATTCTCTGGTCTCGGACACAAGTGCTACAACATGAGAAAAAAGGAATCCGAATTTCTCCTCACGACGTATCTGCCCCTCCCAACTGGAGCACGCAGCGAAGCGTTTCGCCCGGTCCCCGCGCCGCGGCGCAGCCCTATCGGAAGCCCATCTCGCGACCGCCGCGCCGGTTTCCCCAAATGCGAGCGGCGTCGCGCGGCGGTGGTTGAAGCTCCGAGTCGCCCGCGGCGCCGCCTCGCGCCGATGCTATCTGCGGCGTCGTAATCGATTTCTCTCGCGCGCGGCCGCAGACATTTCCGTTCCGGGCGCAGCCGCGCAGGACAGGGCCAGGCCGCGCGGCGGGCGGGGGGAGGCGGGGGCGGGTGGCGTTGGAAAGGAGCGGTTGGCGGGCAGAAGGCAGCGGTCGGTGGGCGGCGGGCAGTTGTCGGCGGCCGGCGGGCGGAAGGCAGAGGTCGGTGGGCGGTGGGCGGAAGGCAGCGGGCGGCGGGCGGCGGGCGGCGGGCGGCGGGCGGCGGGCGGCGGGCGGCGGGCGGCGGGCGGCGGGCGGCGGGCGGCGGGCGGCGGGCGGCGGGCAGCGGGCGGCGGGCGGCGGGCGGCGGGCGGCGGGCGGCGGGCGGCGGGCGGCGGGCGGCGGGCGGCGGGCGGCGGGCGGCGGGCGGCGAGCGGCGGGCGGCGGGCGGCGGGCGGCGGGCGGCGGGCGGCGGGCGGCGGGCGGCGGGCGGCGGGCGGCGGGCGGCGGGCGGCGGGCGGCGGGCGGCGAACGCGTTCTGATGGCAAGCCGAACGTGAAATTTTATTAGGACTTGGAAGGCGGAATACGGAGAGCGAGTGCCCGGAGCTGAGGTACGAGCGCCGCGGAGGAGTAGGCCTCGCCGAAGCGTAACCCGTGTCCGCGGGCTGAGCTCATCACGGCGCGGGCGCGGGCGCGGGCGCGGGCCCAGGGCAAGGAATATGTGCGTCGGCGGCAGATCTCAATCTAGATTGGAACACGCGAAGACGATGGCGGTGGTGGTGCGAGACACGGTGGCGGTGAAATTGACGAGGGCGCACCAAGAGATACTGCAAGACGTGATCGTGACACTTGGGCAGACGGTGATTAAAATTGTGAATATGTGAAGCTGGTCCACTGCGATGAAGGACTCGAGTGAAACACGAGTGCGAGGAAAAGACATTTTATGTATTCGAAGTATTGTAGTTTCTTATCTGCTATTGAAATCAGAGTGACGGTCAGTGGTGAAAACTATTTCACTGTTATGGAAATAGTGTCGATGGAAAATAATGGAAACATAAATAGTCGCAGCTACACCTTTATAAAAATTTTAAAGAAAAGATACGTCTGCATTTATTTGGAGCACTCGGATAGAATATGCTTCCCTCGGTGGCTCGTTGGTTAGCGTGTTCGCTTTCCAGTGCGCAACCCCGGGTTGGATTCCCGGGCGAGGCAAATTATACCTGGACGCTTTCCTCGCAAATGCCCCAGAATCTATTGCTGTGTGACAATGAGAAATGATAAGGTTATGAAGACCAGTGAAGGATGTCTTGGTGCTAACCACACGAACCCCTTATCCCATGGCCGAGAGGCTGGGTCACCGCTGGTCAGCCAAGGCCTGTAGCGGGCTGTGGAGCCAAAAAACAGAAACAGGATAGAATATAAATTGAACGTCTCAGAATAACTTCTACATAAAAATGTATTCTTTAAATTGTTTGCTAAAATTGCTTTTGTGTTCCTGATATACATTGCATGTAAATGACAATTAATTCTAATTTTAGTTACTTCTTGAATTCAAGATACCATTCCAGTTATAATGTCAGCTGTTGGTAACATTCTGGATAGACCTTGCCAGTCTCGAAGATACTACGTTTGTGAGGGTCTACTTCTTCAATATCCGACCGCAAATTTCTCAGAGACGATTGAAGCAGTAATTTCAACTTATTCTAACCCGACGAAGAGAGACTGAATTACTTACGATTATAGTCATATGTAGGATATTATCTAAGGCTGTTAGGGATTATTTTATTATATTATTGTTTGGTTTTTCACACTTTTTTCCATTATTTCTCAATCTTTATCTAAGTGCCAATATTTTCTTATAACCCTTATTATGACACGTCTTTAGCTTATGAGGTTGCTGTTGAGAAAATTGGTAGAAAGTTCCAATTGTATTATAATCAGAATTCACTGTTTAAAACTTTGAAAGCGGGTCATTCTATATATCCGAGCGGTTAAGCCTCATTTGCAGTCGAGATTTGTTACGGATGTCTTCAAAGTTACTACTATCATTACTGCTAAGTTACTATTATTAAATTATTACCTGAAATACTAAGTACTAATATAAGTAACGTGCGCATAAAATTGCATTATTAAGGTGTTTGTGGAAATATCAAATCGCTTTGTGTTTTCTCTATTTACAGGATACATAAATGAAAATATATAATCGGTATTTAGAGACAAAAGGGAACTGGTTGAAACCATACAACTCCGGAGTTTATAAATAATTGTTTTAAAAGTGAAAATTACTACCTAACAGACCCCAACTTCGAACTGCCAGACCGGGAGCGGTGGCTCAAGGCATCAACTGATGTCTGTCCGGGAGGTCCTAGGATTCAAGTCCCGACGCAGCCTTTCCGACACTGGCTAAAAAGATAGATCGAAGTCCGCCGCTGTCTGGAAGAGAATTCCAGCGGCTGGATGCTAGTATCTCGGTAGTTTTCCGTCGTTTCTCCGAGCAACACCAGACGAATGCCGGAGCAGTACCCTAACAAAAGGAGTCATGAACCGCGCGCAATCTTTCATTCCTCTTCCTTGTCCTATTCTCATCCTTATTCGCACACACTTGCATTTACATGCACTACACTACTACACATGTCGGGAGATCGGTCGGAAACTTTGAGCTCGTCCTGGCTGAGGCGATGTCTTGCTGATGGGAGATACCTGTTTGGGAAAAAATCCGCAAACCTACGTGTAGACTATCGCCACAACTTACTATATAGAGGGGAAAGATCACCATCGCTTCGACGAACGTGCACTACACTCACGGAAATAATGAAGCAATCTACTTTTATAAAGAGCAGCGCGGCAGCGGCCCAGTACGAGTACGGATGCGACACTGGCAACAAAACATCGATTGAAAACACCGATGGAAATAAAACATCGACCCAAAACATGTTCAGTTTGGGTCGATTGGGCATTTTGGGTCGATTGTCCGTCTTTGCTGGCTAGCTACCGGCGTGCCCCATGCCTGGGCCTTGTTCAATTCCCACGCTTGGGAGGTAAGAGTGTGACAAACATGACGCACTTCCTTCACCGTAACTTCGCCTGACAGCTTTTCTTCGTCACACAGCTACAGAAACTATGACGACTTTTAAAGGAAAGCTACAACTCTTTGCCTCGACCGGGAATCGAACTCTGGCAAAAACCAGGGGAAGCTAGTACGCAGCCCATGAGCACTACCCAAAATATCAATTTTACAAAAACATCGGCTAGAAAAATTCAATGTTAAACCCATCGATAATTTAATGATATTTTGGAAACGACATTGATGTCGCATCTCTAGTGCAGGGCGCGCTGTTTCGCCGGTGGAGGTGGCGGCGGCGGCGGAGGCGGGGGCGGCGGCAGCGGCGGTGGCGGCGGCGGTGGCGGCGGCGGTGGCGGTGGGGGCGGGGGCAGCGGTGGCGGTGGCGGTGGCGGAGGCGGCGGCGGCGGGGACGGGGGTGGGGGCGGGGGCGGGGGCGGCGGCGTAAGCGGTGGCGAGGGCGGCGGCGTAGGCGGTGGCGAGGGCGGCGGCGTAGGCGGTGGCGAGGGCGGCGGCGTAGGCGGTGGCGAGGGCGGCGGCGTAGGCGGTGGCGAGGGCGGCGGCGGGGACGGCGGCGGCGGCGTGGTGACGGGCGCTCTGGAACAAGAGGCGCGACGCCGCCGCCGTCTGTTTGCCCAGCTGCGGGGAACCGCTGGGGAGGTGCTGCCCAAATCTCGCGGAATAGCGGTGACCGGTTTTTCCTTCGCCGCCCGAGGGCTACGGCTCTTCCCTGCTTCGGTACAAAACATTTGCTTTGCCTCTCTCGGGATACAATGGCCTCCGGGCGACCGTCCGCTAATCAGAAAAACTAAAGAGGCCGCAATGACCAGGGACTTCTGTACCATGTACGTTTCCCAGACAGACGCGGCGTGGGAGACCGCATTTCAGAGGCAGATGGGATGGGGGGTTGTGGGAAAGCAAAATATCATATGGCAAATTAAGAAACAATAGACGCCTTTCTACATTTACGATGTGGATGAACCACAGATACCTCGTCGTGGTCAGTTTCAAGCACCTCGTCATGGTAAGTTCCACAATAAATTATAAATCTCTTAAAAATTAATGTAATGGAAAGTTGATCATAATACCCTCTTTTCTCTAGTTATGCACACTTGAAAATTGAAATTCTAGGACATCATATTTGTTTTAGACATAAAGTGTGAAGTTTCAGACATTAACTTAATCCCTTTTTTTACTCCATTTCATTGACGTGTGAAAGATGATAGTAAGGACGACATAAAAAAATGTAAGCCAGTTCTTTGCGGTTGAATTTACTAACGTCTCCCTATTCCATATACCTGCGTGTTAAAAATCCTACTGGTTATTATTCAAGCAATGAATGAAGGCTCTCTCCGGCACAGAGCAAGGCAACCGTACGCAGAGGTGGACAACGTGGCGCGGGTGTAGTGCGTCAAACACATGACGCTAGCCCCGAGATAGAGAGCGCTACTGCCGTCATTCCACCCTCTTATCCCGAGCCCCGTCAGGCGGCGTTCAGATGTTGAAGGTAATGACAACAACCACAACTCTATTTTCTAATCGAACCTGAGACTACACCACAGGAAGCTAGTAGTTGCCCGTAAGCCATCTTAGAGGCTTTTATTAAGTTAATGCGTATTGTTTGTAATCAATGGGATCAATGGATTGATTATACCGATAAGGCGCCGGTTCATATTTGGCTCTTGACCCCAAATCGGCCCCTCAGTGATCACTAGGGGGCGGATTTTGATCACCTCAAACATTGCCAAAAATGATTAATAAAATGCTCTTAAAATGGTTTTAAAATCCCCCCCCCCCAAAAAAATGACGTAAAAATCTTATAATCTTATCAAAACTAGTTCGGATGAACAACTCAAGATGTTGGATACGTTACTGATGTAATCGAGGTCCTTTCCATTCGTTCAAGTGAGCTCAGCTTTCGATCTTTTGGTTTGGACTATCCTTTATCAGAAAATATCTGTCTTTAGTTTTCCCGAAATCGGCTGAACCTCTTAAACCTCAGAATGGCTCACATTACAACTTCATAGTGAAGAAATCGAGCACGGAGGAATTCTGGGGAAAACATCTCGTAAATATGATTTGAAGTAAATACCATTAAAATTATATTAAAACCTACGAAATCAGCGAAAATGCATTAAAAAAAGTAAAACATTACTTATTAGTCGAAATCGATCAAAAATGCAAAAACAAAATGAATTAAACAAATGGATCATTTCCTTTTGTAATAACATAAAATGAATTTCGGCACTAAGCGGAATTTCACTAAAATGAAAAGAAAAAACTGACATTTCATTACAACTCGCCCCTAGTCATCACTGACCCCATTGGGAACCCCAAGTCGGGGGGCTGTCGGGAGTGCTGTGTGGCGCGCGGAGGGCGATGGGGCAGCGAGGGCGTTGTAAGCTGAGTGGAGGTTGTTTCACCGCCCGCGCTGATCATTTCTCCCCACATTAAACGATCACACTCTCCGTACGTAGACCAACATCTTATTTCATTGCACAAAAGTGTGTATTGTCACTGATGGCTCTTGTATTTAGAAACGGTTAACGTAAAGTGTTGTGGTTGTTTTTTGACTGAGGGAAAGGAAAAAAACAACAAAAAACAGTTCAACACGTTAGAATTGATGAAAGAGGTTTTGATTCTACTTGGGTTGAATTCTACGAGATTTCTACAATTATACATTCTTATCAGTTGTACTTCCAGTGATACTTTCAAACTCTTTTTCAATGAGGTTCGAACTTTATTCATTTATAAAACAGCAAATCGCCCAATACAAAACTATTACATACTTCAGCTTGAACAAATATGATAGGAGTTCTTTCTAAAGTTTGACCATGCAATCTGTACATTAGAAAAAACAGTAGTTTTTTCAGAACAATTATTTAGCCTTCATACAACGCAATTTCGTCAATCGAATAGTTGTTTACAATTGGCGGTAAATGACATTTGGAAAATTCACATCAGTCCTTAACACACGGTGCGGGACTGAATCGCCAAGATCCACTTTCGCTCACCTGAGAAGCGGGTACGGCGCGCATCTGCACAGCATGACTCCGTACCGCAGGGGGTAGGGGTTCGCGGAGTGGCGTGGGGCGGGGCGTTGCGATGCCGCTGGCCTCGTTACCGCCGCACGGGCGAGAAAGCCGTCGGTCGCGCCGCTACCGCGAGCGGAGCGCGGGGTGGGGCGGGGCGGGGGTGGGGTGGGGTGGGGTGCTCGGCGGCGCCGATAACGATCCCGCGCCTTGTAAGGTGCATCTCCGCGTAAGTAGGCCTCGCGCAGCGCCGCGCCGCCCCGCGCCGCGCGCCGCCCTAACTCATCGGCGCGGCGCGGCGCGGAGCACGGTGCTCCACAGCCAACATTCAGGCGGCACAAAGTGAACATTTCAAGGATAATGCAACGAAATCTACACCTCGCCTGGTGTTGAAGGAGAAACCACGGAAAAACTACCCATCAGAGCAGCCGGCCGCTAGAATTCTCCTCCCGATAGCGACTGAATTCGACCTAGCTGAAAAGCTAGTGTCGAAAATCCTGCCGCCGTCAGCACTCGAACACTAAAACCTCCTGGTCAGAGGCACTGCAGCGACACCAATGGATGTCGTAGGGCCATCTAAGCTGGTTCCCAACAACGAAGAAATGTTTGTTTCGAGATTGAGATTGAACTGTGTTTATAATCATTTATCAAACCTTGAAGTGTTGGTGTTGAATTTTCAGTTGAAGTTATGAAACAGCAAAAGTGAGTAAATTTTCTGACAAGAAGAAAGGAAGTTCTAAATGCATATTTATGTCATTATGTTAATATCTTGAAAAGTATAGCTTGAAGGCAATATGTTCAACAAGATCTCTATTCTGTAAGTTACAACTTACTTATTTACTAATATTAATAAAGTAAAATAACTGACGTTCAGACATATACACAATGATTTTACAAATATGACATACATTCGAATGTATGTTATAAGGATTGTAGACTTCCATGTGTCGTGATTTTAGAGTTCATGTAGTTTAATTTGATTAAAAACAAAATTCTACAGATTCATCATTGCGTTTGTGCTTGCGAAATAATAAAATAAATTTATTTGTACTCTTAATTGGCGTTTTAAATTTAATTTACATATATATTCCCTATAATAAATCCACCGTTCTGGTATTTTAAAACGTAACTATGAATTTGTTTTTTGCTCCCTCACAAATATTCATGTACGTATTGTAAGAAAATTATATTAATTTTAGGATATTTCCCGCGTGTGCGTTGATTCTGGACCACTGTGCGGCGTTCACAGCTGCGAATCGCGCGGGAAGAACAAACGCGAAACGCGCTTTCGGAAGCGCCGCTGCGGCGCGGCTGTCGGCGAACGCTCCGGCGAGGGAGGAAAGCGGGATCGGAAACCAGATCGAAAAGAGCTTTTTAATACGACCATAAATACATCTTCCTCTGCTGGTTCAACGAGACTTTCGCCGAGATCGAGGATATCTTGGTTCTCCCTGAGCAAGGGTATCCGCTCGGTCATCGAGTAGATATACAAACATCTGTTCAGTCGCACCCTCACGTGGGCGTGAGAGAAAATTCATTCCAGATATACTGAAGTTTTAGTGTGCTGAGAGGAAAAGGATTATCATTGGAAATAAGATCTTATGCGCCTAATGTTGCTGGAATAATACTGTGCATTTTCATTTAGGATATTGTAAAAAGTCCTCAAAACGACACGCTCGTTTTATCATTCTAAATAGAAATTTCAATCAATAGCTTCTTGAAGGCTAATCGCCTATACCCAATAAGAATATTTTAATTAAGGCAAGTCCCAATTTTGTGGGAAGTCCCAATTTTTTGGGAAGAGAACGAATGTGTGGAAGGTACCTTTTCAATGTTGCTAAACTATTATCATAGCAACAGATGCTATAGATAGTTGTCGTCAACATGTATTTGAGACTTTCAATCTTTGTCATCGTTTCTTGTGGTGTAGCGGAAACGTTTGAACAACTAGAGCTTACTAAGAAATATCATTCATGGTTTTAATAAAAAACGAATAATGTCCGAAGTTTGTACCGTTACAGTGATTGAGTTAACTCTGTGTTTCGATTTTTGTAGCGTCACCGGGCATGATCTTGACAAGCAATCTCTCTAAAGCAATTTAAGACTCCTCTTCCTGCGGTGAACACTTTACGGTGAACGAGCACAGTTTTTCTTGGCCCCTGCACCCGGAACTAGTTCAGATGTCAACAGTAGTGAAACAGACAATAGTATAGTCCTGACAAGGATCGTAAAATAAAGGCAGAGACATCGTTCAGAATCAGCTTTGAATATTTATTTCGTATTGTTGATTCAAAAGATTATCAAGCAGTCAAAAAGTACTTAAATGACTGAAATTTTTCAAAATTTACGACATCAACAAATCTCAACTTCAGGATATTAATTTCACTGTAGAAAACACGAACTTATAGCAGAAGATATTTCTATTTTCATGCGTTATAATTCTGAAAACCCCACAAGAGGAAATTCGAAATCAATTACTGATTCATTCTTTTACCCACACTCGTAAATTGCACTTTGTAATTCTGCAAGTAATTAAAGCAGTAAGAAAATGTTTGAGAGCTGCGGGTGTAATGTCCATTAGAAGTGGACCGACTTGGGTGGCTCAGGGCATCAATTGATGTTATTGCAGTTCCTCTAACTGGCAGGACCTAAGGTTCGACTTCCGATGGTGGCAAGATTTTTAGCTTACATTCTAGCTAGATCGAATTGCTAGCCGCTATCTGGAGGAGAACTCTAATGGCTGGCTGCTCTAATCGGTAGTTTTCCGTGGTTTCTCCGATCAACATCAGACGAATACAGGAGGCTTACTCTAACAAACGGGCCAAGGACCACGCGCGATCTTTCCGTCCTCTTCTTTGTCATATTCTCACCCCTTACTTACACTTCGGTCTCCCGGCATGTGTGGTGGTGCATCGGTCAGGAGCTTAGAGCTTGCCCCGGTTGAGGGCAGATCCCCGCTAGTGGGAGATACGTGGTTATGGAAACCCCCGCAAGTCATACGTAGGTCGGTGCCGGGTCTCGCCATCTAGCGGGGCAAGGTCACTGCCACCTCCCGCGATAAAAATACATTATACTTACGGGACTAATGTCTTTAGCAGTTGACGCATCCGGAAACGCAAATAAATAAATTAACGCACTTGTAGTCCTGCAGATAATTAAAGCAGAGAGAAAATATTTGAGATCTGCGGGTAAAATGTCCATTAGAAGAGGTAATAAAAAACTCCAAGTAGTTCATAATCAATTCCTTCGCACCATCACGAATGCTCCATGGTACATATCTAATGTAGAACTTCATAAAAAATTCCAGTTAGACCTGACAACCAACTACTCTATTTGTTATACACGCCCTTTTCCAAAACATCCCAAATACACCCAATCTAACCCCTCTACGACTTTGCCATAATCCAATACCCAGAACTCACATCAAGAACAAGTTTCTGTTTCATACATTCCGAAAGAAAATTTCAGATGTCAGCTCAAAGTAGAGTCATCATATAATAATACAATACTACTAGTGTCAAGCGGGGGTAAGATTTATTAGTAAGATTATTGTAAGTTATTTCAAAGTAGATTTAAGCAACCATAACAAATTTAGAGTGTTTAACACACCGATCTTTGTAATGTTCAAACCAAATCAAAATGTAATAATAATTAATATAATAATATGTAATATAATAATATATAATAATATATAATATAATAATAATATATAATATAATAATATAATAAATATATATAATAATATATAATATAATAATATATAATAATAACATATACTATAATAATATATAATTAAAAAAAAGAAGAGGTATTGAATAGCGATGGACCGCGGCCGGCGAGGGCGCCCTGCACGCGCCGCCAGGAAGCGCTCGGCGCCGCGCGGCGCTCCGAAGATTCACGCGCGGCCCGCGCCGCCAGGCGTTGCGCAAGCGCACGAGACGTTTCCGTATTTCACCTTATCTCCGCCGCGACGCGCTTCATTACAAGGAAACGCGTCGTCCAGCCGGCCTCTCCTTCCCTAGGCCTCTCACGCGAATACGTGAACACGCACCGCACTTGCACCTTGTGTGTTCTGCGGATATATCTGAAATCTCCACTCGCCGCGGCCCCGCTACACGGAGCTTGACTACGTAAGAATGTTAATGGAATCTGGCGAACATCAGCTGCTTCCCCTGAGGACTTATAGAACATTACACAGCAAAATAAAACGACGGAGCCTCGGCGCACTTCTTGCCTCGTGGATTCCATATGGCACTTGAGCGTCTATTTTCATACTAACTTCCCTCTCGTTGGCTTCGTTTTTCAGATATCGACCGGCATTCCATTCACCGTTCCCCCGAGGATCATCAGATTGAAACCAGAATTCATCTGGATGCGATTTGGAAGCGGCGCAACCAGTTCCGTGCAGGAAAAAGGCCATGAAAAACAGAGACATAACGAACAGAAGTAGTCGAGGGCGAACACGTCCTACGATTCCAATAGAAAGGCCAGATCGAAATCTGTGCGCGCCGACCGATCGACCTACCGCCGGCGCCGCCGGCACCGCCTCCGCCGCCCACTCACTCGCCACCCTAATGAAAGCGTACGAGTAAGAAGACATCGGAAAGAACGGTAGTGCACCTGGCTTCGCGAGATAACATCTCGAAAATATATCGAAATGTATCGATCAAGAGGGCTGTCTGCATAGCATTAGCTGAAGCAGGATTGAGACAAAAAGAGAAAGAGAGATACACGTCCTCCTCAGCAATATTCTTAGTATTAATGAGTACGCGGAGCAATTCCTTTCTACTCGTTTTCTTTTATGCAATTATCATAGGTATACTAAGTGTGCTTGCAAAATTAACGATGAATTCTCGAATAATGAAACGGCAAATGGAATTACGAATGAAATTAAAAATTATGTAATTAAAAATTAATAAATAGCGGGAGAAACTAGTGGTGCTTCAGAATGGCACAGACTTTCTCGTAGTAAAGTTTTCTAATTTCCTTGGTGTGGACTGCCATTAAGCTCTTGTCCCATTCTCTCGACAGCTGCTACCTATTGTCGCCCAAAATAATATTTTTTTTGAAATTCTCCTCAACTTGTCGGTTTCCTAATTGCAGAAAGGCAATTTTCATTAAAAAACGTAGAGCCGTTTTTAAGAAAATGGCGTTTAACCTTTATTGTAAATGCACTATCCATTGGAAAAGTTTGAAGAAAAAATTTGGAGTCATTTTTGAGACATTAGCATTTAAACCTTTTCTGAAAATGCGGAATTTTGAGCTCATTTTCACAAAAGACTGTTGAATTTTCGAGAAATTGTATACGACCTTATTTAAAGCATATTAACACATAAATTCAATAACGTGAATAAATTGCCGCTAATGTAAATATGAGCAACGTGAGATTTTTGAAAATTCTGAAACAAGACAACAAAAGAATAGAGCAATATGTCGTTTAAGTCATCTTACAGAGGTAATTTAGCACTATCCTTGCCAAACATTTAAAAAAATTGGGGTGTTGTATTTGAAAAAATCTTGTTTGTGTATTTTTTTAAACTGCAAATATTGCATGCCATATTGCGAGAAAACTGCTAAAAGTTTCAAAAAAATATACGTGACACTACTGAAAGAACAAATTATGGACAACAAATTTCATTTGAGGGGAAAATCTCTATCTTCAATTTTGTAGTTGTAGGAAGACGCCGAAAAATTTTTAAAAATACTTGCAATTTTCGAAAATTCAGAGTAAAAAGTTAAAATATGTTCTATGTCACCTATAAGTGTATTTTATTCTATTTTAACAATAAATTTAAAGAAACAATTTGGAGCCGTTTTTGAAGAAATTTTGAAAGTGGGCGGAAGGCTTCATGTAAACTATCCCTAAATTTCATAGAATGTTTTTCAAAATTTCAAATCTTTAACTAGAGCCAGAGGGTCGGGTGATTCTTCAATTTGGAAAAAATCCTACGCATGGTTTAGGCACTAGTAGTGTTCGCAGGCGGACATACATTCAGACAGACAGACAGACAGACAGACAGACAGACAGACAGACAGACATTGATTTCCATCTCTAAATAGGTGATAATTGCAAACTAATGATGTTTCATATTCCTGTTATGTCTGGATGGTCCAGAGTCAAAACATTATTGGCTGATATTTCATGAGTGAGGGTCTACATATTTTTATTTCGTTTGATAAGTATGGGAACGATTCACCCCGGTGTCCGTGAGTACCGAGGAAATGTGCAAAGTGGATGCATTCTCAAGAGAAAAATATATAGTCAGTGGCTCATCGTCGCCTCCTTCGCTATTGCAATGAGTACTGTGGCGCTTTTGACGTCATACCCTGAACACCATTCCTGCGGAGTTAGGTAGGTATATAGCGTCCACCTTAATTATGAAACATTTACTTAGAGAACACAGCGAAACTAGTGGTGCACAAGACCACACATTGATATTTTGAAAATGTAAATGAGTCGTTCAAAGGTGCTGCTCGGCATTCATCTCGAATTAGAAGAACCAGAATTTTTAATTACAGTAGCATTATCTCACCTTTGTTATTATAGTATTAATACAGAGTTCACATAAAATATATTTGAGAGGCTCAGGATAATAACGACAGATTCCAACCAACTCGTCTTTTCAGTTAGAAGTATGATGGTAAACTCTTGCTACATTCCTATCACATGCTGAAATATCAAATGAATTGGAATGTAGCAAAACCTCAATTCCACTCTTCCAAAATTTTGTCGGAATGAAAGTCAACGGGAACGAAAACAGAAAAGATATTTTTCTCAAAACTAACTTCAATTGGGATCTGCCGTATTATTTTGAATGTCTCACTTATTTTATTTAAAACAATCATTTTATTTGTATTTCAAAAGAAGTTGCATTGTATTCATTTAACCATATGCCAATTAGCAAGGAAATGCCAACGTGCTTATTAAAACGTTCTTTAAATAAAAATAAAAGTTTGCCTTTCATGAATATGTAAATCGAAGAAACATTAAAATCGATCAGTGTCTAGGCAATTTATATATTGTAGATAATTTTGTCTCTAATTAATAGAATTATATTAAAATAAATGTTTTAGTTGTTAATAGTGACAAAAGTTAGGTATCCATCTTCTTATAACAAGAAGAAGTAAAGCCATTGTAAACTCCTGAAAAAGCTAAGAATATTACTAAGAAAAATATTTGTTCCATCTAATCAATTCCTGTACACTAAATACATGCAGTAAGCAAACAAACCTGCGAAAACAGGTATTCAGTTCGCTGAAGCAACGGAAACTATTATTACACAACTTCAAACACCATTCACTTAATCCAGTATAAGTTTAATCTAATATTTCCCTTTTCGCTTCACACAAACGCTTTCATTCCAACTACGCTAACGTTATTATGAATTGTAGACCCTTTTTTTCTCAAAGCTAGGATAATCAAATAAAGCGACGATCAGTGGGGGGGGGGGATCGCAGCGAGGCACGCCTGCAATGCCGCGCGCGCCACCTGCGGAGATTCCCGCGGCTGATGAACGCGGGGAATTTGAAGAAGGCGGCGCCCGCGCGCGGCCCGACGCGTCGCGCCTCTGGGCCGGCCGAGCCTCCCAAGCGCAGCCGAGCGCTCATTGGCGCGCACAGGACACAACACAATCGCCTCCGCCCGTTGCTTCACGCAGACGCTGATAAGTGGGTGGAATGTTGTCGTCGAATAGAAGTTATATGATTGATTTATTATTTCAGGTTTCCGGGAATGTCAACAGATAAGGTCATTTGTCCCGAAAGCGTAGTTCATGTATTTTCTTGGGAGATGGCAGTTGTCTTCCCCCGCTGGATGGTGAGATTTGGCGCCGATCTACACATCGCCAAGCAGGATCTTCCTTAAGCAGGCATCTCCGCTAGCCCCAGCTGGGACAATCTCTAGGCTCCCAACTGGTCTCCCGTCATGTGTGGTAGTACAGAGCATGTAAGTGTGTGTGTAAGTAAGAGGTAAGTATAGAACAAGAAAGGAAGAAAATATCGCACGCGGTCCGTGGCCCGTTTCTTAGGGTAGTGCTCCAGCATTGATATGTGATGATCGGAGGAAACAAGGAAAACTACCGATCAAAGCAGCTGACCGCTAGTATGTTCCTCCAGACAACGTGGAGTGGGGAATATAGACTAGCTATGTAGCTGGTGGCGAAAATACTGCCACCGCCGCGACTCGAAGCCTAGAACATCCCGGTCAGAGGCCTTGCAGTGACATCAGTTGATGTCCTGAACCACCTTTGCCGGTACGACCGATGATAAACACCACAATCGCCTCCGCTCGTTACTCCCCAGCAGACGGACGCCGATAATGTGCGGAGTGTTGATCGGAGAACCACGGAAAACTACCGATAAGACCAGCCGACCACTAGAATTCTCCTCCAGTCAACGTAGAGTGGGGAAAATGGTCTGCCTATGCAGCTGGTGGCGAAAATTCTGCCACCGTCGGGGCAGCAGGCTGACGCCGATAATTGTGCGGAGCGTCGCCACGCGTATAGGAGCTACACGAGACATTGTGTGATCGAGCCAACTCCGCACATAAAGGCGGCCCAAGCGGAGGATCCGCGGAGTCAAATAACGTTGTAAGGAGGGGAAGGTAATTAAGATACGGGTTCTGAGAGGACGTATTTCGGTTTACCATATATGAGAGGCCCTGAATAAGCCGGTGTGCGAGGGCCGCCTCCTGAGAGGGGCAACCACGCCCTCTCATTAAGACGCCGCTGCTCAGGAGACACCGCTCGCCCGCCGCGCGGCTAACGAGGCCCCGCCCCCGTCCCCTCCATTCCTACATGACCGGCTCCCGGTGTTTTCAATTGCAACTCGCTATTCCTCCTCATCGTTGGTTTATTGATTGATTGGTTAGTGATTTGGAGCGCATCAACTGCTAAGGTTATTAATCCCGCATGTGCAGTGCATGTTTTTTATCGCGGGAACTGGCCGTGACCTTCCCTCGCTGGATGAAGTCACTTGCTGTCGGCTTGCTGAGATTTTCCCCAAGCAAGAGAGTGTGAGAGAGTGGAGTGCATGTTGGTGTAATTGTGTGTGCGTGTGTGTGTGTGTGTGTGTGTGTGTGTGTGTGTGCGTGCGTGTGTAAGGGGTGAGGATAGGACAATGAAGAGGAAAGAATAATTGCGCGCAGTCTGTGACCCGTTTGTTGGGGTACTGCTCCGACATTTGTCTGGTGTTGATCGTATAAACCACGGAAAACTACCGATCGGAGCAGGCGGCCGCTAGAATTACCCTTCAAGCAGCGGCTGACAGTCCTATTTATGTAGCGAGCGTCGAAAATCTTACTACCGTTGGATTGCGAACCCAGGATCTCCCGGTGAGAGGCAGTTGACATCAATTGATGTCCTAAGCCACCTTCGCCGGTCCTTATCCTTGGTATTGGAGGGACCTATGGACTAACGGCTAGGCTGCTTGCCTTCCACCGCTGCATCTGGGGCGCAAATTCGCAACAATCCACGTGGAATTTGTAGGGGAGAAAGTAGTATTCTTCGAGGTTCATTTGTTTTCCATTCCACTCTTTCCACGATTGATCCATGATCATTCATAACTGAATTTTATAATTACGTACTTATCAAACTCTTTCATCCATATCGATGTTCAACCATAAGACTTGAGCGCTAGCTTCATTAATCATTTTTATTAAGAAATTCAGGTTTCATTTTGTTGGCTTCTCATTCACCATCGCAACAGGGATCATTTCAATTGCTTCTAATTTCATTGTTGAATTCACTTAAATATACGTTTAATATCTCTCTCAATTTCGTTGCCTTAAAATGAACGTGACTCGGCGTACGTTTTTACTTACACTAGCTGAACCCGTGCGAAAATTTCGCACATTAGTCCAGTAGAAAGAATACAGAAATACTCATGGAATGTAGGTCGAAAATACTGTATTTTTAAACCTACATTCCATTTTTTAAAAAAGAAAAATAAGTTTTTTCTGCGCATAAGAGCAGTTTTTTAAAATAACTGATTTTATTTATAATTGCTGCACATTATTCTGAATTAACATCAGTGGCATTCCAACTGAGGGATTTTCCCCCCTCTCTTATGACTGAGAAATGAAATACAACGAAAACTCGTCTTGTGACCTCCACCGTTAATAGAGCCAAGTCCTTCAGAATTCAAATTTACAGTCTCCAACACGACTTTGTTTTTGTGTAATTTTATGTTAAGAGAAAAAGTGACATTAGAAATACGACCTTTTGTAATAACTAATATTGTACGCGTGATAAAAATATTATTAATATGGTTAATAATATGCTTTTCACGTACACAAATGCAAATATGGAGTGGAGTTTATTTCCCTTGAATGAAATGTCTTGCTCCGCTTGGAATGAAAAGTCAAAAAAATATATCATTTTGTACATTAGGGTCAAATCTCATGTCCCTAAGGAACATGAATTTATGCTGGGAAGGCTCTAAAATACGTCTCACTATAACGTAAAGCACTCCACTATCGTGCCTAACTCACGCGCGATAGTGGAGTGCTTTGGCGTTAGATGCATGTGTATGCAACATTAACTACTCATTTATTTTAATTAATTTAATGTACTGTAACATATGTTATACACAAATTTTAACTTTTTGCATTTCTCCATATAAACTTTAACTCTGCAAATCTCACACTCCTCCATTGGCGCAATGACTTAAAGTGGTTACAAAATGTTCTTTTCATGTATGAGAATGTAGAAAACCCTAATACAGTGAGATCTCCTTAAACGTGACTAAACTTGGTCTTTCATTGATGTTCCTCACATAAGGTGACTGATTATCGTAATCTAGGGACTATATTTTGCTTGTAAGCGATTTTCTCTACATTTCCCGTTAAAGTTCTTCCCCGTCGTGAAATCTCATTCACCCGTTCGCCGTGGCTTATCTGAAAGACATCGAAACGGCTTCACTCACAGTACAATAACCCCCGGGATTACTATTTCAGTGCGAGGTTTTCTAATCGTCTTAAAGGGAATGCAATTTTACATTAAAAATTACATAAATATTAAAAATGTATAGGCCTTATGGAATAGTTATTTCGTTCAGAAAATTCGACTTGAAAAAGGGTGGTCTTTTTGAAGGGGACGACTTGTCGAGAGGTTTCAATTAATCTTTTTTTGTCCCATATTTTGCACTTTCTTGCCGCAAAAGATCAACATTTCAATTCTGTTCCTTTACTGCATCGTTGGTTACTCGGTTGGTTGTTAGTGATTCAGGGCGCGTCAACTATCGAGGTCATTTGTCCTGTAAGTGTGGTGCATGTTTTTCCTCGGGAGATGCCGTTGATCTTCCTCCGCTGGATGGTGAGATCCGGGGCCGACCTACCGTCGGCTAGCGGGGTTTCCCCTCAACTAGGTATCTCCCACCAGCGGGGCATCGCGCCAGCCGGGGCAACTTCTAAGCTCCCGACCGGTCTCCCGGCGTGTGTGGTACTGTAGCGCATGTTGGTGTAAGTGTGTGTAAGGGGAGACGATAAGACAAGGAAGGAAAAGGAAAGATCGTGCGCGGTCCGTGGCTCGTTTGTTAGAGTACTGCTCCGACATACGCCTAGTATTGATCGGAAAAACTACGGAAAAAATTCCGATCAAAGCAACCGGCCTCTAGAATTCTCCTCGAGACAGCGACTGAATTCGATCTAGCTGACAAGCTAGTGTGGAAAATCTTGCCACTGTAGGGACTCAAACGTAGGGCTTCCCTGACAGAGGCACTGCAATGACATGAGTTGATGCCTTGAGCCACCTCCCCCGGCTTCATTGCATGGCGGGTTGAGCGCGGTGCGCGAAGGTGCCAGACGCGCGTGGGAGGGCGCGTGGGAGGGCGCGTGGGAGGGCGCGTGGGAGGGCGCGTGGGAGGGCGCGTGGGAGGGCGCGTGGGAGGGCGCGTGGGAGGGCGCGTGGGAGGGCGCGCGGGAGGGCGCGCGGGAGGGCGCGCGGGAGGGCGCGCGGGAGGGCGCGCGGGAGGGCGCGTGGGAGGGCGCGTGGGAGGGCGCGTGGGAGGGCGCGTGGGAGGGCGCGTGGGAGGGCGCGTGGGAGGGCGCGTGGGAGGGCGCGTGGGAGGATGCGTGGGAGGGCGCGTGGGAGGGCGCGTGGGCGGGGCGGGCGCGTCAGGAACTGTTAGCCAAGCGGAAAGTCGTTTTGGGCGCGCTTCCTCGCCTCCAACTGTCTGCATATTTGACATGGTTTGCTCCCACGGCCGCCGGTGCTCGGCCGCTCTCCCGCGCCGCCCGCCGCCCGCCCGCCGCCCGCCGCCGGCCGCTCCGCTCCGCTCCGCTCCGCACATCCATAACACACGCCCCCTGCCGAGCGCGGCGCTGCGCCGCGCGCCGCTCCTCCTTTTGTTTCTGCTGCGCCGCTCGGCTCGGCTCAGCCCGCCCCTCCGCACCGCCCCGCCGCTGCTCTTCTTTTTGTGGCGCGCTCCACCCCCGCGCCGCCGCTGCCCTTGTCAGCGCCCCCCCCCCGCCGACTCACCTCTCCAATACCACCGGCAGAGGTGGCTCAGGGCATCAACTGATGGCACTGCAGTGCCTCTCATCTAGGTTCGAGTCCCGGCGATGACAGGATTTTCCACACTGCCTAAGTCGAGTTAGGCCACTTTCTGAAGACTATTAGTGAATGGCTGCTCTGATCGGTAGTTTTCCATACTTTGTTCGATTAACACCAGGCAAATGCTGGAGCAGTTACAGTTACATGCATTACACTACCACACATGCCGAAAGTCCGGTCGAGCTTGACTCGGGTCGGGCGGTGCCCTGCTAGTGGGAGATACCCGGTTAAGGAAAACCTCATTAGACGACGGTAGGTCCACGCCGGATCTCACCATCCTGCGGGTGAAGATCACCACCACCTCCCAGGGGAAAACATCAACTACACTTACGGGACTGATCTAGCAGATGACGCGCCCAGAATCACTAATCAATCAATCAAAATCAATCTTCCAGCACCCCCACTTTCTGTATCTGCGCCCTTCGTGTCCAACACTGAACACTCCACCGCTGACACTTCGCAATCGTTCTTCCATCATCGTCTCTCATCGTACTTCTGCGCCCATGATCACCGTTTCCTTTTCTGCCACACCCGCCGTCACCCCTCCTGCTCCAACCCCGCCTTGCTCTCTTCGCTGCAGCCTCCATATATGAATTTATAATGACGTGACGTCTTTGGTTTTTCTTTATGAGCATGACATTTTTCGAACACTGAAAATGTAATAAGCCTCGTAGCTCGCATTTCTCGTTTTGCTTTCGTCACAATTTCTGGTTCGAAATGTCACGCCTAGTTCTCGAAGCCCCGGGACCGTCACGCCGATTCCGTCGAAAAGGGACTGGGGACTTGCCGCTTTTACGCTATGCGCTGCGATTTGTACGGCGCGGCCGCCCGCTGTAACTGGTCCACTAGTTATGGCGACGGGCGCTCGCCGACTTGGTCTCGCCTCGGGAGGGCGCCCGGGCGGTTGCAGGCCACTCAAACTCATTTCAACGGTAAGAGAACGGTCTCAGAACTAAAATAACGTATTCTTTTGAAGCACACAACCAAAGGTTAATTACAGTCGACTCCGGTTATAGTGAACTTCTGGGGATTAACATGTTTGGTTCACTACATCAGAGGTTTACTATATCCGTTGATTGAAAAATAAGTGGAATTCCTCAACACTGATTCATTTTATTAATATGGAGATACAGCAAAATTAATTGAAAGTACGAACTGAAAATTTCAATATCTTCATTTGACATTAAAAAATTAATTATTTTCAATTGTTTTCTTCGTATATTTTTCATTGGAGAAGGATCTTGAGAAATTACTTGATTTCGTGCTCTCTCCGTACTTGATTCTGCACTGTTTTCTGTCTTAAATATCGCAATGCATTCTCGATACCTTTCAATGCCTCTTGCACTGTTGGAACACCATCTAACTCTCCGAAGACCATTTTAATCACCTAATGACATAAGAGATTCAATTAAAATCTTGAACTTACTTCCTACGTTCACTATAGCCGAGGTTGAGGTTCACTATAACCGAATCATCTTATGCTTATTTGTAATGTAAGTGAAACGGGACCAGTGACTAAAGTTCACTATAACCGACGGTACTATATCCGAGTTCACTGCAACCGGAGTCGTCTGTATATTACTAACTTCCAATGCGCGTACTCATTGAAAGACAACTACGCAGGCAGTGGCCGCTTGTAGTGTAGTGGCAGTGCGCTATGGCAACATCAACAACAACATCAATAAAGAGGAAGGAAAATATTTTTTTACCACCAATGTGTGTATAAAATTGTTTGTTCAAAATATTTTCTTTACAATAATTAATTTGAACGAGCGCTTAGTCAATACTCCCTTCAAATGCACAGGGCGCAGTGCTATCTGCCGGCCACCTCCTCAACGCAGCCTTCGGCCATGTGCGAAGTGTCTATGGTTTCGTTACATACCATACAAATCCACAAACGAACAATTTCGATTTTCGCTGAAAAGTGCAAATATCTGATTGCGTTATTCCGCCTATTCTCAAACTGCGCGCACTGATTGAATTCTCATACTCAGTGAGTTTCTGCTTAACACGCGATGGTGTAACGATTTTGTGGCGGCGATGGTGAACGATTAGCCTATCGAACTGTTATACCCAAGTTCGCGGTTTCATACCTGATCGAAGCCGTGGATTTCTAAGGGCGAAAAAATCCTACGTACGCCTTCCTTCGGAGTGGAAGTAAAGCCGGCTCTCCCATGTTAGTAGATTCACTGTATGTAAAACATACTCAAGCCTAAATGAAGCCTCTGAGATAAATTCAAATTGCCTGTTTCGTCGCCCAAGTAATACCTTCTTTCTCCCCTAGTAGGTGAAAGGAGCGGAGCGTAATTTGCGTGGTCAGACGGAAGAGCGGCCTCATGAAGACTCATGACCTGAGTCTCGCCACGTAAAATAAGGCATCAACTAAATTCGATACAACACAGCTGACATCATGCGGCAGCAAGGCCCCAAGGAAAATGTAGCCCGCCATTCAATATTTGCTGTTAACATGTTGCGTTTAGCAACTTCTATTATATTCTTGGTACGTAAGTGAGTACCAGGATCTATCCTGGGAGTAAAGGTCAGCTGGGCGCTCTGATCGCCATATAACCTCCTTGTGTCGTCGGCGAAGAATAGACGAAGCCTTACCTTCACCTCCTCCTTGAGCCACATCGCCCCGCGAGCAATTGCACGGGGGAACCTTTATTTTTACCTATGTAACCAAGTGTTATACTGTGTTTACACTCTTCAACGTTATTGTAGTAAGACGATTTTTGTTAAAATATTCAAATTACATTGCAGTGTTAAACATGAGTATTTTTTTAATTCTTGAGCAGAGTGCGTTTTACGTTTTGGAAAACCATTTGATGTGGTCTTGTTGGGTAGCATTTTTCCAGCAGTAGGCCACTTGTACTATCATTTTCGTCTTGTGAAAGTGATACTGTGTATGAGGCGGAGCAAAATTAGATACAGAAATAAATGTTTTACTTCAGTCATCAATGTTCTGACTATACCTATACATTGGTGCACAAACCATTAAAATTTCAAATGTAAGATTTTCATTCATGTAGTTTCATGTTTAATGAAAAATAACGATTTTTTGTCAAAATACAATCAATTTTCAAATTGAATTCAAGCCAATGAGAAATTATGATGTTGCCAATGTTCGTCACAATATTGTGACAAAGTGTACGTTAAAAATTATTTTCTTTGGTCTTTTTTCAACAAATGGCTGACATGAACTAAAATAATTGATTCTAAGTTATGCAAAAGCAAAGAAAGAGTCTTAACATTACAATGAAAAAATCGTCAAGCCGTTTTAAGTCGCCAGTTTAAGGATTGAAAGTGCCAAACTAAATTGCATACAGATTTTTAATGTACATTAATTTTTCATTTAGAACAAGAAATTAATGATGTAACAAAGACTTAGAGGAATTTGGTAATTTGAGCATTGTGATATTAGTTAGTAATATTAAATTTGAGTGAATTTACAAGTACTATGGTACAAGTACTACGAACACATACAAGTATTATGGAAATAAAAAAGTAAACGGAAAAGCTCTTGAGTTCTTTGTGAACCGGACGTGTTACAAATGCAAAACCTGATCAAGACCATCATATATTTCCTGCACATGTGCAAGTTTTTTTTCCTAGGGCTTTTATCCAGCCGACAGCCGGTTGCCCTTTACGTCCCGAAGGGACGCATATTCGACCAAACACTAGACAAACACTCTTGCGAGCTCCTCTGATCTGGGGTCAGCAGAACGCGAGGCCCTCCGCGACAACACACACAAAGTCAAGGGACAAACAGCCATTCCCAAGGCAGGACTCGAACCCGCGACCCTTCGGACCGAAGCGCTGAGTCGGTACTCGCTCTTAGCCACCTCGGCCATCCAGGTCGGCACATGTGCAAGTTTGTATAAAAATGAACGGTGTCCCTGCAACTGTGATACGCGTATCATCTGTACCCTCTAAAAATCCATCACACATCCCGGAGCATGACTTTCTAAATGGTTCGACGGCACGGTTGCGCTGCAAATCTCCAGTTAATATGCTACGTCACCCATTGCACAAAGTGAATCATCATTAGAAGCCTTAACGGCTCCGAAACTGTTATTCATTAAATAATTTGCATAAATATTCATTACGCTTCCTATAAAAATATTTTCATTTCGAGCTCATTTGCTCGAAATAGCTACTTACGAAGATGGAATAGGCAGTCGCCATCATCTAACTTTTCCCCGTTTATCGCATTAAGCGTCTTCTTCTTATTCTGATCAGGGCGGCAATTAATTCGAGGAGTAAACCGCCCGATTCTTAGCCTCCCTAGTAATTACGCGCCCCTCCGCCCGAAGCGGCCTTGCCCCACTTGACGAGAGGGGCGGCGAGAGTCCCTCTCCTTGTCAGAGCCCCCTGCTCCTCAATCCACTACCACGGCCCCTCTTCGTTGCGTCAACCTCCCTCCGTCTCAGCATCTCGGTACTCTAGTATACAGTTTGCAATTCCGAATACTCATAGTCGTCGGGTCTCCGCGAAAAATAATGGCAGGAGTACCCCAAGGAGCACCATTATTCTCTACCCTTTTCAATCTTTACACAGCAATGCTGCTGCAGAAATCGAGGATTTTCGGCAGAAACTCGTATTGAGGCCCTCATAACGAAGAAATGAATAAATCTTGTTCATGTATGTTGTAAATTTTTTCCTCTAACAAGTTATGTAATCAGAATCCACTTTTCTGGGTCCTTGATACGAAAAAATTGATTCACAGCAAAACGTCTGCCTGCCTGTCCATCCCACTGGCAACGCTATGGTCAACGCTAGGGCCTAAATAGATCACGTGTTTTTTCCAAAATTGAGATTCCTCCAGCGATATGAATGAACTCTAGGCCCTGCAAGTCTGAAATGGATATTTCGATTTTTGGGGGTACTTCACATGAAGCCTCTACGTTTGCAATCTTTTTTCGAATATGGCTCGAAATCTCTTTATTAACTGTTTCCTCGGATAGTGTAAAGAACGCTTAAAAATAGTGCAGTCTTATTTTCTTTGGAATTTCTACATTTCCGAAAATTTCGAAATTTCAATTTTTTTGTGACTTTCCACAACCATAACTACAATACTAACGATAAATATTTTTTTCTTAAATGAAATCTGTTCTTAAAAAGTAGATTTTAAAATAAGATTTTTTTAGAATCACCGATTTTTGAGAAACAGAAAAGCTTTACGTTCTAAACTCCTTTTACAGAATCGCTTCAAACTATACGATACCTCCTAATCAAGGCAAATTGTAACGTTACCCTTTTTAAGATTCTCAGGAAGAGAGAGAGAGAGTTTTAATCGCGCAGATAGATGAAGCATACTTGAAAGAAACATCAATGTGATAGTGAATTAACTACATGCAGAAATCCATGTGGCGTATATGGGAACTCCTTCGCATGTAAACTAGGCAGTTTGGAGAGCCTACGCGGGCAACACCCTCAACAGAGTCGCATTGCACGCCAGTTTATAGCACTGGACGCTGTCCAGGTCACTATGAATTCAGCATTCGTTTTGCAGTATTTCTCGCGCAGCTGAGGCATGAAACCGATGTAGAATCAGAAAAAGTCAACGTATGTTCCTAACACGGGGCTTTGAGACTTTGAGATGTTGATGAGTTTGATGGCAGTTTCAAATTTAAAAATTAACTCAACGATATCAACAATAATTTCACATATCAAGGATACATTATACGTCAATGATTCACAAATCAGTGATTCATGCTGATTCATTTTCATTTCTTGCAATAACTGAGCACTAAAAATTCACACGTGCTTCTAAATTTTTAAAACCGTAAGCTCCCAGTTTTTCCCACACTTCTAATTTATCTGATAAATAAATCAACTGACAAATTACTCACACTTAATTAGTAAACTAAAACCATTTTTGGTTCATCCACTTAATAAATTACAACAATTACAACATTTTTTTTAAAAATGTAACTTTTCTCTTAATTTTTGCAGAGTTGAATATTACAGACTAGCTTAACGTGGCGCCTCTGGGTGATATTTTCATGTCAAAAGTTTAATTTATAATTTGCAAATTCACCATAAAATTCTTTTTAAACATATTGCAGTGGCTCAGCCCATCTTTTCCCGAACACAGAAGGTTGCAAGAAAAAGGTATTGATTAAACTACTTGCTTAAATTTTTTATTTCAAAATTACATTTAATCATCATTAATCTGATGAATCTAGTCGTAAAGATTCTTTAAAAGACGAAAAAAGAGTATAGTAATTGACAGTCTTTCACCAATATACCCGTAGGCGTCATTAAAACCACCAAAAGCACGTGTTTTTCTAGATTTTTTCAGAATATCCTAGAGGGAACCAATTAAGAATTGTGCCAACCGATTTGTTTTGTCGGGAAGAATTGAATGAGCAATTTATCGCCTGTCTAGGTGCCGTAAGTCACCCAACACGCATTTAAGTTGCTTGAAACACAAAACAAGAGAGAGAAAAAAATTACTTTAATTTTCTGATGGATTAAAAAACAAGGTCCGTTCCCCATAATAAGACCGAGTTCGCCGAATTACACCTCATTTGGCTCGATTGGTGGTCTGAAAGAAACCGAACGGACAGACACAGTTACTCGGATTACGGACACAGTTACTCGGTTACATGTAAGGATGAGTAGTTTTAAGATTTAGAGTTTAAAAAATGTTTTCTTGATGTGCTTTGAAAGAACTAATAAGCATTTTATATACTAACATCAAGTAATAGTAGCTAGCTAAAGAGGATTGAATATTTTGTGTTTCCGGGCTCGTCAACTGCTATGGTAATTAGTCACGAAAGGAAGTTTCAAGAACGACTAATAAAAAAATAAATAAGTCAGTGTCTGAAAAATAATTCGTCATCAATGTTTATTGACTCCACATTTGTTACAAATATTTATTTTCTCATATATTTTCTTCAAAAGCATAACATTTTCTGCGTACAGTTAGTTGAATAATGAAGTAAATTGGTAGAGGGTGTCAGAAAAGTAAAGTCATCAGTAGAGAGGAACAATGAATATGTATCAATTTTTGCTCTTCGCCTTGGAGAAGTACGGCCCGGCGGGTGCAGGCGCCGTGTGTGAGAAACACGGGCGCAAGCGGTTTACACAGTTGCAGAAACATCACAAGTAGAGCTAACTCCGGCGTTTTCTCAGGCGAATCGCCCGGACCCACAGATAAGCGATAACGAGACGCTCCAACAGGAGCAAAACGCGCGCACAAACAAACCCAATGTTCCGCGCGCCCAAGGGGATTACGGAAACAAACACCGCAATTAGCAGCGCTGCCGGCGCGGCGCGGTGCGGTGCGGGCGACGAGGTGGCGCGGGGCGAGGAGGTGCAGGGCGGGGCGGGGGCAACGATGTGGTGTGGGGCGGGGCTGGGCGGGGCGGAGCGGAGGGGGTTGGGGTGGGGCGGGGTGGAGTGGGCCGGGGCGAGGTGAGGTGAGGAGAGGTGGGGCGGGACGGGGCGGATCGGGACGGGACGGGATGGGCGAATGAGGGGTGCAGATCGGGGTGGGTGGGAGAGGACGCGGGGGCGGGGTGGAGCGGAGATTGACGGTGCGAGGTGGCGCGGGGTGAGGCGGGGGGAGGTGGCGCGAGGCGGGGAGGGCGGCGTGGGATGGAACCTGGCGGGGCAGGGTGGGACTGAAAGTGGCGGGGAGGGATGGGGCGGAGTGGGGCGGAGTGGGGCGGGGCGGGGTCTGGGCGGGGCAGGGGAATGCGGGGCGAAGCGGAGTGAGGTGGAGGGGGCGGCATGGAACGGGGGGGTTGAGGTGGTGCGGGCAACGCAGGGCGACGCGGGGCGGCGGGGGGTGGGCGGCGCGGGGCGGGGTGGGATGTGAAGCGTCTGCCACAGGGGTCGTAGAGAGACGAGTGGGTGAATTACAAGGGCAGAGCGGGCGCTAAGTTTCCCCGCGCGAGACTTGCTTTCTGACCTACGGAAGGGTACTTTTCAAATCTTACTACAGGTGATCTTGTATCCTTCCTTTCTTGCTTTTCTTTATTTCATTCTTTCTTTTTTCTCTTTCTTTCCTACTTTCTGTCTATTTTCTTCCATTATTTATTTTTATTTCTTCTTTCTTTCTTTCTAAGAGTACTATTCGCATTAGTAAAAATATTAAGAAACCTTCATTGTTGGAGAAACAATCTAAATGTGTCCTTTCAACACTTTTAAGGTATTAAAGGTCAACGTTGGGTCCTACTCCCATTCTGCCTCGCGGATCCGCCGTGACTTCCGAATTTCCGTCAGTGTGACTTCCTTGACTAATCGCTAACTTTCAGAAATTTACTATCTCAGTCTTTTTTACATTTATGTCACTGAACAGTAATTCTCAAAGTCAGAGGTCATCAGTATCTTGAAGATGACAAATTAGTTCCTTCAAGAGTGCGCCGTATGTGCGAAGCCAAAAATTCTCCAAATTCACTATCTGATTATATAATCAAATCATACTCAGTAAAAGACACTTATTTACAATTCGAACTATACCCAAATAGATTTTCTCTCAAATCCTGTTTCAATATTTTTTTTCTACAATCCATGTCTATCCCAAGTCCTTGTAAAAATGTTATAAATCACTTATAACATTGTTATTCTGAGTTGCCTGAGTATGCCTGTTTCTAACCTACGCATATCCACTGTTTCCTTCATGAAGTAATCATAACATATAACTGGTTTTACTACTACATCATTTATGTTACCTGGAATACAAGGTATCTGACATCGACATAAGTCTACCTTAGCAGTACATGCTATACGGTTCTCACAAGAATGGTAAACACCCGATACTGTATGTCGAGTACACAAAGGAACTGTGTCGTTTCAGAACTACATCGTCAATCGTATAGCCAAACCTACCGCTCATGAGCGTGTCAGAAAGAACAGAAAAGAAGCATTGATAATGAGACCAGAACACATAGGGACCTTTTCCAAGGCAGGGATGAAGAACAGAAGTACGTCGATTCTATTTTGATGGCCTGATGTAACTTGTTATTGAAAACCCGCACACACTGCATACATGTGAATATATGAAGGACAAGCAAACAGTTGAGAAAGGAGAAAGGAAAAGAGTAAGTGTATTCTGTGAGCAATAAACAAACGTATGAAAGCAGAGATTTTTAATAGAAAACGTCAAGTAGATGCCTGAAGGTCGAGAGCTGCGCACGGGTCGTTTGAGTAAGAAATCATTTGAAACCAGGGAAACCTTAAGAGAAGGAAATGAATAAGTTATGAAATAGAGAAGCCGTGAGAAAGTGTGCAGTGTCGCTATCATCCCCATTACCAATCGCAGTTCGGTACTCAATCGCCGTTGAATACGTATACATAGGTGTTTCTAGTTAATTTTTGGATATCAAGTGAATGTGAGTTGGATTTATTATTCTCTGTGTAGAAACACGTTATCACTTTTAAAATGTTATTTTACTATTTACTCTAATATAAGATTCGATTTTTATTTTTTATTTAATTATATCAAGATGCTTTTTGCACTTCGGTACCTGTAGCCATTGGGAGTTATGATTAAACTCTTCCATAAGGATTTCTCAAAAAACAGCAGCATGGAATGGCCACCACGTTCACTTGATCTATCGCCACCAATGTATTTCTTTTTTGGGCTGTCGGGAATAGCAAGGTTTTCGAGAGAAATTCCCGCTCAATGGAAAATACATCAGAAACACATGAGAAACATTTATTGAAAAGAGGTTTTGTATTGCACAGTGTGTGGTAGAACGTGTATTGTACTCTGTTTGGTTTGAATCACGTTGCGTTGTTGATGGAGGTCAATTTGACCACTTACGAGAGGAAACAGTGATAAACATTTGTTTATCTTCGATGATGCGCTAACAGCTGAATAATGCCCCCACTCGGGTGTATTATGAGCATCATAATGAAAGGCGTGTTCTTGTTGATTTGTAATAACACTTTCTTAGCCAGGAAGACAAGCGAGAATATAAAGTGAACTTTGAACATAAGTGCAATCGTGTATTAATAATCGATACCATAATTAAGTCTTTGTCTGATTTAAATGTTTGATACAAATATAATTTTAAAAATAACTACCACCGTATATAATAAACTTTAACCTAATATTTTTTCAATGTTTGAAGATTACGCAAAACGAATGAAGCAAACAAATTTATTATCCAAACAAACACATTCAATGCCCAGTTGCTAATTAATGTATTATAAAATGAAGTAAAAATGTTTTGGGGCTGCTGTATATAAAATATAGGAGATACATCTTTGATTGAAGTAAGCAAACCTAAAATCGCAAAGCGTTGCTCCAGGCATCTGAGACTTCCTGGCGCCAAAGTTATGATTGTTTCGTTGTGAAGTGGATATCAAAATTCTTTCTTCAATAACTATAAATACAAACGCAAAACCTGGGATAAGATTGTAACTAGTACTTATAAATGCATTGCACAACGCACACCTACTAACCATAACGATTCTTTTGACTCACCGGAATAAAATAACTAGCAATTTTTTTAAATCTTAAATTTTGATCAATTTATTTATTCTGTGAAAGTGCAGTGAATCATGGGGAAATTGTTTTTGTGAACTTGGCTGGCTCCTCCACCAAGAAAAGACACCGCCTACGTTGGGCGCTGGAAATCGCATGCAGGGTCTGGCAGCTGACGGGCACGGGGTCTCGACGGATGGTGAGGAGGAGGGGGGTTCTGGCCAGCGCAACGGATTCGCAGGACGGCGGCAGCGGGCGCTTGCGGTGATAGTGGCGGTGGCGGGGGCGATGGCGGGGGCGGTGGCTGGAGGCGGGGGTGGGGTCGGTTGCGTGGGCAGTGGTGGTAGCGGTGGCGGTGGCGGTGGCGAGGGCGGTGGCGGTGGCGGTGGCGGTGGCGGTGGCGGTGGCGGTGGCGGTGGCGGTGGCGGTGGCGGTGGCGGTGGCGGTGGCGGTGGGGGCGGCAGCGGCGGCGGCGGTGGCGGTAGCGGCGGCGGCGGGTGACGGGCGCGGGCGCGAAAGCCCAGTAAATCATCGGCGGTGGCCTGCACTTAATTATACAGACGCTGTGGCCAATAAATAAACCCCCGTCGGTCAGAATCGCGCCCACCGCCGCCGCTGCTGCCACCAGGCGGGCGGGCGGGCGGCGCAGGTTGTGCCTGATCCTCCGCTGCAGGACCCGCTCACCGGCGTCGACTCCAGGTCCATCTCATAAGCCGGGAGTCACTCCGGTCCGACAAATAACTCACGAACTAGCTAGGCCAGGAGCGGAAGGGGTCAGAACTTTCCAGCTTCGAAGTTAGGTTCGGTGTATAAAAATACTTCAATAATTAACTTTCTAGTAATTGAACGCCTGGAATGTTATCAGTAATGTATGAAATTTAAACAACCTATCTGAATATTTAAAAAATCCTAGTACGTTGACAGAGATAGAAAAAATAAAGAGGTTTAAATTTGTGTCATTTGGAAAGTATGTCAAATAGAAATTAATGTTTGCACATGCAGAGCTGGAATATTAAAAAAATATCAATTTACTACATAACCGTTATGCTTTTTATGTACTGTTTACTCCGTTCTCAAATGTTAACATCATGCATCTTAAAATGTCCTTTTAAACTGATTCTAAAGCAGTTCCCTATATAATTCTTGCCACTCACAGATATATAATATAAGCCGGGAGGTGGCAGCCTCTCCATTACGTATTATTGGTGAGATTTCAGATCCTACCAAAAATTAAAGAAGTGAAAATTATTGAAATTAGTGGCTTGAAGCAGCAAAAATGCTACAGAACAAAACCACTCCAAATAGTTAATTGAGCTGAAATAGTTGATGAGCACACACTGCTCAAAACCAACAAATAATAAACTCTTCTATAACACCGCAATACATTAAATATCTTTAAAAAAAGTCTTCCCAAATGCTGTATTAATATAGTGTAGTATATATACATTACAACAGTTCTTTACCTACTAAGAATATCAAGAAAGTTACTATTCCATAACGCAACACATGACTGGCAATTATTAACGACAGGCGGCCTCTTCCTTAAAGCCTTGCTGCCACATGACGTTAGCTGTTTCGTAAACGGAGACGCTCAGGCTATGAGAAATCAGTCGGTACGCGAAGTATGACAATGGACAGAATAACACAATCAAATATTCGAATTTTTGGGTCAAAATTGAAACAGTTTAATTGTTTCGGTATTTCCCCATGTTCCTGGCTATCTCCGAAAACCATAGACCCCTTTCAAGAGTCTAGAGGCTGCATATTTTTCTTTCTATTTCTGCGAGCATAGGATATTCGTAGCGTATTGTTCGAACAATATTTCTGTCTACTTGACAGCTAGCGGCTGGCAGGGGAGAGAGAGTTCCGTTATCGAATCAGAGGCTTCAAATTGTGATGATGTCACTGCAGCGTTGCCGACGCTTATAAAAATAATAAAACTTACAGCGGCGAGCTACTGAAAATTGAAGAGCGCCATTACTTGTTTGGTTATGCGTTTTCCTTTCAAAATGTAATTGCATTTGCATAATTACTATTCGCATTTCCTATTAACACGCGTCTCGCTGTACTTACTTGTCATCGGCTTTGCACATGTGTAAAAATTCTTCGCTATTCCTTTCATTGGGGGGATTAATGTAAAGGGACTCCAGTTAAGAACTTTAAGAAATAAACAAGTGTCGTTATTACCATTCGTTATTCTACTATTAAAACAAACAGTACGACGTGCATTTCCTGATCTGATGCAAGAACGACCCCAGGACCACGTGTCTGCCGCCCGAGTAGATACCAATATCGCCCTATCTTACCACAGCTGTGAAGTAGACAGAAATATTATTCGGGCAATAGATGACTGTGAGGTGTGTCTGATGAGTTGAAGTTGCTAGAATCATATTCGGAAAGAAGAAGTCGTTTATGAAGAATCTGAGATGATTACTAGAACGTAAGACGACGGCGGTGTTATCCAATGTTGTTGTGCACCTCCGGTGCACTGAGAAACAGATGAAGGTCGTTACCGTGTATGTGTATTAATATGTATTGAATAATAGATTACGAAGTGTGCGAATGAATTGAAATTAACTCTAGTCCTTCTTGTGTGGTATTACTACGTATATTATTTATTAATTTAAGTGGCTATGGGTAGGTTAAATTAATGGAGTTGCAAAAACAATATTTGTAAGAAAGGGGAGTCTCCCTCTGCAATATTTCGCGATCGATTAACACAATTATTACAATTTTTTAAGAACATTGTATCTTAAATTTCAAATTTATTTTAAAATATTTGGATTTCTATCGAATTATAGTAAGTTCACTTAAAATCACCAATAAAGAAAGAATGATAAGAAATATTATCCCTTTCCATTCCAAGAAACTGACACTTCAGATGCCATAGATACGTTTCGGAGTATCGGACACTTTTACAGACAGCGCGACGGAGACTTCGTCTCGTAGTCGGGTGACGCGTAGCCTGATAGTGCTGCGCCAAGCGGAGTTCGCTACGTAAGTGAGAACATGATCCGATGAAAGCACAGAAGCGAAGTCACGTAGTACCCAATAGTCCTTATGGAACGAGGTCTGAGCGAGGTGTCGTTTCTAAAACGTGAACAGCGATGTAACCACATCGATTTGTCAATGTATCACGGTTATGAAAAATATAAAAAGAGAAGGAGAAGAAAGTCATACTATTAATGAGATTGTAATACCGAAGTGAATATTATATTTTGTTCAATTTTTTGGGCGTTGCGTGAACCTGTGAACCTTAAAGAACCGCCCCTGATTAATATTGAATTACAGTGTCCCATAGACCTCCTGGTGCCCCCCCCCCCCGCCCCGAGCGCCATCGCGCATGGGCGGCACGTGCGGCGACCGCGAAACACGCGTCCCTGTCCCGCGGCGATGTCGGGACCCGCGCTCAGAATGCCGGGAATGCAGGGCCGCCACCACCCCCGTCAAGATAACTTACCTGGCGCGGCCTCACAATCGCGCAGGCCAGCACGCGAATGCGCGGAATCTGCTCTTCCCGGTGTACTCCGTCGACGGGCGCAGCTTTACGACTAGGCTCCGTCATAAATATTAGACGCGCCTCGCCCGCATTGTGATTTCGTTGCCTGTTTACGTTGCTGAGGGCCGTCGACAATGCCTGACCGCAGTTAACACGCGTTGCGCCGAAAGGCTACGTACACTCCGTGCTCACGGGATACCTCCCGCGACAGAGAAGCACGTCTGACGCAACGCCATACGCGCCTCATTTGTTAGAGAAAAGGCGAAGCGAAGGAAGGGAAACACAAAAGGCAGCCATCTTTTCTAACGTGACCACCTATCTTCATGCAATCACGCGCAAATGGTATACTTGCGAAAATTATTCACTGAAATGTCTTCTGACGACGATATTTTCATTTCTTTATTAACTATGAGAAAAAGAGTATGATCCAATGTGAACGTTAATACTACTCTCTTACATTCCTACACGTTATGACATTGCTCAAGTCTTACAATTAAATGATTCTTGTATTATATTGTTCAGGGACTGAAATGTCGGCACAACTCAAAAAAATATAGTGGGACGTAAACGATTAATTTTGCTACGCAGATCTCATATGATCATCAAAAAGTTAAAAACGATACTGAACTGCTTGGTATAAGTTCTGTTAATAATTACTATGAACTCAAAATTCACATTTTTTTAGTTGTGTCAGTGTTACAGCCCATATTTAAATATAAGCAATTCTACATTGCAATTCAGTGATTTGAAACGTGATTTGAAACGATTGAATAAATATCATTAGAAGTTCCGAAACGATTATGTTTTTGTTCTTACATTCCACCATATTAATATTTTATACCACATAACATAGAAATTCAGTGTACACAGATATTTTCAAGACACCGTAACATTCTTAGAACATGGGCCTTCATTTCGAGGTAATGTAAGCTGCAATTCTTTTTACATGTAAATGTGTGAATTGGAAAGCACTCATACTTAGTTATAATAGAGAAAATGTTTTTAAATTGTAAAAAAAAAAAATAATTTTATCTAACATGTATGATAATCTTATTACCAAGATCTAATTTAAATCAAAGAGCATCTGAGTTCTAGAATACAAAATACAATCGAAAAAATAATTATATGCGACGAAACAACATATTTGACTGTTTTACTATTTTAATAAATATAATACATTGTTCAAAAAGAAATACGAAATTCTAATTCATTTCGTTTCTTACTCTACATACACTCAAAGATAGAATGTCTTTATAATTTTAATTTGAGAATAGGAAAAGAAATTACAAGTGATTGTTGATGAATGTGATGAGGAGCCAAAATGAAAACGACTGAAGATGAATCAATCACATGAGCAGGGAGAGAATAGTTAGAGGATAGCGATCCAGTAGGTGGACTTGGAAAGCCTCTGATAAGGAGGGCGCAGGGGAATGCGGCAGGGCGCGAGGGAGGGGAAGGCAGGAAGAGAGGGGAAGGGATGGGGAGGGGTGGGGGAAGGGCTGGCGACCACCAAGGAGTCCCCGCGCAAGAAGCCAACGTCTCTAATTTCATGCTACATAAAGCCAATTCCGAGTGAGTTAGGCAATGGATTTTCCCTGCCCCAGAGACAATGGGGGCGTGTAGTGGAATGTGTCATGGGCGCGCGTCGGGAACAGATGTCCTACGTCGCCGGGGGCTAGACGGAGGGGCGGCCGCCGCCCGCCACCCCCTCCCCTACCCGGACCGTCCGGCCCGAGTCCGCCGGACTCCGGCTGCCGCCTATGTCCCACGCCCCGCGTCCCGCACTGCCCGCTTGCAGTCTCCCCCTGCCCGCGCTCCCACGGCCACACACACCCCCGCCTCCATCCCTCGCCCGCCCTCACGCCCCGCCTTCGCCCTTGCCCTACCCCCGCGTCCCTCTTGCCATGCCACCATCCACGCCCCTCCCGCTCCACGCCCCATCCCCACTGCTCCACCCTCACAGCCTCCTTCCCTCCCCCGCCTACAACTGTGGCCGCGCGCCCCCACCATCGCCACGTCCTCACGCCCCGCGTTTACCACTCCTCACCTACGGCGTGTGCGCCCGCCTCTCACCCCACTCTCCTCCCCTGTCCCCTCCCGCACCAGTCCTCATGCTCAGTGCTCCCCGCTTACAACCTGCCCCTCCCCCGCACCCGCCATACACCCTCCGCTCCTCCTTCCATGCCCCCACCGCGCCGGGCGTGGGCAGCGCCCAGTGCACGCGGCTGGTGAGCGCCCCGGAGACTCATCACCGCAATTGCTGCCCGCGCACAAAGCGCAGCACCTGAGCAATTGCTGCCGTCCTCCGTTGCAGACGGAGCCAATTACATCCCTTATTCCTTTCTATTTCGGTGTAACCAGATCTCATCTGGCGACGCAGTTCAAGATTTTCTGAAGTTTGAAAATTGCCTCAAATTTTATAAAATGGTAAATATTACTTTTGAGCTTACGTCAGTAGTACAATTGATTTTCTGTTTCATGAAATTCAGCACAAGATGCACTTTTCAGTACCTCTGTTATAATTTCTGTTAGGCAATGCACATTTTCGCAAAGGATGTATGCACCACACACACATCTCTTAGAGTTTTAAGATATATAACTACTGTAAGAAAATTCTGAGAAAGTGAATATTTTCATCAAAACACCGTATACATGAAACGAATTTTTTCCCAACCCATAAAATTCATTTCATTTTCCATTCTTTTCAGAAAAACTATGGGTATTATTCATCGGACACACTACGACACACTACGAAATTACTTATATTATAAATTTTTGAGGTGACATTACACAGCCCTCACGGTTTGACTCAATGGACAGCGTGTTCGTTTTCCATGACGCGATCCCGGGTTCGATTCCCAGTCGGGCAAGATTATAACGTGCGTTTTCCTTGCAATGTCTTATGCATTGTCCTTGCAATGTATATGTTGCTTTGTATATATGTATATGCAATGTATATATGTATGTGCAATGTATATGCCTATGTCCTTGCAATGTATATGTTGCTGTGTGACGATGAGAAAACTCACTTCTCAGGTTGAAAACGGCATGGGGAACACTTCTTGCTAATCACACGTACCCGCACGCCCCTTAACCCATGGCCGCGAGGCCGGGACGCTGCTGATAGGCCATGGCCCGTACGCGGGCTGTCTCGCCAAGTACAGACAGACAGATATTACAGAAGATATGTAATGAAAATTATCTTATCTTCTCCTACATCCTTACTTTCGAGGAGGGAATATAGCAAAAGAAACTTTGAACAGGCACGAAAGAGACGAAAGACATCACAAGAGCTAAAGGAGAGGCGAGTAAAGAGGAGGAGCAGGGGGCGCAAGCGCTGGTGGCACCTGCGAGGCGGTGGCAGGCGCCGCGCCGGGGCGGCGCGGCAGGCGGCGCGGCGGGCGTCGTGGCCGGCGGGGGCCGCGTCCCCCGCGCCGCCGCTGCAAATGGTCTTTTGGTGTCGGCAAACAGCGCGCGGCGGCGGAGGGGCGGGGGCGGGGAGGGGGGCGTCCTGGAATGCCATTACCCGCAATGCGAGGCGGCGCGTACAACGCCTCCGCCGCAATTAAGTGTCGGCTTCGGCCGTGTTGATTCATTGGAGGCCGAGGCCGACAGAAAGTAAAAATGTCCTCGCTCTGCTCTGTGGTCACAGCTACACATGCTCATCTCTCGCGTCGTCAACAATGTTAGGTCAGTTTATTTCTGAGGAGCACGGGATTGACCAAGAAACTGGTATATGATCGTAAAATTAATTTACGATCATTTTCTATTGTTTATTATGGTATTAAGTACTCCTCGTTCCAAAGGAATTACACTATTATTATTATTATTATTATTATTATTATTATTATTATTATTATTATTATTATTATTATTATTATTATCACCTTCGTTGAATTTCTTGAAAAGGCAAATATACATTAATGGAATTTATTTTGATATTTAGACGAATAATGAAGGTTAATATAAGAAGCAGTTCCTTATTATCATCCCTAGAGTTTGGTTCGTCGTTTACTGTACTCCGGGAGTTCTACAGATTATGTTCTTGGAATTATGTGATATGTGACCCCATATTGAGTTATTTTTATGCATATCATTAACAGAATTAATTTGCGAATATAAAGCATTGAGACAAGATATAAACACTTTTCAAATGCGATTATGTTTACCCAGTTCTTATCATCGTGATTATTATCCATCACTACACGTGCATTACAGTAATTTTCACGGTAACTTTTACAGAAATATCATTTGAAAATATGAATACATTGCCGTACTTACGTCTACTATCCATTTTTCAAGCGCGCCTTCTTTTCTAGACCAGTACGTTGGAATTGAAGTTATTTTCGATATTTTTAAAACGAGGTATAAGGAATTGCAAGGAAGTCACTGACTTCGTTGCAAAGACAATTACGTTAAGTGCATACATTCTTTTACGAATGCACCATTTATTACGACCTTTTTTTTTTTTTTCAAACTACCTCCCCAGCTGGCCAGGATTAAAAGCAGTATCATCTGACACTCGACGTGAAATCCAGATTCGATTCGCCGCCGAAAATCTCAACATGAGCGCTCCGCCGCCGCCGCCTTTTGGTTTTCGTTTTGCGCTCTTTTTGCGGACGGCGTCGTTGTGCTCCTCCTCCGTAGCGCTCGGGAGCGCGACCGCGGGGGCCGGGGGGCGGGGCCTGGGGGCTTTCGGGGGAGGGAATTAAGACGCGTAAAAAGCAAGTGTTAAGAATTACCTCTCGGATCCAATTATAAACAAAATACCGCTTGATGAGCCGAGTCACCGGCCATTCAGCGCGGCTACAGCCGCATGCTTATTGATCTAGCATGGTCGAAGGCGCTGCCGGCCCGCCGCCCCGCGCAGGGGAGCGGAGAGGAGCCGCGTTCGCGATGACGCACGCACTCTCAAGCTTCTGCAGCCTCGAGAGAATTGTAGCTTGAAATAAAACGCCTGAAATTTATTTAACTTCATTGCAGACGTTACATTCCTTGATCATCATCACTTCATCAATCAAATATGTTTTAAGCCATCAGTAAATCGTAATATAATAATTATTTTATGTAACTTACAATTATATTAATAGCTTGAAATATAGGTTTTTAAGAATTTTTAAGGATTATAAATATTCATTAAATACAAGTTAGTTTAATAAAATCAGTCTAAAACTGCAATTAATACCACGTATGATTTATTTGTGGCCTTAAAGAAAGAATATTTAACAACATGGATCCATGAGAATTTGAACATTGTAAGTTTACGTAGATTTAGGTCTACAGATGTTTATCAAATACAGTTAATGAGTTGAATTTTAAATGTAGCATAAATATACCGTAAAATTTAAAAGTATCATGTTAACAATCTCATTATAACATCAGCTGATTCGTATTCTCTACAGTTACAGAACAAAATAAGTTTCGTTTTGTCCATTTCATAAGTGGCGTCTTCCGACTACACAGACCATTATAGAGGCTATTCCACCTTACGTATAGATAACGTTCGTACTTTCATTTGTGGAAACAACAATGTTTGAATACATGCAACAGAAAACATTTTGGTTAGTGCGTTAGTAATATGTTCTAAATCTTCTAACAAGGAATTCCTCTAGTATAAGTACATTGAAGGAAAGCAGAATGCACAGAGTCTGTAAGAAGGAGAACAAATTACTTCCGAGGACACAGCTCATTTCCTGGGACGCGGAGTCGGAGAGCCTGATGCGCTGGCGTCGTGACGGAGTTGCGAGGGGCGCAGAGCGCGGGGCGGTAACCGCGTGATTCGGAAGGGGTCGGGAGGGGAGCTGGAGGGTGCGGGATGGACCGCAAGGGAGCGGGAACGAGCGGGAAGGACCGGGAGTGGGTGGCAGTAACCGGGAGAGGCGGGGACGGGCAGGAGAGTGCAGGAGGGGACGGTTTGAGTGGGGGAGGGTGGAACGGGGCGGTAGCGGGCGGGAATTGTGGGTGGGGCGCAAGCGAACATAAGGAATGAGAGTGGATGTAAGAGGGCAGAGGGGGGCGGGAATGGGTGCGAGAGAGCGGTAGCCGGCGGGAGAGTGCGGGAGAGGCCGTGAGAGGGCGGGGCAGGCGCCGTCGGGGGGGATCGGGAGGGGAGAGAGGTGGCGGAGGGGGTGGGGCGCGAGGGGCGCGACGCCGGGCGGCGGCCGGCTGTGTACACAGAGATGCATCTGGGCGCTCCGCCGGTAATACGGGGCTGTTAGCATCGCCGGGCGGCGGGTAATAAGCCGGTCGGCCCGCGGCCGCCTCGCCCGTCGCCGCCTCCGCCGCCCAGGACGCCTTATCTGGCCCACCGACGGCCGCGCCGCTCCACGCCGCGGCGAGGTGCCAAGACGCGAGGCGTGCGGGGCTGCCACGCCAGCCGGCGCGGCGCGCCGCCCGCCTGCCTGCCCGCCTGCCTGCCAGGCTACGCGGCTCCCCGGCCGCCACCGCCGCGTCACGGACACGTGTTCACACTACATGCGCTATTATATACACGAATAAATTCACTAACACACAACGAACTGGTAACTGTCATTTTGATTACCGTGAACCATGAAGTAAGAAACATTATTTCCATACACAGCGATTTCCACATTCAGTGATTAATAATTAAGAGACACGAAAATACAATGGTACCTCAATAACACCTTCTTCTGTAATTCTTTCCTATCTGGAATTTTTCCGTTCCACCGTCCTTTTCCTTATATGTTGTTAACTTGGTAATGGGATCTCCTTATGTTGAAGTATTCGCTAACTTTTTCCCCCCGTCATTCATATGGAAGTTCCACTGCATTCGAATGACTTTCCGTATATTATTAGCGCGCCGAGTGGCAAGGAAGGCAGTCCGGGGAGCGGTGCCGGGGCCGCCAGAGAGGAGCGTGTCGCGCGGGGCGGAGGACGGGAGTGAATCATCAGGGACGCCGCGGAACGTCCTCAGCGCTCCGTCCCCTCCTCTTGGACGGACCATCCGTCCGCCCACAGAAAAACAAGGGAACGGGTTCCGATAATCGCGCCAGCGGAGATCTAACAGAGTCCAATTCCAATTATGACTTTAAAAAGTATTAATAATTTAATCATGGATCTGATGCTGTTGTTCTGGATCATTGGGTCTTGATGTTGCAGTTTGCTTCGGACGCTTATCGTCCCTTATCGTAATTAATACCATTAGCATCCCAAACAGGATATGCAGCGCTCCGTGTGTAATTGCTAACCATACGACTCAGGACTTCAATCAGATCTGCCTGTGTCATGACCAACATTTCCTTTTACAGAATCAACTCATAATAAGTGCAGACGGACAGAGCGAAACAAAGGCAAAAAGAGGGCGGATGGGGCCGTGTGTTTTCATTCTCTGCGGCGAATCTTCGTCGGCGCATCAGGACCCTCCGTGGCCGCTCACCTTAATAGAATGAGTTGCGTATTAGCAACACATTAGATGAGCGGCTGCTACCCGGAACATGTCACGGACTGGCGCGTCTCCGCTGGTTCATTGAAGCCTCGTATTATTCGCCGATATGAGCTCTTCACTGCAAGAAACCAAAAATGGCCAAAATACAGTGAAACGCGACTTCAGCGGTCACCAGTGGTTCCCGCAAAAATGACTGTTAATTGAGGTTGACCGCTTAATGAATGCTATGAGATTACTGGAAGCGTAAATCAAAATCTAATTCTTCTAATTGCCTATTGAAATTAAGTACTTTCTCCTTAATATTTTAACTACCATAAACGTTAATCAATTTAAACAAGGTATTTAGGTCATGTGCTTCCTTCCGGCTAAACACACTGTTACCTTGTCACTCATATTCTTATTCGAGAAACTCACTTCCCATCCTCGTCGACCCAAACAAACAAACAAACAAACAAACCAGACTTGGAAATGCAATTCAAATCCTGTGAAATCTTAAAAGCAGGGTCATCTGACGAAAAATTTAACGAATCTTTAGATCAACTTCACATAAGCAGCGTGCTCGGTGAGACATTAACAGATACCGACAGGAGGGAAGTACTTGTTAGTGCACATTAGGAATGTTGTGGATGGGCAAAACAAAACGTGTTGTTGTTTGATTAAGAGATATTTTTTTAAATCATCTATTGTTGCCTAAAACAGAAACTAATACCCTTGCAATTTAAGAGAGTCAGGATGCCATTATTTGCAATAATCTGAAAATGAGTTCCCGTCGTAGAAAGCTATTAAATCAATAGTAATTTCATTTAATTTTTAGCCTCTGGTTATAACAATTCAAAATCGATTGAGGTGACCGCTTAATAAAAGTAAATCTATAAAATTTCACAGGCCGCTTAGCCATTGGCAAGGAGGCCGTTGAAAACAGACTTTTACATGATTTTTATGAAAAAAGCATTCGGTTCCGTGAAAAATGGCCGTTAAAGGAGGTGGCCGCTTAAACGAGCAGGCCATTTGACCTGGTTACACGGTACATTGATTGATTTACAGAAATATTATTATGAGAAAATTTCTTGACGAGAGGATGAAACAAATGTCAAAATAATGATACCTAATACAAAAATAGAATTACAGGTTGTACTTGTGTTAGTATAATCAATAAAAGTCATTTATTGGGAAATTTTCAATCAGTTCGTATGATGCAGTGTTGTAGTGAAAGCGCCCCAGACCATGCGATTCTCAGAGATTTGAATGCACGAACAGAAAGTGAATGAGTTTTTTAAAATTCGAATTGCAACAAAACGAGATAAGTGAAAAGCAACAATATGCGATGCCCTTCACAATGAAAACATTCACCCACGAATTTGAATGGCGTGAACAGTTGGGCTCAGTAGAGATTACGAGGCAGTTGGTTTTGATGATGAAGGGAAATCCCCATTGTACAAATGAATAACGGATTCGAATTCTGACCTTCCTGAATTTGAAAGGAACTTTTCCTTGACACATGCTGCGTGACAGATTGCAATAGAAGCTAATTAGTTACAATTCAAGGTAATTAACGTTCTCAAATCAGGAAGGCTACCTATGTCCAAGATCATCCGTCCTAAAACATAACTCAAGGACAGAAAGATTCGCTAATCAGAAATAAAGGTTTCAGTAATGATTGTTATATGTAATATACTATAAAATCACCACAGAGTATGTGTGTATATATATAAACTCAATTTCTGAAGTAAAATAACGACGGTTTTCTATAATAAACTCGGAAACTTAGATATTTAGATGCACGACTTTTATCGTGAAATAATAATTTCGTTTATGCAAATTCTCAGAATGGATAATATAAACGAATATTTTAATACGTTTCATACGAACAGGTGTAGGGAAAGAGATACAAAAGTAATACGATAAAAGACAGAAAGCAAATTAAAAGATGGGAAAAAACATAGTTGTGAAACATAAGTAATACAAGATGACAAAATTCGAAATATCAAAAAACCGACATAAAAGAGAAATATTTTTGGCAAATAAGTATACAAATAAAAAAATGGCAGGGTCGTGGCAACGTAGTGGTTAGGACACAAGCTTGCCCTGAGAGACCCATGTTCAAACCTCATCAAAGTTGGGGATTATTACCCGGTTGTGTCCTATTCAGGGTGATTCTGAGGTTCACTCAGCTTCCTTTCAAAATGAGTACCAATATTTAACGGCTTTATTAATATTGGGGAAAATACGCACATTAAGCATGTCGCTTGCCACGCCGTCTTCTCCCAATTCCCGAAATCCTATACGTCTTCTATGTCCCGTTATCTACAGAAGGCCTTGGAAGTGGGAAACACGAATGCCAAAATGCCTAATGGACAGGAGTCCTAACCTCCTGTAACCCTAAACAGGTACTCTTGCAGTACGATGTACAATGAGAAATGAGTGTAATAGCTATCCCTATCCCTCGGATAGAGGCATTGCACTGCCCCCATAGAATTAAATGCTCTGAAGAACAAGGGGTTCTCCCCCACCAATCTACTTGTGAGATGTTAAAGAGTTTTACTCGAAGTTTCATGACATATCTCAGTTTCTTTTTAAAAATTTGAACACAGCAAACTTGCTTACAAGCCTGTAATGGTTTTAAAGAACACATTAGATTAAAATAATAATAATATATTTGAAGTTATATTTAATACAAATAACTCGATTTCACAAAAACCTAACAGCGAACGCCAACCAGCGTCTGGCGACGTCCGGGGTGGCTAGGGCGCAGAGCGGCGGCGGCGGCAGCGACGACGTCGATCCGGAAGAGCCCGCGGAGGGGCGGTTAATTGGGCGGGGTAATGGCCCGTAATTAGTGAGGCGGGCGACGCGGGCGCGCGGCGCGCGGTACCGCACATCGCTAATTAAACATGTAATGACAAGCGGCAGCGCTGGCCGTCCCCCAGCGCCCTGTGATTACGCGCGGGTACGTGTGCACCTGGGGACACGGCCCGGATCGTGCGTTGCAGGGCTTCATTAATTTAAGGGCCGCGCCGCCTCTCCTCCTATTTGTTTACCGGAGGCGAGAGCGGCGGCGGGGGCAGGCGGGGGTGGAGCGGCGGAGCTTTGCTGGCCGGAGCGACCGCGGTGGTTCCGTGGTTGTGAGTTTGAAGGAGACGAAGGGGGCTGAGGGCAGCGACCGCCCCCGCCCCCTCCAGCGGCGGCACACGTCTCTCCGCCCCCGCGCCACGCCCACTCGCCCCCCCCCCACGCCCTCCGGCTGCGCGCATTCCGAGCGAAGGCCCTGGACGCCCATCAAGGCCCCGGGCGGCGCCATTGAAAGTCCGACACGCGCCACCCCCAACGACATCCCTTTATGAAACTGTGCTGCAATATCGCTATACTATTATTTGAAGGTCCTCAACAACAGGACGTTACGGAGACACGTCTGGGTCTGATAGCAGGTAAGTGCAAATGAAGCTCACAAGGCATACTATTCTTGTGGCTGTGTACCTTGCCGACTGCACTAGTCTTCAAAATCTTATTATTTAAATATATAAGAGAAAAATGAATTGATTCTTATGTTCTTGAATAAAAAATAACAATTTCAAATATTGTAGAAATGATAATTAATTTGAAATGTAGAGCAGTGTTTAACAGACCATTTGAATGGCTTTTTTGGTGTCTCCGAACAGTGAGAAAGATCATTTAACAGGTCATGGTATGTTACAAATTATCAACTTCATAAAGAATTTAAGCTAGATCAATTAGAGACATTACCTCACATCACATACCTCTCCTCAAATTTTTATATAAACCTTATGCAAATATCATCTGTATCCGACTTCACTCTGTGCAGAAACCCAACCCACAAAACAAAAATCAAAAACAAGTATCCATTTCTTCAATTGTCGGAAATGGAATAAACAAAGGTGTATTATTAAGTTTCCTCAGACAATATATTAGCTGTGAGAAATTAATTAGTTCGTTTTTAAGTCATCAATTTATGTAAACCTCTTGAAAAGTAATAGAAATTTTAAAAAAAGTAATAAACCAATTAACAGGTTTGAAGTTAGAAAGGATTACAAACAAATTATTTAATACATCAAAACAATATTCTTTAGCAATATGTATTAAAACATCAAAATTCTTTAGCAATGTTAGCAGCAAGTACCGAGGTTCTTGCGAAATACAAACTTGGTGGTGTAGTGAATGGTGAGTGAATATCCACCCGGAACTTCAGTTAAATGTTTTATTCTAAGCGCGAAGGATTCTGGGGAATGCTACTAGATTTTTCCAAGTTGTAGGGAGTGCCGTCGGGGACAACGTCTAAGAATACAGTTTTTGGTTAGTGTAAAAATATGATGAGAAACAGGTACTAGGTCATCTATGGAGTTGTCTTTTGGAGATAAATCAGTGAGTTTTGACAGAGGCCTGAAGACTTTTATTTTAAAATGTTTGAATTCCTTTCAGAATTACGTGCGCAGCACCGCCCCGGAGTGGGTAAGCATAATACGTTCATAATGATTTTAAGGCATTTTTATAAAGATTAAAATGTTTCACTCTGAAGGATTGATTTTCAATTTATCCCAAGATGTAAATTGAAAAGCTCAATATAAGTTTTCTTCAGCCTATGAATGATGTGAGATTGACATGTAAGGCATTACTCCAAGATATTTTGTGACTTTTTCGAAAGGGAGTCAAGGAGATGGTGGGTTTACTATCGTGGTGATTGGATGGTTGAATATTCTTTTCATTTAAATGACTGAGATTATTGGAATGTCAGTTTCCTGTAAAATTTTCCTGCAAAATATGGAATCCCTTAAGATGAGAGAGGAAACCGCTAAATTTTTCAAACATTCAAATATTCTGCAGACCCCACGAATTCCAGATAAAGAGAATGGTAGTCTCATTGGAAGATGGTTTTAGGTAAATTGCTGTACATGCGGAAGACACATATCCTGTTCAACTAAAATGCCTCTAAGACCGGAATAAAAGCAACTGCAGCAAGAGCAACAAAGGCTCCATCAAAACCGACAAATAAACAAAGTTTGGAGGTACGGCAACAATGAGCAGTGAAGGGCAAATTTACTACACTTGTCCGTGAATCCTATAACATCACCGTTACTGTAATGGCTGGCAGATAGCTACCTCTACCCTGAAACAATGATTCATAATGTCAATTTAATGTAGAGCATGCCGTGTTAGGAATCATGTAAAACAATGCATAAGTATAGAATGCATGCAACGGAGATTCAATAAAGCATAAAGGTAGGATGCACTTCGCTTGTCGACACATACGAGAAAGGACATACACATGACGTCAGGATCCTGAATACGAGACCCCGTTTGTACGAGTCGTAGTTGAGCAGACACTATATAAGCTGTTCAAGATGCACCGTTATTATACCGCAGCCTCAGGGTCAATGACCCCCATCTCGATTAGGTTTTTCGTCCAGTTTCCCTGATCCTTTGAGTAAATGCTGAGATGGCCCCTTGTTTTGCTTCTGGAGTTGTTATCCAAGCCGCGGCAGGAAGTATGATTCCATGACGAAGGACATGATGAGGGATAAGAATATGATTCGGATCTCCGGAGTACGCCCAGTTGCCTTGGCCATGTTAGCTGCGAAGAGAGCTCTCGGAAAACCCTTTGCGAATTAAGAACTTGTATGACGGTCAAACATCATTTAAAACAATTACTTTGACTCAGTAGCTATGGGGTCGCAAGGGTATTTGGCAATTGTATATAATAATAATAATAATAATAATAATAATAATAATAATAATAATAATAATAATAATAAAATGCCCCAAAGGAAAAAGTACTATAATAAAGTTCTTATAAAAAGTTCTATAATAAAATACCCAAATAAAAAATGACCTCCTTTATTTCTTCGAAAAAGTACTTCGTTTAGACAATGGGCAACATGGCCCAGCATTCCCAGCTCGCTCCTAGACGCGTAGGCGATCGCCAAACGACCTTGGAAGGCCGCGGGGGCGCCAGGGTCCGTCGGTGGACACGCGCCTCGCCTCCGCCTCCGCCGCGCGCAGGAAGCAGCTCCTTGGCGCGAGGGCCGTCCGTTTGCTCTCGGCGCTGCTGGGATGTGTTGAAACGAGCTTCGACTGCTTTTGCGAAGCTCAAATGTTTAAATTCGGAATACCGCCAGTGGGCGGGCGGGCGAGCGAGCGGGCGGGCGGGCGAGCGGGCGGGCGGGCGGGCGAGCGAGCGAGCGGGCGGGCGGGGGCGGGCGAGCGGGCGAGCGGGCGGGCGGAGCGGTCGGTGGGCGGTCGGTCGCGGTCGGTCGGGCGGGCGGGCGGGCGGGCGGGCGGGCGGGCGGGCGGGCGGGCGGGCGGGCGGGCGGGCGGGCGGGCGGGCGGGCGGGCGACGTTGGTTTTGCGCGAAAGGTAGCACGCGCCCCGCCCCTCTGTCCCCCAGCCCATCACGCGCGTGCGCTCCCCGTGCGGCTATCACGCACACGCGTGCACGCGCGCCCGGCCCGCACCCGGATTCGCCTTTGAGGACGCGCTCCGGCCACCACAAATGTTTGCGAACCAACATTCGCGCGGATTGGAAACCACCGTCACGCGGTTGCATTCGTATTCATTTACTGACATTCAGGAGGACTTCTGTATTCCACTTCCCTGGGAGATGTACTTCCTAATACCATCGCCATGCACTGGATGGTAACGCACATGTTCACACCTTTTTAATAACAAATGAAAGAAGTGTAAGAAAATGTTTCCCATAAATATAGTTCTCTTTTCACTCATTACTAGCAGCAAATATAACAAATCTATTAGCTCTTTGAAATGACAAACTTCGTCTTCGCTGTCATCTACTTACAAAAGAACTCCCGAGTGATAAAAGATTTCCTCAAAAGAAACTTTACATTACACACTTTGATGTAGGTACATTAGTACGTCCCTTATTTTCCGTAGTATGTCCTTCTTTTTCAAAAATGGTGTCTGGTAATTATTTAGGAAAATGAGAATTATGATAAGATCCCTTCGTAATTGCACAAGTAAACTTGACTTTCATTCGACTTGAAAAGTATGGCAAGATCAAGGGGAAAAAAATATGTCGTGAAGAGACTTGAAAATAATTTGAACAATATTACACATGCTGGTAGTCTCCAACGTATCAAAATCTAAGAAGATATGAACTTTTTATATTGAGCCAGACAAGAGGATTCTTAGCCTACGTAGTAAAAAACTTGCCGAAAATGAAAAATTGGCAAGGAAAAGAAAATTAGAAGAGGAAATGCAATTTAATCTTCACACTGGTCTCTTCGTCTTTATCTGTGGTCCAAATACCTTTATCTGAAGATGCAGGCAAAACAATTTTCAAACTCTAATGAAATCAGTGAAGGTACGTTGTTTTGTCATCTTTGGGTCAGTGCCTCGACTCAAGCTATTTCAAAGGGGGTAGGGACTATTTTTTTACACTTAGCCAAATTTTGGGTCTTTTGGCTAAAAATATTGGACACAAATTGTTTACACTCATGAGAGACATTTCAAAGTACATAAGTTGAAAACATTTAGTTACAGAATAAAGAATATTTAGTATTATAATGCTTACTTAGAAAACACAATTTGTTTGGAATACGGAATGGTAATTCTATAAGTGCTTGCTTCTATATTTACGATCACATTGACAATTTTGTCAAGAAAGTGGTATACTAGAGGGTTTATATATTTCGGATATCTATGGAAAGAAACTTGTTTTGTTTACATTTTATTACATTTTCGGTTACAGCCAAATCATTTTAATGTTGTACTTACCAAAAACAATCACTCCATAAATACAATTACTAACTTACGTACGTTCTAGAATATATACTGATACTACTACTATTATACTGATTCTACAATTTTAGAAAATAATAGAATTTTTTCCTTTATTTCAACACTTTCATCGAATATCGAAGAGATAACATCGATCTCTAACGCGCGTTTCACGAATGTGTTCCGTAAGACTGGAGGCTGACAGCTCCCGCGAGGCATGTGCCAACAGACCGATTAATAACAGAATACGTCAAGTGGGAGCCAAAATTTACCCGTCCGACAGAAAAAGAACTGAGCAAATCGATCGGACAACGCAAACCCGCCAGACAATAGAAGAAACCAGGAACCGCGTTGAGCAAGATGAACCGAGCTCTGTTTGCATGGGCCGACTGTGCCGCGCGAGACGCACTTGTCACCGTCCCCGCCAGGCGCGTCGCCGGGCGTAGCTCTCGATGGCCCTCCAGCCAGCGCTCCGCGGGCGGGTCGGGGGGGCAGGTCCGGGGCGGGTCGGGTCGGGGCGGGGCGGGGCGGGGCGGGGAGGGCGGGCGGGCGGGCGGGCGCTCGGGCGGACGGTCGGGGCAGGCGGGGCGGGGTATGGCGTGGCGGGGCGGGCGGTTGGGCGGGGCGGGTGGGCGGGCGGGCCGGGCGGGGCGGGGCGGGGCGAGTGGGCGGGCGGCGGCGGGGCGAGTGGGCGGGCGGGCGGCGGCCGTAATGGAGGCGCAGTCTAATCTGCTACTTACATTGTCGATCGGGCGCGAGTGTGGGGCCGCGCAAACAGAAGCCTCGAGTGTTGGTCGTGCGGATGGAGGGCCGCGCTCCCGCTCGCGTCGCCCCTGCTCCCCCACCCCCAACCCGCTCTGACGCAACGTGAGGCCGGGCCGGCGCGGCCCGCCCGCGCCTGTTCAAAGCACTAGGTACAAAGCAAGAAACTGCCCAAAATTATTTATTTATTTATTTATTTATATTAATTTATTTATAGTCGCATCAACATCGTGGTTATTAGACAGATACAGATACATTACAATAATACCGTTGCAGATTCATTATAATACTACGTATATAATTGAGTACAATATTAAATCAAATAATAATACAATTGAATAGAATCAATACAGTTAATACAAAGTGGAAGTTATATTTACAAATGACAATGGTGTTAAATGTCCCCAAAAATATTTGAGACTTCACAGAAGTTCATTATGTTATTTTGATCTTCGGAAAAATGAAGTAATGAAAAGACAAACCGAGTCAAATTAATACCTCGTTAAATAGTAAATAAGTAAATTTGAACTAATAAAAAAAAGGTACACAATAAAATTATGTAAGTACCATCGGTGTTAACTGGTTCTAATGATCTCGGGCGACTAAATGCCCTCAGGTCATTTATCGCCGCTCGATCATTAGAACCATTATAATGCCCTTGTTGCATAAATAACTATTATTATTCATTACTGCATTATGACCCTAAGGTGGCTCATGGGCACCGTACTAGCCTTCCGGTTGTGTGATCGTAGGTTCGCTTGCCGGGCGGGGCAAAAGTAGAGTTCCTTTAAAATCGTCTCATTTCTGAAACGAAGGGAAGCTTTTGTGAAGTTGTATGAAGCACAGTTACTGAAGCTGCCCTTTAAAACTGACTCACTTTCTGAAGCTGTGTGATGGAAGAAAGCTCAGGCAGGCGGAATTTGGTAGTTACGCTGAAGAGAATACGTCACATTCGCCACATATCTTTCTTACTCTCCAATAAGGGGGAACTGAACTAGACCCAGGCATGGTGAACACTGTTAGCTAGCAGGCACGGTCGGGCATACGCATGTTCCTGAGTGCCGGCAGAGATGTCTTAGTGACCCTGATCGTGGCCGCTGCACAGCCTCTGACCGGGAGGTGCTATGGCTCGAGACGTGACGCTGGCGGATTTTCGACACCAGTAGAATTCAGCCGCTCTCTGGAGGAGAATTCTAGCGGGCGACTGCTCTGATCGCTAGTTTTCTGTAGTTTCTTCATTCAGACGCATGGAGAAGCAGTACCCGAAGAAACGGACCACGGACAGCGTGCGATCTTGCCTTCCTTATCATTGATCCCTGTCTCTCATTAGGCGCACACATCTTACTTGCACTACACTACCGCACATTCCAGTCAGGTTTGAGCTTATCTTGGCTGCGGCGACGTCTCGTTGGCCAGAGGGAAAACCCCAGCACGTCGACGTACAGATCGGTGCTGGATCTCATGTTCCAGCGGTGGAGGAACACCGCCACTTTGCGAATAAAAAATGCACTACAATCATGGGATTAATTAATGAGCGATTCACACACACGGAAACATTGGGGTAACCATAAGGAGAAACATACGAGCAACATGATAACGCACAAACGTCCATGCCCGAGGCAGGATTCAACCCCGCGACCCGTCGAGCCGAGGCAACCACTGCCATCCAGTCTTAGCGAACTCGGCTATCCAGGCCGGCAAGGCACGCTTTATTCTGGAAAAAATCTCATCATATAAACAATTATGATGAAGGATTCTTTAGAAAGTCACTTTGATTTCGTGTTTATTAGTCTTTCGACCGTTTGTGCATTGGCAACAGAATATTCTTACAACGAAATAATGAGTACAGATTTATGTAGAGACAACTTCGAAGAAAGCAGATCTAAGAAATTAGAATATGCAGGACCAATGCTGTTTTTACAATACGTTAAAGGAAAACAAAAAATGTGTGCTAACCATTTAGGAATCGTGGAGCCTGCTGTTCCGAATTCAAGGAAGCCAAGATTGTAAAAATAAATCCTCCCAAGAGTGACACGGAAACAAAAATGAGTGGAAGATGAAAATGTGGGATCGTTGGGATTTAATATGCAGTTGGTATTTAATATCGAATATTAAAAAAATAACTTCACTATGCACAAAATTTGGTCGTCAGATTCAACAGCCAGTCACTGTGAAAGACGCCACAGCGATGTGGGATCGTTGGGATTTAATATCGAGTGCGGTATTTAATACCGAATATTTAAAAAAAGAACTTCAAGATTCAAAAAATTGGGCAGATAGACTGCGCGGCCAGGCACTGTGAAAGACGCCACGGCGAGATCGATTCAAGTGAGAGCTCTGAGGAGAATTCCCGGCGCTCGAGTGGCTGTGGACAGCGGCGAGTCGCTAAATGGCTCCTTGAGGGCGACCTCCCGGCCCCGACGCGACGCGACACGAAGCAACGCGCCGGCGCGATGGTTGTCTTGGCTCCTCGAGTGCTGGGGCAAGTTTCGTCACAAGGAATGTGTGTTGGCACATTCATCTGAACACGTTAGGCCCGACGGACAATTACTTAGTCTCATGTCACTGATTCCCACGCGACCGAAATTTTTTACATTAATATTCAATTAAAGATGCAGCAAGTTTGATTCATCTTTAAGCATTACGTGTTCACTGTGGCTTTTTATATTATTTAAAACATTATTTTCATTGTTAGAAACGATTGTGGATATCTCGTTATGACTAATGAATAAGAGTTTAACACTTCACAACAAACATTCCGAAGAAATAAGCTTTGGTATCATAAAATTTCTTATTAAGAGATTATTTTTAAATACCATTTTAATTAACTATTTTTAGGGAAGAAAAGCAGCATTGGCGAAAGGGGAAATGATAAATTGGGAATTAAAAACATTTGGCTAGTGATTACATATTTTTTTAATCTGTTCTCAAAATTTAACAAGGTTGCGTTACTTAGGTCTCGTTAATGGACATTGTAGATTTTGGGGTAATTATATTAAAAACAGAATTTGTAACCATTAATAGTTGACGATATTTTCAATGCAAAACATAATTCTGATTGTCGATTAGTCAGTCATTTTTAGCACTGGAAATAATTAAGAAAGACTTCAATAAATAGTCCTTAAACAAAATTCGTTTGTAGGTCTCTTATGAAATAATAGTTATTCATTTTAATCGTCATAACTTCAATACATTATCCCCGTACAAAGCATGTGGAACTTGAATAACTTATTGAGCCGAGAGAAATATTTTAGCGGAGCAAATATTCGAATTATTTTTACGGAAAGCAGACTTAAATTTTGACCAAATTCTGTAGCCTTGTTTCAAATGAAAGTGCAATGGAACTAGAAGCCAGTGAGCCAACAAAACAAACGAGTTTTCATTAGAGAACACGTATACGAAAGAAGATATGAAGGATAGTAAATTTATTCAATGCCGAATGATTAAATAGACATTAGATACTCTGCATAGAAATGACCGTCAAAAGATTTACCCAATAAATAAAAAAGGAGTGATAAAAACTCTAGATTATTGTAAGTGAATAAGATTAGAGAATAAATTACGAATTGAAACGAAAATAATTACCAAGAAATGATGTTAGAAGATATTGCTTGACAACGAGTGAAGAATTTCAATCCACCCGAACGTTGGAAGACAAAACGGAAAGCATGCTCGCATAAAAGAAAGGAACGCGTGGGAAGCAGAGTAAACGCAAAGAAGACGGGCGGAGGGGTGGGCGAGGGCTGGGAAGGAGACCGGTACTTTTGCCCGCGGGCGAGCGGCCCGGCGCGGCGCGGCGCGTCAGATACGGATCTCATTTAGGCGGCCGCGAACCGCCCGCCGAAGGCAGCGCTGGCGACGTAACACGTGCGCGCCCGCCCTCCTCCGCCCACGCCCCGTCAGCCACACCCCTCGCCCCGCTCGGGCACCGCATACGCCCCAGCCTCCGTTCCTGGCGCGTGCGAACGGAACCACACGTGCGTTGCACAAATCACAGACAATGCCGTTTTGGTTGGTTGATTGATTAGGGATTACGGGTGAGTGCCGTAAGCGTAGTGCATGCATTTTTCTCTGGAGCTGGAAGTGATCTTCCCCCGTTGAATGATGAGGCGGTGCCGACCTATTGGCGGTTATCGGGACTTCCCTGAACAAGGTATTTCCCACCAGCGGGGCAACGCACCGCCCCGAGACAAACTGTACGTTCCCGACTGGTCCCCCGAGATGTGTAGTAGCGCAGTGCACGTGAGAGTAATTGTGTGTAAAAATGTGGTGGGGATAGGATGAGGAAGGAGAAGAAGAGGATCGTGCTCGGTCCGTGGCTCGTTTGTTAGGGTAGTGCTAAGGCATTCATCTGGTGTTGATCCGAGAAACCATGGAAAACTACGGATTGGTGCAGCCGACCGCTAGAATTCTCCTCCACACAGCGATTGAATTCGACCTAGCTGAAAAGCTAGTGTCGAAAATCCTGCCGCCGTGGGGACTCCAAACTAGAACCTCCCGGTCAGAGGCGCTGCAGTGACATCAGTTGTGGGTGCAGTGTCTGCAGTGTATGTCTGCAGTGACACCCTGAGTCCATTCTCTCGGTATGGCTTTGGTATATACACAGTTTATTTACATATATACAAGTGAGCCGTACCATTTACTGCCGGAGCATTCACTTCCCGTTAGCATCTTCCAGCTACCGTACACATCGTTCAATATAAGCCTATACCCGCAAGCTTGGGGCCAGAACGGTTTCCCGTGCATACTGGCGTTCTCGCGGCAGAGATTTCCGGAACTTTTTTTTTTTTTTGCTGTGCCCACCTGCCTATATATCCTCGCTGTGACCTTGTCGCCTATGGCGATTATTATGCAAAATTCATTGGGAAATAGATTCTCCGACATATATTTTCGGCTACTTTACAATTCCCGGGAAAATATTGTAGACACATATTTTGCATTTGATTGATTTACACATTTGCTCTGTACAAATATTAATGATATTAATACAACTTTGTTTACTATTTTTCCTCCACAAGATGAATTTAGTCCCTCACACATACTTTTCAGTAGTGAAGCTGTTGCCTTTATGGTCACCAATGCAGGCAGTGATAATGATCTCTTTTTGCTTTACTTAAATTCGCTACAGTATTAACATAATATTCGCCTATAGACACACATTCCGAATTGATCAAACTGCTAACCATACTTTTGTGTCGTGCATAGAAGAAGAAAGTCAAGCAGAATAAGTTTAGGAGAGAGACTGGGCTTCACTGAAACAACGCCAAATGAACTAATAGAAAAGCAGCTAAATTATAATAGGAAAAAAAATAAAAATTATACAAATATGCGTACTACAAAAGAAACTGATAGGTGAGCAAAGCGATAACATTAAAAAAGGTAGAGATGTGAATGACGGAAAGTAGTTCAAAAAGGGAATAATTTAAATTAACACTGACGGAGAAAAATGACAACGTTGTCATGAAGATAACACAAGCTACGGAAAGGAGCAAAGTAGAAATCAAACCTAAACATATTTTATTAATAGGGTGTGGTAAATAAGCGACAATGCGACGTCCAAAAACTGTGTGGAAGTTCAGTGGTAAACGTCGGGTATCAGAGGCTGCGACCTGACGGAAAAGGTCCCCCCAGGCACCAGGAATCAGAGCGAGTGCTTTCGGAGGAGCACTGTATGACAAGTGAACGGCGGCGGCGGTGGAGGGGGAGGGGGAGGGGGAGGGGGAAGCAGGGACGAAGGGCGCGGACCCTCTAACTGGCGGCGGTGGCGGCGGTAACTACTTGTGTCCACACGCGCTCGCCGCCGGACTGACACCTGTCAACAGCGCCGCCGCGCCCAGCCCGCCCGCGCCCCGCCCCCGCCCCGCGGCAGCGAGGACCTCGGCCGCGCAGGTGGCACACAGCCCGCCACGCGGCCCGGCCGTTCATCTGTCTCACGCACGCGGGGCGACAAATGGTTCTTCTATTGCTGAGGAGCGCTGGGAAAGAAACGATGAATGAATTCACGAATGCTGACAGCTCGCGATTGAATCACACGGCTATGATTTATTGAAAACGGCTTGCCAGGGTTATTATAAGAGAAATGATGATACCCGGAGAATAGAGAAAGTATTTCGTGCACGTGTTCGTGAGAAAGAAATTAAGATTTTGCTTGGTATTCCATCCACAATCCTCTCCCCATGTGTAAAATGAATAACATGCGTGTTTTTTATTCGTTTTGTTTCGTGGTTGTATGAAATTTAACGGTTTCAGTGTTTCATATTGAAATAGTCTTTTTTTCATACCTGCTATCATCAGTTAGCAAATTTATTCCAAGCAAGTTTATTCCAATATTCTCTTGTCGGAGATGAAGTTGATATTTTAAAAATATTCATAAATCTTATGCATTTTTATTTAAAATTTGTTCACCCAAGTATTCGCCTTCATTTATTACATACTTTCTTAACCTGTAATGTTATATTTAACTCCTTCATAAACACCCACTTCTTTATCTTCTCACTACCCTATTCGCTTTATTTACAATATTTTACCTTCTTTACTATTTCTACTCCAACTATTTCTTTTAACCTCTCTACAATATCTCTAACATCTAGCCCAACTTCTTTGTTCACCGATTACACGGTCCGTATCGCAATACGCTAATTCTGACGGTCAAATAATAACAAAATAAACATGTTATCTTAATGAATCTAATATTATTTATTGTTGATTTCAACGCTATTGTGTGTCAACTGAAAAGTATAAGAAATACTGGAACTTATCGTTGAAATTTAATGTTCTATTATAAAATGCGAAATTTTCTTCACAATTACCATTATTTACATTTTGAAGACGTCTTTTTATACTTCTCAGAAAAGTTACACCCTCAGAAAATTTGTTCACCTGACTTCCAAAACAAGAGGAATGTTACTGCTGTTTACACGAAATTTCGAAAAAACTACTTCATCCTATTTTCCCACCCTTCCCAATATTTGTAATTGATATTTAACCAGCAAAACAAGAACTTGAGATTGATATTTAATTGGCAAAAATTATTGGGTGGGGCGGAGATGGGCGGGAGGGTGAGGCGGGGATGGGAGAGGAGGGGAGGGGCGAGGAAGGGCGGGGTTTAGTGAGGAGGGGGCGGAGGGGAGGGGGAATGGGCGTGCGGGTTTGGGTGAGTAGGGGAGGGGTGGGGGAGGGGTGGTGTGGTGATGGGAGGGGAAGGGGTAGGGGTGGGGAGGGGGAGGGGTGGGGAGGGGAGGGAAGGGTGGGGGAGGGGAGGGTGGGTGGGGAGAGCTGGAGGGGAGAGGGGGTGGTGGTGGTGAAGGGGCGTGCGAGGTCGGGCGAGGCGCCCCTTGCAAATTGGCCTGGCGCGCGCGCACTCCATCTCGAGGCGTAACGAGACGGCGTCCGTCGCCGCGTCGCGTCGCGTCGCGCCGCCGCCGCCGCCGCCGCCGCCGCCGCCGCCGCATTGTGAGCAGCTGCATGGCCAAGCAGGGAGGCAGGCGCGAGACGGCGAGGAGCCGGCGACAACGGCGCTCGTACAATGCGCCGGGCAACTGCGAAGAGCTCCGACAAGTTTCCATAAGCTGAAGAGAGCGGCTCTTATCGGAAACCATCGGTCGTACACGTTGATTACCCTGCGCAGGGTCATGCACCAGGTGAAATATCTCGTGTTTGTTAAAGAGAAGTGGCGTTAGGTTTTCGCTTTTGAGGAGAAGAAAGCAATACGTTCTGTCAGCCTTCGGAAAACAAAATGTTCTTTGATGCGGTCGTAAATACCTAAGGACGAAACTGTAAAGGTCAAGGAAACAGCAGAATAAATAAATATACCATTTAAACAAATACTTAGAATACAAAGAAATGTGAAAGGTGAAAAATAAAGGAAATGTAAACTAAAACTTATTCAAGGTTAGAAAAGATATTTCTGTGAAACTTACTTAGCATTTTAGAGAACAAAACACTATTGATCATTATTAAGAAGGCAATACTTACTCTCAATCTAGTCGCATTAAAATGGACATAAAGGTACGAGTATATGGAATATGAATGTGTCTTCTAGAAATTCCTTTCCGAGTCGAAAGCCTTCCTACGAAATTATTCTAGAGTCGTTCGTTTCAAAGCGAAGGTTACACGCGCTTCCGGGGCATTTTAATTGCCTATTTCGTCTTAGAGAGATCAATGTAACTGTGAAGGGTGACATGGAAACGGGCTTTGAGAATTCATTATGTCTTCAAATTCAATTAACCAATTAGAAATCCAATACCAATTTTTAATTGTGACGTCACAATCTTAGGACAAATTGGTCAAATAAGTCTCCTCTTGGAAACATTTGTGCAAAAACCGAAGATAAATTACCAAAATACTTATCTCAGTCTTTACATTATTATCAGACCTCTCGTCACTTGCTTAAATGCATCAAACCCGACACGGACTGTAAGTACTTCCTGCAAAGCGAGCCTGTGTATAATTACATTAATCGCTCTTTTCACAAAGGCCTCAACACCTTCCTCTGAAACTACCCATTAATAATAAGAGGAATGGGAGACGAATGAACCAAAAACAAAACCCTTGAAAGCTTTTTGGCTTCCATGAGAAAGTTTAATTTTTTTAAAATGAAAAAAAAATATTAAATTGAGATAAAAATCGAAAAAGATATTCTAATTCTCAAAAAGAAGAAACGGGATGATTGGTTTGTTAGTGTCTTCGCCTACGCGATGTCCATTTATTAATGTGTTTTGTCCACATGGTAAAATACATTTCTGCACGAAAAAGAATTCGTGTAAAACTGTAAATGTGAAAAACGATTTGAAGGAGTGTGTGCACTTTGCGGGTGCTACTTTTTTTCATGTTTAGAATAATGTTTGGTCTAAACGAACAATCGTCCAGTTTTGGCAAGACAACGAGCACACGCTGACGAGGGCCACGTGTTGACTTAGCCGCCCTGTTCCCGCCTCGCGTTGTGAGCATCGGCGGCCGGGCCTGGCATTCCGCGTTGAACACACCCGCACATTCCAGCGGCTCGCCCGCCAGCCGCGGCGCGGCGCGGCGCGGCGCGGGGCCATTAGGACAACGAGAGGCCTTCGCGACGTGGCGAAACACCACCGCCCCCCACCCCGGCCGTCTAATGCTAACGCTCGCGGGCGCGCGGATAAACTATTAGCGGCGCCTCTCCGCGGCGGCCGCCAGCGCTCGCCCAGGGATAATCGAGGGGGGCGGGGCGCCGCGCGGCTTCGGCTCCCAAGGCGCGCGCGCGCTCGCGGACGGCGGCGGCGGCGGCGGCCGAGGCGCGGAGGCGGAGATAGAGGCGGCGGAGATAGAGGCGGCGGAGATAGAGGCGGCGGAGACGGAGGCGGCGGAGATAGAGGCGGCGGAGACGGAGGCGGCGGCCGAGGTGCGGAGGCGGAGATAGAGGCGGCGAAGGCGGAGGAGGAGGCGGAGGCGGAGGAGGAGGAGGAGGAGGTGGAGGAGGAGGCGGAGGAGGAGGCGGAGGAGGAGGCGGAGAAGGAGGAGGCGGAGAAGGAAGAGGCGGAGGAGGAGGAGGCGGAGGAGGAGGCGGAGGAGGAGGCGGAGAAGGAGGAGGAGGAGCAGGCGGAGGAGGTGGAGGAGGAGGAGGAGGAGGAGGCGGAGGCGGCGGAGGAGAAGGCGGAGGAGGAGGAAGTGGCGGCGGTGGTGACCGAGGCGCGGAGTCGGAGGCGGCGGAGGCGGTGGAGGCGCGGAGGCGAAGGCGGCGGGGACTGCGAAGGAGGCGGAGGCGGAGGAGGAGGTGGAGGCGGCGGCGGTGGCGGCCGAGGCGCGGCGGTGAAAGTGGAGGCAGTGTCGGTGTCGGTGGTGGCGGCGGGGGCGAGGGCGGGGGCGGCGAAGTTGTTGGCGGGGGTGGTGGCGGTGGAGGTGGCGGAGGCGGTGGTGGTGTGGTGGAGGTGATGGTCGCAGCAGCGGAGGTGGAGGCGACGGCGATGGCGGAGGCGGCGCCGTGGCATCGGCACGCGAGCGGGCGAGCGCGCCCCCGCCCCCTGTCGCACCCCCACCCCCACTCACCTTCAGCGCCTTCGTCACCTCACCGCCTCCTCCACACGCAGCGCGCGCCGTTGAGGGATTTCAAATTACATCTCGGCGCAGCGCCCAGCAGGCACACGGCCCCAGCCTCACTCTCTTAGTTCCGCTCGGTGAACTTTGGCACGCACATGCAACACGGTTCTCTGATACGTGGCGCACAAAAGTACATCCTCGAAAGGAAGAATCTGAAATAGCTGCTGAAGAAAGAGACAAAATATGCATTTTAATCATTGTCGACATATTGCTTATCTCGTATGAAACTGATAACGAAAAATCTCTTAAAAATGAATCAGCTTCGTCATGTGTCACATCAATAAGAAGGCGCGTTATTTTATAAATTATCTTTAAATGCAGTGGTAAATCGATACAAATCGCGTATTAAGGGCATGAACGTTTGATGCCGTAGAAAAATTACAAGACACGCCAGTTTTGATCTTGTGTTCTGTTGCAACGAAGAAATCACAGAATAATTCTTATAAGAATGAATTCGTCTTCAGTTTAAAATAATTTGCATTTTCTAAATTAATCAATATTCAATACAGAAGAGTATTAATGACGAACGTTCCTTCCGACTGGAGAATACATTTTTCAACTGATTCCATTTTATGAATAAATAGTGCATCGCCGTTAACGCCTCGAACTGGTTTGACGCACTTAGCACAAAATGGCGTTGCTGAATATGCGATGAAAGGTGTGGTGGCCGCCTCCCCCTAGCGGCAGGTGGACACTGGAGACTGCCGGAACGCGAGAGGGGCGGCCAAACCGCCGCCGCCGCGCCCGGGGTGGGCGTGCAAAACTAATAGCGTTGGCACCTGGCACCACGCCGCGCCGCCAAGAGATTTTAAATTACATCCTCCTGAGCCGCCGCTGCCGCCGCCGCCGCCACCGCTCCACACCGACTGTTCCAAAGATCCCACAGGCGTCTCAGAATAAATGTTACAAGGCATGTATAGGGGGAAAATGAGAAGTTTTTGCCATTCAGTACATTGTGGGAAATTTCGTATAACGAAACAATACATGTGATTTCCCTTTGAATTTTAGACAACTCTATCTGCAGGTCACGAAGTGTCGCCGTCAAGGATATGTTATGTACCTGCCGAACATGTGTGCATGTGCGAGTCGAATTTCAATCAGGAGCAAATATCGCATGCAAGTATGCATACAACTCCGAAAATGGATTTTCCCACTATATATTCATTGGCAAAAAGGTATCATTTTCGACGCTTATACAACTAGAAGTTTGTAACATTTATTCTGAGACATTCTATTTGCTACTGTTCAACCTAGTCGCGTTGACGCAACCCCTCATTCATACATCCGGGTTTGGGGAGAAATTAAATGTATTTATTCACGCGAAAATTGCCCTTAGAAAGTAAAATATTGCACCAATCAGAAAGCATTTGACCCCGCCGAATACAGAAAGTTATTTTTAAATTTATTGTTTTATTTGTTGTTGTTGTTGTTGTTGTTGTTGTTGTTGTTGTTGTTGTATTTTCATGCCATAATCCTTAAAGGATAATAGCAAGTGTTTTTGGATAAATTTAATAAAGAAAAAATATCTTGAAACATTTGCAGCATGCTTCACCAAAAATAATCCCGATCTTGGGTGTGATATGTTTCCTTCCATTAACAATCATAGTTTGCTAATATTCCATTATCTAGTAAGTTTATGGAAAGAAAATATTAATACCGAAATACATAATTTTCATAATATTTGTTTCATGACTCGTGAATAACGAAATGAACTCAATATCACCGACAGGTCAAGAATGGACATAATATAATTTTCATAAATGGTGTTTCTCTTTTAGTAGATGCTTTTATGTGAAAGTACAAACTATTCGACTCCGAAGAAATGAGAGCCACAAACTGAATCGATGTACTTTTGAGCATTTTGGTTTTTCCTTGATCATATTTCAGTTATTTAAATTCTCTTCGTTTTTGCACTCTCTATTCCCAAATGCAGTTTCCCCTCTCATTATTTATCAGCATCAATAGCTTATTTAAAAATTATTTTCTAGACTTCAGTGTATAATTGAATCGTTTGGTGCAGAAACCCCTCATGTCCTCTCTCCACGATTTTCAGAAGGAAAACTGAATTGCTTTACACCCAATTCCAGATATACATACACACATATATACACAGGTGGGTCACGTAACTTTAGCACCTCCTGCAGTTTTTGAATGGTTAAAGTTATTCCAATGCAGTTTTCATGGAAGTGCATGAAGGAATGGAGCAAATTGATGCATGTATTCATTTCTATTTATCACTTGTATTTTACGAGAGATTGAGGAATCTTCGTTGTTGTTTTTTTCAAATGGAACTATACATAATTTTTAATTTATCAAGATGAGCGTAAAAAGACAATTCGAATGATATACATATTGTCTTATGTTAGATAAAAATTTCTTTGAGTAATTTTGACTTTTTTGCGACTCGCGTTTAACGGTTATGTTGAACGTAACAGTTCGACACATAAGGTCACGCAGCTCTCCCCCTGCTAGCGCGTGCTCGGGAAAGGAAATCTGAGCACAAATATGTATATGTGTAAATATATATATATATATATATATATATATATATATATATATATATATATATATATATATATATATATATATAGTGACGAATGCGCGTGCCGACGTCCGTCCCACACGCCCAAGCAACACGTAGACGACGGCTGTAGACGTGGTGAGCGAGCGCGGCGCCATTCAAAAGGGGCGCGTCTCGAACGCAAAATTAGCAGCAACTTGTTTGGATTTCCTCTCGACACCCAAAAATATCCCACTGCCCTAAGGTATCACAAAACTCGCAAGAGCATGATATCTGCGAATTCCCGACAGGCACCTAGGAATTGCTGGGCGGGGATGTTCGTCAGAATACACACACACACACTATATATATACATATATATATATATATATATATATATATATATATATATATATATATATATAGAGAGAGAGAGAGAGAGAGAGAGAGAGAGAGAGACTCCAACATATCTCAAAATATGCAAAAATGGGCCTGTACGAAGCGATTCAATTATTATGAATTCTTCATCCCAGCAAAAACCGCTGGAAATAAACCGCCGCGTCAAGTCCTCTGCACTGGACTGGCGTCGGCCGCTGGAGGGGAGCAGATGCGTTGGCCGCCTAGAGGCACGAGAGATCCCAGCGCGCTCGACCCGTGCGTGTGGACGCGCTCGGTGCACGTGTGTCTGCTTCCACTCGGCGCAGGACGAGGCGCCCGGCGGCAATCACATCGCACGGAACGTCCACTCACTGCAATCTCTGAGAGTTACCCAGATAATGCGCTTCGAAAATACTGGTCACGTTGGCCACGACTCAAGTACGTAAGTTGCAAGGATTTCAGTGCGGATTAGCCACATTGAGAATGAAAAAGTGATATATCAATGAAACGGTAAAATAACTGAACAAAATGAATGAATCTAAAGAGTTGCACATACATTTGTCGACATATATTTGAGGATAATTTTTTTTCTCTGAGGTATTGCAAGTGTTTTGTAATTTTAGTTCTCTGCGTAATGTATTGAATAGAAGATGCTATTCAATGTCAATATTAACGAGTATGGGAAAGGGTAAGAGAATATTTGATAACCGTTAGGAAGCAAAAGTGTATTAAAGCACAATAATCTTGAGCATCCATTTCTGACGACCCAAATAAACGAGCAAGGCAGCATAAGAGTACGTTCTCGGAAATAGCCGTTCATTACGTCTCGAAGAATCATCTACCACACCAGGAAATCCCTAACAAGCCGAAATGAACCCGTTCCCTCAGAAACTACCTGTTTGCATGTAATCAACAACGGCTCGAAATTACACAACGCAACACCACCGAGATGATTCGCCGGGTAAACATAATATCGTTCTCCGCGATACATTTATCCACGGGGAGGGGAGCGCACGCGAAAGCGCTGCGCGGAGCCCTGTAATTAACCTCAATTAATAGCGAGCGCCCGCGGACGCGCCTCGCATGAGTTATGAGGACTCGCGGGCAGCCATTCGTCTTGGCGGCGGCGCGCACACGAGCGCCCAGGGGAACGCGCGATATTCGATCTATCGATCAGCGCGTTTCGAGAGGCGGGGCAAGCAGCCGCAGAGGTGGTGGTGGCGGAGGACGAGACCCCAAAGTGGAGAGCAGAGAGCGGAATGGTCTTATGAAAGAGGTGAGCGCTCTGACCGGCGAATGAGTTGGTTTGGTTGGTTAGTGATTTCGGGCGTGTCAACAGCCTAGGTCATTCGTCCCGTAAGTGTAGTGCTTATTTTTCCTCGGGCGGCGATCCTCCTCCGCTGGATGGCGAGATCCGGCGCTGACCTACCGTGGCTAGCGGGGTTTCCCCCTAACGAGGACTCTCCTATCAGCGGGGCACCGCCCCAGCCGGGACAAGCTCTAAGCTCCCGATCAGTCTCCCGGAATATGTGGTAGTGTAGTGCATGTTAGTGTGAGTGTGTGTTTGTATGGGGAGATGATAGGACAAGGAAGAGGAAGGAAAGATCGCGCGCGTTCCGTGGCCCGTTTGTTAGGGTACTGCTCCAGCATTCGCCTTCGGAGAATGAGATGGGAAGCCTCCTCGTAGGGAGAGATCGCCCACCCTGGAGGCTTCCTGAAAAATATCACCATTTTATTCGACACGTTTGAAGGGTAAAATGTAGCGGAGTCCGACAACAAAGTCTTAGGCAGAGAAAGGAATAATAGGTAAATATCGTCGGAGGGGTGGATTGATTTATTGACTGATTATAGTGTTTCTGGATGCGTCAACAAGTAAGGTCGTTAATGCTGTACGTGTGGTGCATGTTTTCCTCTTGGGATGTGGCGGTGTTCTTCCCCCACTGGGTGATGTGACTCAGCGCCGTTCTACACTTCGCAAGCGAAGTTTTCCACAACTAAGTATCCCCAACCATCAACGCACCGTCCCAGCCGGGACAAGCTCTAAGCTCCGGACATGTGGTGTAGTGTCGGGTAGATATGTATAAGTGAGGGGGCGAGAATAGCACAAGGTAGGAAACATCTCCCGCGGCCCGTGCCCGTTTGTTAGGGTAGTGCTCCGACATTCGCCTGGTGTTCATCGAAAAAACAAACATGGAAAACTCCCGTTCAGAGTAGCTGATCACTAGAATTCTCAAGACAGCGGCTGAACCTGAGCTAGCTATGTAGGTAGTGTCGAAAATCCTGCCACCGACGGGAGTGGAAGGCAAGGACCTCCTGGTCAGAGACGCTGCAGTGACATCAGTTAATGCCCTGAGACTACTAAGCCTGTGGGAGAGGTGGGGCGGCAGGGAGAGGTGACCATGCCACGCCCCCTTCCGTGCAGTGATCAGCCCCCCGAGGGGGCGGCGGCGGCGGACACCTCCGCGCGGGCGGCGTCCCCGGGCGCCAGGCGACGTTCGAAAAAGTTAATTAATTGCTCTGAAGCACCGCCGTGCGCGCTTTTTGTACGCAAGGGGCCGGTGTCAGCGATAACAGTACGGCCTGTAATAAGACAATTAATCACCAGGAAATTGAGGGCACTTGGCAGGCACTGGGGACGGCCCCGCCGCCGCCCCCGCCACCCCCGCCGCCCCCGCCTCCCCCGCCGCTCCCGCCGCTCCCGCCGCCCCCGCCGCCCCCGCCGCCCCCGCCGCCCCCGCCGCCCCCGCCGCCCCCGCCGCCTCCGCCGCCGTCCCCGCCGCCCCCGTTGCCCACACTATCCCCGCCATCCCCACCGCCCATACCACCTCCGCCGCCCCCGCCGTCCCCGCCGCCGCCCCCACCGCGGATTTGTCATGGGTTAATTAGCATGAGAGCGGACGCAAACGTGCGGAAAAGCGAATCGACGGCGCGGAGGGGCGGGGCGGGGCAGGGCGGGCAGCGTGGGCCGCACCCCGCGTTGCAGCCCGGGCCGGGCGGAAGCAGCTCGGGCCAGCGGCGGCCAACCGTGCGCTCGGAAACGATGAAGCTTCTTTTCCACACAATGGCGCTCGACAGCGGCTTCGATTGAGTCGTACTTTTTTCCCGCTCTTCATTCTCAAGCGGCGTTTTCTGGCGCGATTCTCTGCACCACTTCAATGCCTTGCGTTACTGAAACTTTGGGAATTGCATTCGTTTTCGTGCTACAAACGTTTACGGTAAAGCGTCATGGTATTAGTACGAGTTTATTTTTATAGCAGAAAGTATTAATTATCTTGCGGAAAGGTTTTATCAAAGTTTAGTCACAAGAATTATGATTTTGTTTGTTCAATGATTGTTTCCCATCGTTGTTCAAATAGTTCTAATTATCAATGTGTAAGTCAGGATTGATATGAATTATATTAGGAAGAAAATTATTTTATAGGAGCTACAAAAGGAAAATTTTTAGTGATATTAACTTACTAAATATGTAGTAATATTTTCTGTTGTTTTTTCTAGCTAAAATTCTTTTTAAGTACTACATTTGTATATACATTAATTCGCAATTATTAAATAGAACTATACATTTATAATATAGTGCGCCAGTAAAGTCTCTCCGAAGTGACACCATTGCCTGGTGAAAGTGCAACAGAAATAATGTTGTAAACACAAATTGCAGCTTGTAACAAATGAAAACATAAATTGCATACTCATCACAATCATAATAGACGCTGGAAATATTGTCCCTCTCACTTGTTTCCCAGCGATGTGATTGTTAAGGACATAAATGCAATTTTTAATATGAGCCCCTGATTCAGTTCGGCGCGGAGAGACTTTCCTGGAGGACTGTATTATTATTGGTAGGTAACATTAAGTATCTTTGATTGAATATGTAATTGACTCACATTTCTAACAAAAGGAATCTAAGATTGTGAATGTCGGCACAATATGAAACGACGTACTTCTGTATAAACAATCATTACAGGCTGGCATGTGATATATCATAATCTGTTTTCGGAACACCGGGGTAAGAACATCAAGCATCAAGCTAACGTAGAGTCTATTTAGCTGCCATCTCGTTTGAAAATAATATCCATTTATGGAGTGAAGCGGACGAACAGCTTTATGAATCTGCGTGTTGAGTGCAATAAAATTCCTCAACGAGCGTTTAAAAACGATTTACGCGCCTAACGGTTCTCGTTTGCCTCTCACGGCCGCGGGCATTTCCCACATAACCAATCCCTCCGCTACCAGTTCTTCCGAAAAGGGGCTGGGAAATAAAACGCTTTCCCCCCGGCGCGCTCGTTGCCGGAAAAAGGGCGGCGGTGACGCCTCTAAATATGGGGGCCGCGCGTTTGTTAAGGCGCTGCGCCGTGCGAACTCCGTTGGGGCGAAGAAGTGTGGAATGAAGTTCCGGACGGGACCGACACAAAACACACGCCCCGAGACGGCCACTCGCAACGCTCGAAATTAATCACCCGTCTGTCGGTTGGTCGGTGGCGAAGGTGATGGAGGCGAGGAGGTGGAGAGGCAAGAAGTCTGCGGAGGAAATTGCGGCTGAGAACATAGTGCTGTTAAGTTGCGTCTACAAAGGGTTATGGAAACGACAATGGGCAAACTATTTCCGCAAGAAAAGAGAAAGAAAAAAACTTAATAGAGTAGAGGAATGTCAAATTTCAAAACATAAAAAATTGATATAAAACGGATCAAAAAATGCAATTAATAACCTGGCATTAAAGGAAAATAGGGTAAAATCTAGAAACAAGTACTAACGAGATATTGTGAGTTTTATTTTTAATCATTGGCACTAGTACAGATTTTAATCATTAGCGGTAAGCCCTTATAAGACGAAAACAATCAACAATCATTGGAAAAAGAAAGACTGACATTTGATGAGAAAGAAAAAAAGGAATAATAAGAACAAGAAGAAACTCAAAATTTTTGGAAAGAGTTAAAGATTAATAGAACAAATACACGCAGTTTACCGAGATAAGGATAAAAGTGAGAAAAGAGGAATAGAAAAACCGGAAGAAAGGCGAAGCAATTGTACGGGTGCAATCAAAAAGGGCGAGGCGGGCAGGGATTTGGAGGGCGAGAACGGCGACGGAGGGTGGGACGGGCGATGGAGGGTGGGAGGGGCGACGGAGGGTGGGAAAAGCGATGGTGGGCGGGAAGGGTGATGATGGGCGGGAAGGGCGACGGAGGGCGGGAGGAGCGATGGAGCTGGGGAGGGGGCGATGGAGGGCGGGCGGGGTGACAGAGGGGGGCCGGGGCGATGGTGGGCGAGCAGGGAAATGGAGGGCGGGCGGTGCGATGGGAGAGTGGGCGGGATGGTGGCGGCCGGGCGGGGCATTTGGCGGACGGGCGGGACGATGGTGGTCGGGCGGGGCGATGTAGGGCGGGCGGGATGACGAAAGGCGGTTGCGGCGACGAAGGGCGGGCGGGGGCGACGGAGGGCGTGCGCGCCGCGGGGTGACGGACAAGCGCTGCCCAGACTTCCGTCAGAGCTCGCCGCGCTTATGATGTAGCGTCCCCAGCGGACAATGCGCGGCCGCACGCCACCATTCATCATTGTCATCGGCCGCCGCTCGGATAACAGATGGCGCCGCCTCCGCGGCGCGGCGCGGCGCGTCCCCCGAGTCAATTAAAACAAGCGACAAGTCCGGCTGGACGCCGCCGCCGCCGCGCCGGTGGCTGCTCCTCACACTCCCTCGCCCCGGGGCACAGAGGCACACGCCCACCACCTCCTGGAGCTGGTGGGCGGCTTTTCATTTCTACGTTACTACGGTTTAGTTACGACAAGGTTGCATCTATGGAAACTACGTTTATTGGGCCACTTTATGGTATTTTTTTTTAATTCAAAAGGATCTCTTGGACATTTAGAGTCCTTAAATGTAAAATGTCCTTTAAGATGTGCTGAAGGGAACTCAAAACAAAAACAGAAAGAAACAACAACTGACACACGAAAATCAAAGGTTAAGGGTTTCATAAAAAAAGAAAATATTTTCTTCCCAATGTTACAGAGTACAATCAATGAACTAGAAAAATATTAGTTTCCAAATTTAAAACACGGGGGATCACGGTTCTATTATCGTTGTCCAGAACACACTCTACTTCTCTGGGAAGGGTGTTAGTCGTAAAGTTCCAAAGCTTATGAAAGATACGTGACAGATATAGAAACCTGTCAACCTACCCCTTGCGTCAATCAGCCCCCGACTAAAACTTTATAGCCAACGTCAATTGATTATATTTGTTCTTTTTCTGGTTACAGTTCCCACCTTCGTCCTTCGACTGTAAAACCAATGCAGTTTACAATGTTATATCGTTTATGTTTCAAAATTGCTTATTATTAATGATTACAAATAAATTATCTTCTAAGAAACATTCAGCTAACATGATTATTAGAAGGGTTTCCTGACCTCTTGATGTAAAGGTGAATCAATTAAGCCTGTGAATCGAATGTAGATTATCATCACACCTATGATAACAATTGTTGATACAATGTTGGCTCATAAAGTATGCATATTTATTTAAATATAACACACGTATACGAAATACATCCGAAAATAATCACTGGGAAGTAAATGATATTTTATTTGAGTGAGAGTTTTTTAAGAGAGAATCTGGTGTTTTGTTCTAGTGTATTTAAAAATATGATGACAAGAAGAGCACACTTTCCTTCGTTGCAAGTAGATTAGATCTACAATCTGATTTCAATACAGTATATCTGATATCTGCTATCCATATTATCAGTGCCTTCAGTAATGGGGAACTTGTTACATCTTGTTGTATATGTTTTTCTTTATTTAATAACTTTTTGGGCCTTTAAGACAGATTCCTCTGTACATCAGAGTTTGAACAATTCAATTAATATTCGGGTTAAAAAGAAAAAAGTGTATTAGTAATGACTGGCCAACCATTAAGTCAGAAACGGTAATATGAATTTGATAAGTTTTATTTGCTCTAACATTTGGAAGACTATATTGTTTTCACAACAAATTGTTTGTCAAGTAATTCAGACTCCAGGCAGTGTTGTTTACAACTTCATATCCTTCTACAAATCGATACGAAAAATTGTTAAATTGCAAAGTAAATTTTGCTTTAAATTCATACTCAATCTCTTTAAAAAATTTACCAAGATTGTTGTTGAAAAATTATTATTAAGCTGTTTGATAGGCTTTTCGAGGGTAATACTTGTGAATAGGTAAACATCTCCCAACATGTTCGTGTATTCGAAAACTATAAGTGTGAATCGTAAAAGACAGTTCATCTGGTAGGGTTCATTTGCCAATTAAATATCTTCCACCAGCGGGGCACCGCCCCAACAGGGACAAGCTCTTAGCCCCTGACTGGTCTCCTGACGTGTGCGGTAATGTGGTGCATGTTAGTGTCATGTCAGTAAGGGATAATAGCAGGGCAAGAAATAGGAAGGAAAGAACGCCTACGGTCCATGGCGCTTTTATTAGGGTACTGCTCCGGCATTCGCCTGGTGTTGATCGGAGAAACCATGGGAAACTACCGATTAGGGCAGCCGGGCGCGAGAATTATCTTCCAGACAGCGAGTGAATTCGACCTAGCTATCTCGTTAGTGTCTTAATTCCTGCCACCGTCGGGTCCAGAACTCCCCGCTCAGAGGCACCGCAGTGACATTAGATGATTCCCTGAGTCACCAAAGCCGGCCGTTGAGAGTTGGGCGTTTCCCACAAAAGTTATCACAATTTGTTTTGTCGTTAAAGTAAACCCTCGTCGTCCGCCATCCCGCATGCAATGAAGCGGCGACATCAACCGCTGCGCTGTGCGCGGGGTTCAAACGCGCGTTCGCCGCTTTCATCCGCCGCCGCGCTAATGAAGAGCGCGCACGCGACGGCGGCGCGCGACGGACGGCGCATCCGCGGGCGGCGCCGTCCAACGGGCGGGCGGCGGCCCCGATGCGTCATCCGGATCTCGCGGCGAGGGGACGAGCCCCGTCCCTTCCAAACGGTCCCATCCTTCACGCGCGGCCCGCGCCCGCGGCGCCGCCGCCCCACAATAAATATCGGAGGACGCGTCCCCAGGGAGTAAGTTACCTCGTTGAGATAATTGAGAATCAATGCAGAGATACCGCGATTTAAGTTATTGCTGTCACTGTATATGGCTTGTTTCCAGCTGCCCTGCGTGATGTAATTATTCTTTGGGATGTGAAAGGTGGAGAGGAGGCAAGTAATCTGCGCCATTGCATGCCCAAGGGCACGAGATAGCACGGCGATCACACAAGGAGCGCAGCATTGTTTCTGCTATTAAAATTGAATACCTGCCTGGAAGAACGTGCCTCGTAACACCTATTGAAAATGGAACACTTTTCCATTTTGTCATATTGTCATTTTTTTCTTCCGAAACGGTAATAATACAACACAATGTGAGCTTGTTCGCATAAATTTTTGAACTGCGCCAAAACGGCAGGAAGCAACAGAAGCTGCGTTTTACGAGGAACATTCTTCCAGGCAGTTTTTCACTTATATCCGAATATAGTATCGATGAGCTATAAGTATCCACGAATGTTGTAATAGTCGTGTCAAACTCACACTAAAACGCATTGATTTCAAAAAGTAAATTGTATAGTGCCGAGGGTTCTTAACCATTATTTTTATGTTGAAATTAAAGTAGTTAAGTAGTTGTGTTTTGGTGTAAATGAATATAATTTGAATGTAAAGTGACGTGTAATGTACTACATGAATGTAGGCGAGTAAATATAAATGTATATGCATGTAAATATGACTTGCATAAATGTTACTGATTTAAATACTGAAGTGAATGCAATGAACTCTCGAAAATGCATCGTCCTCCGCTTGTTTCTGATATCAAAGGATAATAAAATATGGTAACTCTTTAGTATAAATTTTTGGATTTCATACATTGCTTTATAATTATTTCAGTGATTAGTCATTATTGCGCTGGAATATATCTCTGTAAATTCCAGCATTTTTTTATCAATAAATATCAAATACTCAATGACACATTTTGGCCGTAAGTGATAACGATATTATCAACAAAATTGCATTTTCCCCTTCTATTAATTTTCTTTTTTCATGGAAGTTTCTAAAACATCGTAATATTTAAATGCATCAAAAATATTATAGAGCTTTCAATATTTCCTCATTTCCTAATCCCGGTCAACTCTGAGTATGCTACGTAACTCCAGGACTTTCATTCCGCTTAACTTGAGTTGTGGTCGAGCAGAACCAAACACTACATACAGACATACTGCATAAGAAAATACGTTAATTTTAGAATAAATAGAGTTCATTCAGTTACAATGAACACAGAATAACATACTTAATAAAATATTTGGAGTATTAGCAACAATGCATCGAAAACAAGACGACATAAAATGATGCCCAATAACATGATCATATTTCGGGTGAAATATTTTATAGGTGCTAAAATAAATGTAGAAAATGTAACGTTTCTGCGAACTGTAAAAATGTAATATATTTCTCCATTTGAATCGTACAACTTCTCTGTACGAAAATGTAACGTCCCCCAGAAGAAAAAGAATCTCCGTTCGCCAAAAGCAGGGAGAGTTGCGGTGTCAACAACGGCGACGTCGCGTCTGCGTCGACTCGTCGCGTCGGCTGCACGTGACGTGACGGGCAGCGCGGGAAAGCGGCAACGCGGGCCACGGCGCAGCGCTGCGGCTCGCCTCGGCTCGGCTCGGCGCAGCTATTGGTCGGCATGACGCAGCGACATGGACGCCTATTCTTGCCCGCATTCCGGCGCGCATTGTCGGAGCGGCCGGGTGACAGCTCCCGACGCGCGGCCGCCGCGACACGGCCGCATTCCGCCTCCCCCACCATCACCCCCCTCACCCCCACACCGTATCATCCCCATCCGCGCGTTTAGACCACGTCGCTTCGCCATAAACGTCACTTCGTCTGCGGCACCCATCACAAACGTCACTTCGTCACCGTTAAGATCTCATTAACAATGAGAGTGTATTTCGCCCTGAAGAAGCCCCAGTATGGCAGACGAAACGTTGGTACCTGTACCTAGGACGCGGGGTCTCCCGGACTGCGTAATATATACTCATTAACTTTTTTTATTTCTACTATTTATTTTACTCTACATACTATTTATTATAGTAATGGGCGTAATTCTATAAATTCGCTCATCCAAACTATTTCAATTGGAATGTCCAATACTCATGAATACGAAAAAACAAGCATTGGCAGAAAACCGCAGTTTTATGCTGAATGAGTTTAAAAGAGAAGTCAATCACATTTCTAAGAAACACAGCAAATTGCCATATTTACAACTTATTTCTTGCGCAGCATAGGGCCATTACCATAAAGGAATGATTATAATTCCAATGTGGAAGATAACAACTGAAACTGTAATTTTGAAAAAAACCAATACTTAAAAAATATCCGGACATGCCTCGAAACGTTTTTATAAAAAACTCACTAAAGTTAGTTTTTCTTTCAATTTATTTATCTCGAAAAAATTATAGATAGGCATTGTCTCTAGATTAATTACCGGTGATAAGCGTTGGGAGTAAAAATTCCGTATAAATAATAGTTTGCACTTTTCCTGTGTTTTTTAACAATCAATTCCAGCACATTTGGTATATTCGGTTTCATTAAAGATTTTTTTAAATATTACTCTGTTTATTGAGAAGCTTACGAACGCTGGAAAATTTTGATTCATTTTAGGAATACTAGTAATAAATTGTTTTAATGTACTTAAGTAATTAATTTTTATATCTTGTTTACATGTATTAAAACTGAACTGTTCCCTATTTGTTTTCGGTATTTTGAAATTATTACTCAGAGATCATATTTTGTGACAAATGAAAAGAGCATAGAATGTTTTTTTTAAGGATACACTTTCAGGCTCTGGTACCAATAATGAAGTTGTACCCATTACAAAAGCGTCAAGGCCATCACGAGCCTTTTTGCAACTGCATACATCGAAATTACAGCGCGTGTGCACAGAGGGCAAGCACAACATAGAGCAACTTGACACAATCGTCCATTTGCACCGCCAGCCCAAGAGGAGTAAACAAACGAGCCCGCAGCGCCTGCGGGGCAGCCGCCTCGCGCCGCCGCCGCCAGAGTTCTCAGGACACGGAGCGGGTAACGACTGGGCGACCATCAAGCGCGTCCGCCCCAGCTCCGCTCCGCTCCCCCCTCTCACGCCCCCGCGCCCGCCCCTCCCAGCCCCGCCCCTCCCAGCCCCGCCCGCCCCGCATCCGCCCCCGCGCCCGCCCCCGCGCCCGCCCCTGCGCCCGCCCCCGCCGCCCCCACCCTTGCCTCCCGCACCGTCCCCGCCACCGCCGCCCTCCCTCTCGCTGTCTCAAATTTGAAAATGATTACCGACCCCGCAGAGCGAGTGCCGAGTCGGCGGAGAGCGAGACGAGAAGGGAGACGAAGGAGCCGCCGACAGAGAAAGGAAGGGCGCAGTGGACAGATTAGGAAATGATGGAAGTGATGGGCGGTCGACTCGGTCGGCAGGAGAAACAAGAATTAGGAAACTTAATGAAAGATAAATTATTAAAAAGAACATATAAATTATTGAAGTTTGAGAGATATGTATAAATACGCTAATTCAAAATTGCTATCAGCGTTTGTGAACAAATGAGATATTAATATTTACATATCTACTATTCTTTTAGTGTAGTGATATTTGTAATATTTAGGGTGTAGGAATTGAAAAAAAATTAAATTATAATATTTTACCACACGTGAAGTAGTTAATGTTCAAATATCCTTTTTAATTACCATTATTGTATTATTTATTATTTTGGGAATGACTATCCGACTATTCGAGGGCTGGAAATTCTTCAAGAAACTCACCCATGAAGGTTGCAGTGTAAATATATAATTCAAGAAAAGTATTCAACATAATTACTTCATGTAACAAATGACCGCCGCCTCGTAAAAGGGAATACTTTTATTGGTGAAAGCCAAGGCATTGTACATTCACGATGAAGCCATTGTAATTATCCACATGCAGCCTCATAACGTCAGTTATTACCCCAAGCAATTTTTATTCGAACAGTAATAATTCTATTGAAGAAATTACTCTGGAACAAGACGTCCTCTTTCCTGTGAGAAATTCCTTCATTAAAGTTCTTCGTTTAATGCTTTAGATTTATGCTACATTTGCACAACACATCAATTTACGATTGAAGGACTCTTTGAAGCAATATAAATCCCATGATTTTCCGCTTTGGACGTACGCCGCAATAAAAATTCTCCCATGTCTCACATACCACAGCATTCTCTGGAAACGTACAAAATGAACTCAACTGTCTGTAGATGATATGGATACTTTATTAGGAATCCTCCATTTGCATACGGCGAGGAGAAAATAATAGCGGTCCGGTGCATTCACGCCGTCATTGGAGTCTTTGATGCAATGAAAAATGTTGTTTCATTACTCTCCTCAAATCCGAGTGAGCAAATTGCAGGTTCTACATTTTATTTATGACACGTACCTGAGGTGAATCCCGCGCGGCGCTGCGCGAGGGAGCCGGGGAGGGGCAGCGAGGTGCTAAAATCATCTCGTCAAGAGGAGCGCGGGCGAGAAGATCCGGCAGCCCCCGCAATGCCCTCCGCGCGGCTGCTCGCGTCAATCCGCTAGGTGCACTTGCCCCTCTTTCAAAGGCTAGGTGCGCTTGCCCCTCTTTCAAAGGCTAGGTGCGCTTGCCCCTCTTTCAAAGGCTAGGTGCGCTTGCCCCTCTTTCAAAGGCTAGGTGCGCTTGCCCCTCTTTCAAAGGCTAGGTGCGCTTGCCCCTCTTTCAAAGGCTAGGTGCGCTTGCCCCTCTTTCAAAGGCTAGGTGCGCTTGCCCCTCTTTCAAAGGCTAGGTGCGCTTGCCCCTCTTTCAAAGGCTAGGTGCGCTTGCCCCTCTTTCAAAGGCTAGGTGCACTTGCCCCTCTTTCAAAGGCTAGATGCGCTTGCCCCTCTTTCAAAGGCTAGGTGCGCTTGCCCTTCTTTCAAAGCTAGGTGCGCTTGCCCCTCTTTCAAAGGCTAGGTGCGCTTGACTCTCTGTTCAAAAGGTAATCTTCTCCCAAAAAGTAGACGCAGTAGCTTAACTTTTAAAAGTTAGGCACCATTGCTTCTCTTTCAAAAGCTATCTGCACTGGTTTATCTTTTAAAAGTTAAGCAGAGTTGCTTCTCTTTCAAAAGTTAGAGGCAATTTATTCTATTATAAAAGCTAGGCGAAGTTGCATCTATTTCAAATGCTAGTCGCGCTTTCTTCTCTTTCAAAAGCTAGACGCAATTACATCTATTTCAAAACCTGTATGCGGTTGCTTCCTTTTCAAAACCTGGGCCGAAGTTGCATCTATTTCAAAAGCTATGCGCACTTGCTTCTCTTCAAACGCTAGGCACAGTCGTTTCTCTTTCAAACGCTAGGTACCGGTAGCGGTAGCTCAGTGCATCAACTGATGTCACTGCAGCGCCTCTAACCGGGAGGTCCTAGGTTCCAGTCCTGACGGCGGCAGGATTTTCGACACTAGCTTTTCAGCTAGGTCGAATTCAGCTGCTGTCTGGAGGAGAATTCTAGCGGCCGGCTGCTCTGATCGGTAGTTTTCCGTGGTTTCTCCGATCAACACCAGGCGAATGCCGGAGCAGTACCCTACCAAACGGGCCGCGGACCGCGCGCGATCTGTCCTTCCTCTTCCTTGTCCTATCCTCTCCCCTTACACACACACTTACACTAACATGCACTACACTACCACATTTCGGGAGACCGGTCGGGAGCTTAGAGCTTGTTCCGGCTGGGGCGGTGCCCCGCTGGTGGGAGAGTCCAGGTTAGGGGGAAACCCCTCTAGCCGACGGTAGGTCGGCGCCGGATCTCGCCATCCAGCCATCTCCCGGGGGAAACATGCACTACACTAACGGGACTAATGACCGAAGTAGTTGACGCGCCCGGAAACATGAAAAAATCAATCAATCAATCAAACGCTAGGCGCAGTTGCTTCTCTTTCAAAATCTAGACACGGTTGCTTTCCTTTCGAAAGTTTGCCACGGTTGTTTCTCTTCTAAGAGCTAAGCCACGAACCATCATTGTAAATGCACCGCAATGCATACAAATTTTCACAGAATTTTTGTCAGTTTGTTTGGTTTTCATAGTTTCCTTCTTCTTTAAATAAATAATAATGGTAATTAACGGTAATTAAATTATAATATTTTATGGTGGTATGAATGTATCTTTGGAAAAGGGTAATCAAATTCGTAAATGATTATTTCCTGTTTTACTTATACTAAAAATATTCTAAGAAGGAGATGAAGGAAATGCAAAAAAAGACAAATTTTGGAATATTTTTGAAATTGTTGGATTGAGTAGGTACGATAGATATTTGGAATTCTTTATGTATTAGAATATTGGGAAACGGAATCCTTCTCCTTTCTGAGAATTTTTTTTGTGCTGCAGAGAACTTAAATTTGATTCTGCATCTCAATGATCCCAAAGCTTTCAAATGATAATGCTTCAACAACAAAAGACATTGCAATGCGATGAGCAAATTGTCGATTTAAATTCGGTTATTAGTTATAATTTAGTACTAAGTGTTGTTGACGAACGTAAAATAAACTGGAATTTTTTTCGCTTTACAAGGGATTGAATAGGCAATTGAAATAGTTTTGAAGTATATTTTTATAATTATTTTTATAAAAATTTAAAAAAATTTCTTTATGGAAAATTTTATTTTGTGGCAAAGGTTGTTTATCCACTGTGTAGTTCATTAAGATTCGGATAATCTGCGATTAGAAGAAAACTTCACTCTACTTTAAAAATATCACACGTTCTCTTTATCAAAAAGAAATTTTTAATCAAGTGATTTTGCACATCATACTTCAGAGATTTATTTCAGAGAGATTTATTTCAATTATTATTTTAACACTGATATATCAAGTATTTACTAAGAAGAGAAAGTGCGGATTTCCTTTATTTGGCATGCACATCTAGTTTTCAATTACTTGCAATCAATTTTCCCCAATCTCCTCACTGAGAGGCAACAAAACTATTCCATTCGTGCTCATTGCTCGCCGACTGCGCAGCCTCGTGGATGAGGCGGTGCGACGGGGAAAGCGACGGCCTTCGGGGGCGCAGCGCGGCGCCTCCCTCTGCGGCGCCCTTTTCTTTTTCCCTTATTTTTATTATTCCGAATAGGGCGCACGACCAGTTTAACAAACCGAAATAGTGTCGTTGCTAGGCATCAGCCTCCGACGAGCGGGAATCGTCCGACTGCATCCCGTGTTTACATTTCCCACACTCTCGCTTCCCAGCTAACTCCTTTTCACTTTGCGTTATTCGAGAAGGCAAAGCTCGACTGGGGAATTGCTCGACTGCATCCCTCAGTTAGTTTTCGCTCACCATCGCTTTCCAGCTAATCCTTTTTCACTTTGCGTTACTCAAGAAGGCAAAGCTCGACTGCATCCCGTCTCGTTTATCCGATCTTTCGGAAGAAGTAAAAATTGTAATTAGGTTTGCATTTATAAGTAGTGAATGAAGATGTTCTCGCACGAAATAATGTTCGAAGATGGCAATACCAAGTTCTTGGTGAAGATGAGAGTTTGATATCAACCTGGGTGCTTTAGTGATTATTCTGAGGAATTTATTTTGAAATGTTTGCAATTTGAGAATATTGCTTTTGAATGCTACGGCCCACTCTGAAGATGCTTCGCTTAGTATTGAACCTATCATCGAATGATAGAAGTGTATTTAGGTATTTAATTGAACAAGTGATGTTTTCTTGAGAATGGGATACAATTGATGGATTCATCTAGTGGCTAGTGTAAGATATTCGATCTCTATGACGAACTGGCTCGTATGACGAACTGTCGAATAATTAGCCAATGCATTTGGAGATACCGGCGGCTGATCGGTATAATGAAGATTAATTTTTTAATTGGAACAATCATTTCATATTACATTTATTGCAAAAGATAATAATTAAATTGATAACTAATAATTGTCTTAGATAAAAGTTTGAAAACTTTTAATAATCAATTACAAAATCACTCCTGTTTGGTAATTCCACATCATTCTTATTAATGAAATAGACTTTTGTGCAATTAAAATGTGTGGTTTGTTTCTGAACACTTGTTTATATTCGTAATATTGAAATTGCAATAGTACAAAAATAATAAAATATAAATCTAATAAAGCATTATTTCAAAATTGTTGATAATATTTTTGTGTAATTGTTATCTTTAAGTCACTTACATGCAATTACACAAAATTCGGGCATTAATATTTCGATGCATAAGTTATTGAGTTCTATACGTATATAGTAGAAACAACATATCATATACACCGCATGCAGGCAAAACTTATTTATAATTTCATACGAAGTGTAAGGAATAAAAATCAAACCAAAACATGAAGATATGTTTTACAAAACAACTTTAATTTGCAAATTATTAATCATAGAAAAACTGAAACTTCTCAAAACTGTAACATACAGGGAAATTTATGATGTAGTGGAATGAACTTCCTAATAACTAAAATTAATTCATAGGAATACACTATTTTCTGTGTATTTCCTTTTTCCTATTACTTTGCATAATGATTATGTTGTATTCTGTATATTATAAAAACGTGTTGAAGAGGTTCGATGAAGCGAACCACTATTTTTAAAGGAGTCGATGCAAGAAAAGGTTAAGAAATCTCTGTCTTAGACAATCCGGTAGAGACTGCTGTTATTTAAAGAAACTCATACGTAAGCTCGTAATTCTGAACATGGAATAACAGTAACGAGGACTATTGAAAACCGAAGTTTTTGTGAGCACAGTGTCGCAAATGCACTTAACGCACTTAAGTCTTAGATAACGATGATGGAGGTTCACTAGAAATCTTGCAGACTCCACAGCACAAAATTCGAAGCGAAATGTCAAATTTGATATTACAGTTTGGTTTTTATTTCGAAAAATTATTTTCCACTTCATTTAATATAATAAATACTTTTCATATGCGTGAAGTGTATGTCAAACACTTTGCAGTTTTCCTCACATCTTTTTTTAGTTTATTTCTATGTGTTCAACAATACATGTTTTTCAGAGGAGTTAATTTTTACCAGATCCTTAACATTTGGTTATAACCTAACTGCGGGTTCCCGTCGGATAACTAAGAAATTCAGTTTTAATAGACATTTTTAGGACAGATAATAGAAAATTATATTTGGGGTTCTTGAAATATGTAATTATAATTTTGATCTATTCACACAATATTAATTTATGGGGGACGAAACCAGTCTCTTGGAAATTTTGATTTTATTCGAAGAGCTAGCTCTCCGGTTTGACCTAGATTGAAATCTTTGGCACTTATTGCAGTTGGAAGTAGATCGAAAAATTGTTGGGCTTGATTTGTTATGAGGTCTGTTATGTTCGGGATTTGCAATTCGTCATGTATTTGCGTGTTTGAAATGAACCATGGTGCTTTTACTATTTTTCGTAGGATTTTGTTTTGAGTAATTTGTAAGTTATTCAGGTTAGTTTTGACGGTATTTCTCCAAATTGGACAAGCATAAGTAAGCGTTGGTCGTATAATCGATGTATAAATTAATTTTCCAGTATTTAAATGCAGATTAGATTTTGTATTGATTATTGGATAGAGTTGTACCATTTTTGCTTTAGTTTTGTTGATCCTCACATCTTGGACACAACTGTAGAGCAGGCGAAGAGGTTTTACAAAAGGATATTTGGCCGAATGGAAGAGCGCGGGCCGCTGCGGCGGCTATCGCACGTCGCTTGGGTGCGGTTCGACTCGTGGCAGTAAGGTGCAGGTGCTAAACATCTCGAAGCGAAGGTAAACTCACACGTATCCCATTTAATGAATCATCCGAATCACTGATTCTTAATAATTCCATATTCCATTATTGTAATTATTTATCCAAAAAGTTCACGTAACAGTTCTATTTACTTGGGCACCAACTTCCCTTTAGATACAAGTCACTAGAAATTAGAAGAAGATGAAGAAGAAGAAGAAGAAGAAGAAGAAGAAGAAGAAGAAGAAGAAGAAGAAGAAGGAGAAGAAGACCTGTTTTGTTGTCAAGGAAGAACAATTTTTACGTGACCTCTAGAGTGACGGCAACTGTAAATTTTGTATCTGAATATTAGAATTTTCTTTAAAATATTTACTAGTAACTAAGTACAAGAAAAAGAAAATGAATCATGTAAAATTTCATCAGGGCAAACGCACGTCATAATTCGCCGTGTATCGACCCACAGAACAACTCCTTTATATTCCACCCTCGTTGCGTCCGTCTGAAACAAGTCGTACGAACACATTACATTCCTCCCTCACCCGCCGAACGCACCGGGTCAAATCTGGAATCGACAGCGGCGCTCGCCCGGGCGCAGGAGCTTATTGGCCGCTCACGCGCCGGGCGGGCGGAGAGGGCGGGCGCGGGGGGCGGGGCGGGGGCGAGCGGAGCACGCGTGGGCGGATGCACGGCCCCGGCAGCCGCCCCCACGCCCGCCCGCAGGTGCTTCACCCCGCGCCGGGCCGCGCCGCGCCGCGGAATGCTCGGGGTCGAGGGCGCGGCGAGGCCGCCGCCGAGCAGATCCGTGTCAGCGCGCGCACGGGAGACGGCTCGCGCGCCGCCGCCGCTCGGTTAATTGCCGAGCAAATAATATTCCGCGGCGGCCACGGCGCGGGCGCGGGCGCGGGCGGCGGAGGCGCTGCGATGACTCGGCCGGCGGCCGTCTTTGTGAGGCGTGACGAGGGAGGAAACGGGAGCGTTACAGCAAGGAAACAACTGAACTGAGACAGAGTGCGGTCTGCGTGAAAACGTGTGTTGTCTTTGATGAGCAGATTGATGAATTGATTAGTGAGTGCGGCCGTGTCATCTGGTATGGGCATTAGTCCCGTAAGTGTAGAGTATATTTCTATCGTGGGAGACGGCGGTTATCTTCGCTCGCTGGATAGTGAGTTCCGGCGCCAGCATACACGTCGGTTAGTTGCGTTTTCCTAGCCAGGTATCTTCCACCAGCGTGGCACCGCTCCAGTCGGGACAAACTCTGATTGGTGTGGTAGTGTAGTGCATGTGTGTGTGTGTGTGTGTGTGTGTGTGTGTAAGGGGTGAGAATAAAACAAGGAAGAGGAAGGGAAGATCTCGTGCGGGCTGAGGCCCGTTTTGTTAGGGACTGCTCCAGCATTTACGTGATAATGACCAGAGAAACCATGGAACCCTACCGATCAGAAGAGCATCCGACCGCTAGGATTCTCTACCACACAGCGGCTGTGTCTTATCTATAGAGCCCATGCCGAACCAATGGCTGGAGGTGGGTAGAAACAATCTTTTACTCCTAGAACAGAGGGGCAGTGAAGGAGGTGGCTCCGAGCTGTAGTGTGGAAACACACGGTTTAATAATCGACACATGCTGCCCGTTACCCGACGGCCCAAGAGCGACCGAATGATTCCCTGGCGAAGGCTTCCTCCCCGCACCGGGATAACTTTTCGACTTGACAAATTATCCCACGCGAGAGAGCGAGGGCTCCGCGAGAAAAGAGAGGAGGAAGCGAGGGGCGAAACGGAGAACGTCCCTCCTCAAACAGGTCCACGGGCGGCGGAGGCAGCGGCAACAGATGTAGGCTGCCGGGCGCGAAGGGAAAGGCAGCCGAGGAGCAGCAGACCGGCGCAGCATCCTCTCCTTAAAACGTCATCAATCATTTCGGGTTAGAAGAGTGCGCGCGAGCGAGGGAGGAGTGTAACATTTTCTTCTCACAGTATTCACACTCGCTGCCCGCGCCCCGCTCGCGCGTCGGCGCGCCTCACGCCCGCCCCGGCCGCTCTCCCACTCCACCTCCGCGCTGGTTGGGAACACATGTACGCTACACGCGGTCCCGCGCCGCCCCCGCGCCGTCCTCGCCACGCCATCCCGCTTGCGCCTCCGCGCCGCCCCCGCGCCGCCCCCGCGCCGCCCCCGCGCCGCCCCCGCGCCGCCCCCGCGCCGCCCCCGCGCCGCCCCCGCGCCGCCCCCGCGCCGCCCCCGCGCCGCCCCCGCGCCGCCCCCGCGCCACCCCCGCGCGGCCTCCGCGGCGCACCCGCGCCGCCCCCGCGCCGCGCCACACCACCCCGCCCGCGATGCCCCCGCGCTGCCCGCTCCGCCCCCACGCCGTCCCCCCGTCGTCCACGCATCGCACCACCCTGCGCCGCGCCGCGTTCGTCGCCCGGCGCGTGACGCAGCACCGGCCTCTGCGCCTCTCCGCGCCGCTGATTACGAAGGGCCTCCAGCGCCTCCAGCGCAGCGCCACGCCGAGCGCCCTGCGGACGGCGCGAGTGCTAAGCTCAAGCGCTGATGGCGGACGGTGTAGAAGCGCCTGCGCCGGGAACTGATTCGGCTGCTTTTGATGGGAACACGAACATCAATAGCCGTTTCATACTGTTTGAAAACTACAACCCTAAGAAAGACCGAAATTACAAGCTATTTGGTAGTTATGCAACAAATTCTAAATTAACATTTTAATCTCTTCGGAGTCAATTGGAAACGAATGAGGAAATTATTATTATTATTATTATTATTATTATTATTATTATTATTATTATTATTATTATTATTATTATAATATTGATATTACGAAATAAAAATAGTACATATCTTATAGAGTATGATCGACTCTGCCATTTTCGTGACAATACGAAATATTTTAAAAGGATACGAATACAGCTCAAGAACTATATCTCATAGCAGTAATCGTTCACCAGCTAATTATTTTTTTCGTCATAAATGATGTCTTAGAAAAGAGAAAATAAACTTTGGTAATATAAAGTATATATTTTTCACCCCTCATCCTTGGAAATTACTTCTAACCTTCACTGTTTATTGATTACGAAGAGTTACTGTGCGATACACACGGCAAAATATTCGTAGAACGAAGAAGTCATGGACATTTAAAACAGGGAACTGAAAAGTAAACAAAACATTAGGTCGGCATTAATCAACATAGCTGCCGCTTCGCGGATTGATAATGATTGCTAGAGTATAATCTTGTATGATTCCTCGAATTCGTTCTAAAATAGTATATTATTCAACTAGTTTATAAAGTTAGGCTTTTTTGCATGATGACATATTCTGCAAACGAGCAAAGTTAGGAGTAACTTTTCAAGTTTTTACGAATGTATATGTTATTTTTTTTTCTAACTGCATATAAATTTATAACAGAATCAATATTAATTTTTGGCAACAACTTTATTGTGACGTCACAGGTATTCTGCATCTGTAGGGAAAAACGATGGTTGGCTCTTCGCTTTACCATTACCTGTCCACGATTCTCTCGCTGCAATTGGTTAAATATGTGGTGACGCATTTATTCGTGCAATAAACGGCCAATACGTCATAATATGTGCCATATAATGTCATCTAACGAACAATTTCTTGAGACGGAAAAGGTTGTTTATAATGCTGGAGCACAAAAATAATATATGCTACTCCCACGAAGGTGTCTTTGGCGTAAACATTAAATAAATTATATAAAAGTTGGCGTATTCATTTCAAATACCACACACTGTTTCTATCGTCGCTTCGTCATTTCATTCTTACGCTTAAGTCTCACTTTCTGTACTAGTTTCGTACATAACTATTTTTTATTTTAAAAAAATGATACGTCGTGTACGCAATGTTATGAAAACACAATTCTAGAAGGGAACACGAGTCCACGGTTGCTTTGTGACAGCCTAGCGGCGGCGACGGCGACCGTCGAGACTCCATTTGCGCCTGAGGCCTCAGTCCAGCCGCGCGTTCAAAGGGCTTTTCAAAGCAGGATTACGCTACGCAGAGCGCTGACGTGCGTCATGCCATGAACGCCATTCACGACGCGTTCTCTTGTTCGCATTAAACACATTTCTGTGGTCATTTTACCTCGAAACTGGCAGGCTTGTAAAGGCCGCATTAATTTGCTCGCCAGGAAATGGTGGCATGGAACCATTCCCAGATTAAACCAGACAGTGGACGCGACGCGTAATGACTGTATAAAACAATACGTTTTTGTGCCAATAATAATTTTATTAAAAAAATATACATCATTCTTTTGTTATTTCAAGTCTTCGAAAGAACTCATGGTTCTAATCAATCTTTCCATTTGGTTGCTTTTCAGAACATGTTTATTTCAGCTACGTTCGGTGTTGCTTAACACTGGGTGTATCTGAAATGAATTTCTTTATTAGAGTTCTTCATACCTTTTCCGCCCCTAAAAAAAGCAATATCTTGTACTCACAATTAAACTACTCAACAAATAGTATTAATTCGAAAAATAATTTAATTAAATATATCGCTTCAAATGTATTGCCAAAGATATTTCGTCAACGAAATGTAGAGTATGTGGAGGACGAAGTGTGGGAAATGTGGTTGTGCTTTTGATCATATTTCCGAATCCTGACAATTACAGATTCTCTAGCGTGTTGGCATTGGATTGAATTATTTGTCAGTGACGAGACGTGCAGAATTGATTGATTGATCAATTAATTAATGTTTCCGGGCACGCCAACTGTTGAGGCCATTAATCCCTTTAATGTAGAGAATGCTCTTACGTCTGGCGATGGTGGTGTTCCTCACCCTATGATCCGTCGCCGACGTACACGTCTGCTTGCGGGTGAATCCCCCCACCTTGTATCTCTACAGCGGGGCACCGCCCAGGAGAAAGAAACTCACGTCTGGTCTTCACACATGTCTTGTTTGGTAGTGTAGGGCACGGAAATGGGTCGGAAGTGGGTTTAGGACAAGGAAGAGGAAGAAAAGATACCACGCACTCTGTGACGCTTTTCTTAGATTACTGCTCCGGTATTCACTGGTGTTGATCGGAGAAACCACAGAAAACCTCCGATCAGAGCAGCCGGTCGCTAGAATTCTCCTCCAGACAGAGACTGAATTCGACCTAGCTGAGAAGTTAGTGTCGAAAACCTTGCCACTGTCATGACTCGAACCCTAGGACTTCCCAGTCAGAGGAGCTGCCGAGACAGCGACAATACTAGTTGTAAGCTAAAATCAGACGGTGTGCAGTACTGCAATACGTGTTTTCCGCCATCTCATTGGCGGGAGGAGGCCGAAGGCAGCGAGTGAAGCGCCGGGGGCGGCGGGGGCGGGCCGTAGCCCAGCGCGCTCACGCCGGAGCGGAGCGGAGCTGAGCTGAGCGCGGCGGAGTGGCCCTCCCTAATGAGCCATTGGATACGCAGCCTTCCGGGGTTCACACCACCGCGGCGCGGCGAGGCGGTCGGGACGCGCCAACAAATTGCCTCCTTCCGCCGTCCACGATATCCATTAGCGAGGGCCCGGCGGCGGCGGCGGCGGTCGAGGACAGCGCGGCGGGCGCGAGGGCGGGCGCCCCGCGCGGCGGGGGGTGGTGTGGTGTCGGCCGCTAAACACATTAGGTGTGCTAACAATGCGCGCGCCGGACCCCGCCCCTCGCCCCTGGGGGACGCCAGCCGCCACGAGCGCGGCACGCCCCCTCCGCCGCCACTGACAGCCCCGGCGCCACAGAAGGAGGCGGGCACTGACAGCCGCAGGAGGGTTCACGCACAAGTGTCACCCGAGCAGCGATTTCAGAGGGGGAGGAGGAACGGAATAATGTTGGGTCGAACGTGGGAGGAATATTAATATTCATGGGAGGGCACATAAAGATTTCATAAACCTATTCATATAAGAACGGCGAGAGAATTCATAAAAGTCAACTTTTAAACAATTTTAAACTGCATTAACTAGGTATGGAGAGCACTGAGAGTCAGCAGCATTGGAATGTGAGAGATAATAGAACGGAGTGGGCAGAGGCAAACGTGAAGAAATAGAAGCAGTGAGTATTTGAGGATTGATTGATTAGTGATTCCGGGTTCGTCATCTACTATGGTCATTATTTTCGTAAGTGTAGTGCATATTTTCATCGCGGGAAGTGGCGGTGATCTTACCCATCTGGATGGCGAAATCCGGCTCCTCCCTTCAGGGGAGCATCGCCGCAGCCGGGATAACCTCTAAATTCCCGACTGGTCTCCCGGCATTTGCTGTAGTGTAATGTGTGTAAGTGTGTGTAAGTAAGGGGTGAGGTTAGGGCAAGAAAGAGGAAGGAAAGATCGCGCGCGGTTCGTAATTTGTTTGATAGGGTACAGCTTCACAATGTACCTCGTGTTAATCGTATAAACATAGAAAACTACCGATCAGAACAGCCGGCCGTACGAATTCTTCTCCAGTCTGCAGCTGAATTCGATTTCGCAAAGAAGTTAGTATCAAAAATCCTGACACCGGGGCGATCGACCAGGAGCCCCGCGAGTCAAGGAGCCCGATGATGGGAAAAATTAATAAAAAACTGAAAAATAAAGTATAACTCAGAAAATAATTATCGTAATTTTATAAGTCGCGGTATTGTTGTCAGATATTTCATAAAATTTTCAATTATTTTTTAAAGTTGAATATTTAATTTTAGTCTTTACTTCTAAGATAGAACTCTATTAAATGAATCAAATGACGCTAACATTAAAATAGGCTCTACTAAAATTCACATTTATTATTTCATGTATTTAACAAGTGATTTTATTAAACACTAACTAAATACAACAAAGAGTTTTCAGTTCACCATAGAAACTGTATTATTTGATTAAAAACTAAATACTTTTACACAAAAATATTATTTAAAATGTATATCTCAAAACTTTTTCTAGCTTAAACGTTGTCATTTTTGTTATTTGTTGAAATAAAATAACTCTTATAGTTTTTTGATAAAGCTTTCACATTTTGAATTTTCAGGGGGGCGGACTATGTTTCGGCATTGCCCCGGGCCCAAAACTGTCTGGCTCCGGCACTGCGTACGGGTGGCGCGGGGGAGGGGCAGGGGGAGGGGCAGGGGCGGGGGAGGAACAGGGGGAGGAGAGGGGCAGAGGAGGAGGGGAGGGGCAGGGGGAGGAGAGGGGCAGGGGGGAGAGGGGCAGGGGGGGGAGGGGCAGGGGGAGGAGAGGGGCAGGGGCGGGGAGGGCAGGGGAGGGACAGGGGAGGGGGAGGGTCACGGGGAGGGGACAGGGGGAGGGGCAGGAGGAGAGGCAGGGGGAGGAGCAGGAGGACGGGCAGGGAGAGGGCCAGGGGAGGGGCGAGGGGGAGGGCGAGGGGGAGGGCGAGGAGGAGGGCGAGGGGACGGGCAGGGGGGAGGGCGAGGGGGCGGGCAGGGGGGAGGGGCAGGGGTAGGGGGAGGGGCCGGATGGGCGTCGGCGGTGGGAGTGTGCCGGAGAAGCGCCGGGACGGGCCCTGCGGCGCGCCGAGGTGTGAGCGGCGTGGCGAGGCGTCTGACAGCGGAAGGGCGGTGAGCGCCTCACGAGAGGTCGTTTTGGAGAACGCGCCGTTCATTTCATTGGCGGAGTCGCTGGCGCGGGGCACGGCCGGCGGCGACTGCGATGCGCGCACAAGCCGGAAACCTTTGCTCACTACGGCTCCGCAAATAGGCCGAAAGACAAATTAAATTATATAATACAATCCATCCCTTTTGGGAAAAGACTGCTTATTCGTAAATAGGGTAGCCCTAAGTACACATCAGATAAGCTAATTCTGATGATTTTTATTCTTTAATATCTGTCTGATTTTGCAGCTTGTGCAGCCGTTTTAACAAGAATAGTTTTCACATATACTTTTCACTTGTAATATCACTTATCCATTTCAAAATAATATGGTCGACAAACACAAATTAAAGCGCACTTTCGTCTTATTGTTTTCACTTTCAGTAATGCACTTTTTAACATTTTTTCATACATTTCTTTTTGTGTACTTTTTAAATTGCTAGGCCACAATTATACCAAATTTTTAGGGAAAGACACTTTAACTAAAATAGGATATTATAAATTACTTTTCATAGAATTTTGCTGATTACGTTAAATGCACGAATTACAGAAATAATTAATGTAAGTAATTCTTGTGCGATATCTAAAAATGAGCATCGTCAAATCAAACGTTTTTCACGTGACAAATCATTAATATTTTGTTACGAAATTTATTCTAAAGGTTCTCCGGTATTACATGTATGAAAGTAGTTGCTGCCTCAGCTCTTCATGGAGATCCATTCATCAAGAGCATTAAGAGTCTTGACACCTACAGGTTTGCTTCTTTGAGCTCACATGATTCGCAGACGTAAGTTACATCGACCGTGAAACTACGTTGCTTATTTCCCATTAGGTCTTTTCTTTCATCTTTCTGCTTTCTAGAGCTCCTACTATCACGCAAATTTTAATCGAATTTTTCTTCACCCTTTTGTTCGCCTTGTTCGGTTTTTTCATACATAACAATATCTCCAATAACGAAAACTGCTATATAATGAGTAGATTGTTACGACTGTCTCTCACACCGTCTTCTATCCTTCGTTTCTTCGCCATGTTGTTTGGATAAGATTTCTGTATTTTTCTTGTAAGATGCATAACATTCCTACATTCGTGTGTTCTCGTTGTATGCACGTGCGAATCTTTAGCCACTTACGTACATTTTGTACCGCGTCTCATTGTCCTCCTGCGCCAGCTGACGAGCCTTCAAGGCCTGCTTCTCTGTCCCCTTCTACTCTGGCAGCCGTCACTTCGCAACTCCGCGCTCTCGCCAACAAGGCCGCTGGACCTTGACGGAGGTCCCCGGTTCGACTGCCCCCCCCCCTCGCGCCTCGCTCTCTGAAAGCGGAGGTAAACGCGCCTGTAAACGCCTAATCAGCACGCATTGTGCGGGGGCGGGGGCACGTCCATCACTGTCGCTGTTCCAGCGCCTCGCAACCTTCTTTCACCCATATTTAACCCTGCCGCGCGGCGTTCAGCGGCGTGGTGTGGTGTGGAGCGGTGTGATGTGGTCTAGAGCGGCGTCGTGTAGAGCGGCGAGATGTAGAGCGGCGTGGCGTTGTGCGGCGTGTTGTGGAGCGGTGTGTTGTGGAGCTGCGTGGTGTGAATCGGCGTGGAGCGGCATGGTGTTTAGTGGCGTGGAGCACCGTGCAGCAGCGTGGAACGACGTGGAGGGGGGGGCATGGAGCGGCAGCGTGGTGAGGACGACGGCGTGGCGTGGAGCGGCGTGGTATGGTGTGGTGTGGAGCGGTTTGGTGTGGAACGGTGTCGTGTGGATCGGTGTGGGGCGGCGTGGTGTGGAGTGGTATGGTGGTAGAGCTGTGTGGAGCGGCGTGGAGCAGCGTAGAGGGACGTGGAAAGGTGACGTGGAGGGGTGGCATGGGGCGGCGGCGTGGCGTGGAGCGGGGTGGAGGGACGTGGAAGGGTGACGAGGAGCGGCAGCGTGAAGTGGCGGCGTGGAGCGGCGTGGAGCGACGTGGAGGGATGGCATGGAGCGGCAGAATGGCGTGGAGCGGCAGCGGCGCGCGCCCGTCGTTCCTCGCGCGCGAGCACAGGCGCGCGTGCGCCCGGAATCTGTCTCCGCTCCAGTGAGCCCCCAAAAAACCCGCGCCGCGCCTCATTCATTAACTTTTTCGGCTGTTAACAAATTTCTCCGCCAGCGCCGCATCCATCAAGCGTCGCGGCGCGCGCGGGCGGGCGGGCGGGCACCTCCGCCGCTGGGTAAACAGGCGAAGAAGCGCGCTCCGACGGCCGCCTTTAAAACGCGCCGTTCCCGGGTTATAAATGTTGCATGAGATTGACTGCTACTAATTTGAATAAATTAGGAATTAAAAAACAGGTTTCCCATTAACACCGCCTAACCTTGTGTCAATAAATCATCAGTATGCGCGGGCCCGGCGCCCGCCGGAGATCTAGTTCAGCGGCAGCCCCCGAGCCGGATGCGGACCACCAACCGCCGGGCCGCGTCGCGCCGCGCCGCGCGGAGCCGCTTCCCGCCTTATGAATAACGCACGCCGCGGGCCACGCCTCGCGCCCGCCACCTGGAAAACGGATTTCGTCGAGCGCTGACGGGCGTTACGCAATCGCATGGCCCTGCCCACGCGCCGCGCGGGGGTGCAGTCCTGTTAGGCGGCCGCGCGCTTGGGAAGCTGTTCGCAACACCCGGATGACTTGGGCGAACAGACGCTAGTACACAAATGCGCGAAATTTAGAGCTTTTTTAGATGAAAGGAATCGAAAACATTTCCGGGCCGATATTGCGCAGATTTTCCCCTCTCGTTGTTATTATTATACGTAAAAGTAATTTAAAGAAATGAAGGAAACAAATTCAGATTTAAGACCTATTAGTAAGAAAAGGAATTGAAAACTTTGTGTTCAAAAGTATATTTCATTGCACACATTTCAATTTGAGTCAAAAGTATAAACGTGGCGTGAAGTTTTATTTCATATGATGGCATAATAGTACTCATTTTGCAGAATGATCGCCTTTTATTGCTCACTTGACTGCTTGGGTAGCGCAGGGGCTTGGAGCTGAGGCTCGCAAGCAGCGAAGCCGTCTGCTGCTGGTTGCTCGTACCATCCGCGGTCATTAAACGATACATCTATACTAATGAGAGTGAATTCAACGACATGAAACGACGGAAACCACAAAAAGGAGCGGATTAATAGATATGAATATTTTACAGTTTGTTCTTCAACATTGATGCAGTGTATTTGCGAAGTTTGGTAAAGATTAATACAACACAAATGCGGAAAATAAATAATTTAAATAATGTGTTGGCAGATGCACCGCAAACATTTTTCGCTTGTCACCAAGAGAAGTGAGTGAGATATTTTTTATCTAACTGCAATGTATTGTAAAATAAAATGAAAGAAAGTTACTGTATTCTATTAAAGTTTGAAGCAATTACATTGAAAGTAATAATCTTAAACTCTGTGGTTTGCATAAAATTCATATTCGTCCCCTTTCACAAGGATTGCACGTGAAAAAATTCCGGGCAACGTCGGGTATTTTGCTCGTATTTCCCTCTATGGGTAAACAATTATTAATAAATAACTATAAATCACTGAATAATTTAGTCCCCATTATCATCCCTACCAACATCCATTCAGTGGTAGGCAAAACCAAACCGCTTCTGTGACCACCTGCCCGAAAAAGGGATAGGCATCAAGGCAAAATCCTTCAGCGTTGTCTACGCCACCATCACAACTCCCACTGATTTTCCTATGGCCACATTTCATCAGCAGATTTTCATGCGAAGCTGCAACCTACAGTCGCACACTGGCTTGGCAAGGGCGTGAATGTGGTGGGGGTGGCACATGAAGGGCAGGGAGGCCCGCGCGCGGGGCGGCGCGGCGGCGGCGCGGCGTGGCGTGGCGTGGCGTGGCGTGGCGTGGCGTGGTGTGGCGTGGCGTAGTGACGTGGCGTGGCGTGGCGTGGCGTGTGCGTGACGGACGTGACGTGACGTGACGTGACGTGACGTGACGTGGCGTGGCGTGGCGTGGCGTGGCGTGGCGGGGCGGGGCGTAAGCAGCGCACCGTTACACAGGCTTCTTCCAGTAACCGCAGGGTCATTGAATATCGACTCCAACGGACACTGCCTCCCCAAAACTGATCTCCACCACATCAAGCCACCCGCCGCCTTGCCAGCGCGGTTGCAACCCGTAATCACGACTGCCCGCAGCAAATATTACATCCAGACGTCCTGAACGCGTAAGATGAAATGATTCACAGTAATCGCTTTCAGAATGTATAAGTTACACCAAAAAGGAATTGGAAACCTTGAGCTCTCACTTCCCTGCTGATTATGATTCAGTGCAGTAGATATTACTGTGTTCTGTTATTCACCATCAAAAATTATTACAATTTTATTTTAATCAAAATTTTCAAAATCAATTCCAAATTAAATAAAAAAAGTCACTAACGTGAGAGGAATTACTCCTTACACGGTGACCATATCGATTTTTCGGTACCAAGGACCCACAAATCATGTAGTCCTCTATACAAAGTTGTATAGAAAGTAATTTATTACTTAAACATCAAGATGTATCCGTTTTTCGGATACCAGAACCACACAATACTAAGTTTTCCTGTCGGAAAATCGCCGCCTGGTGCAGCAGCATTACAACACTTTATCTTTATTACGTCCGTATTGCAATAAGAAAGTAATGTGTTCTTCGGTAGAAATATACAGAAGACAAGAAGGAAAGAACGACGCAACGGGGTAGTTGGCAATGTGATCTCCAGTCGCTTCCACACGTCTTAACGAACATCGCGCCGAGATCGACGATGTTATTGACACACAGATTAGTTTAAAGTTATGGCGCGGAGAGCCGGGTAGCGCCCACTGTTTAGGCTCGCTTGGCGGCGGATGCAGCCGCTGGGACGGGAGGTGAAGGCGAGTCACTGGTGATGACGTCGCTAGGAGAAGATAAGGGGCATCGGGCGACGGAGCAGGCAGTCTGGTGGAGTTTAAAATTATTAAATTATTTTTATTATTTGATTGTTTTTGTACAGACTGCGCCTCGATAAATGGTATTTCTGTTTTGATCCTGGTAACTTTGGCTTCAACTTATAAACCTCCTGGCAACGACGACCCTGCGTGCATTGTGCACATATTCTGGAGATACGTTAGTAAGCATTGTTATTAGCACGATTGGGATCTATGGCTTGTATGACGTGACCAATAAACTTTTGTTACTTATCTACTTCTTGGTGTATTTTTTCTGAACATATCAGTCATAGACAGTGCTGGAGCTAGATAATTCCGGGACAATGTTGTAATTTTATTTCAACAAATAACGAAAATTACAACTTTTAAGTCGAAAAAATGGTTTTGGAAATATATTTTAAATAATAGTTTTGAGTAAAAGTATTTAGTGATCAAATAATGCAATTTATACTGTGAACTTAAAACGCTAAAAAATGTTGTGATTAGTAAGAGCTTAACAAAATCACTTGTCACTTACACAAAATAATAAATGTAAATGTCATTAAAATCTATTTTAATGTTAGCGCCATTTGATTCATTTCATAGAATCCTACCTTGTAAGTAATGACTATAATTAAGTATTTAAGTAAAAAATAAATTTAAAATGTTAAGGAATTATTGTACCGCGACTTATAAAATTACGATAACGATTTCCTCGAGTTCCACTTTATTTGTCAATTTTTTACTGACTTTTTCCCATCATCGGGCTCCTTGACTTGCAAAGCCCAGTGCGATCGCCCGGTCAGCCCTACCTAGCACCGGCGCTGGTCGGAGAGGTGTAGAAGTCGTCAGATCCTCCCCGTGCGGCCGGCCTGCGCGTAGCGCTGCGCTGCTGGCTGGCGTCTGGCGCCGCGACGGCATTCCGCCTTTTACTGGCGCTTCGCGGCGGCGGCCAAATGCCCAAGTGCCGGCCAAGCGGCGCGGGGAATGCGACGGGCGCAGTTACGGGGAAGGGGCTTTCGTTTCCTCTCGCGCGGAAGCGACAGCGCTCATTAATGAGCGGTAGCAGGCCCAGAACGACTGCTACGACAACGCTCCTCGACCGCAGTCAGAACTATTAACGCTACCACTCGCATCGTAGAAAGAAGCTCTGGAGAATAACTCTCCACGTACTTTTCCCCGGATAAACATTTTTCGGGTGGCTAACGGATGTCCTTGGCCGTTTGGTCTACAACTCGCCATTCAAACGTCAATATTGTCGAATATATATGGTACTTTTACGAATTTTATATAGGCAAACGTTGTTTCCAACTTAACTACTGGCTAAACTTTTATAGTGTTACTCTTAACTACTTTTACCTGGAATGAAGTCGCGAAATTATCACGTTTTTATTCCCTACAAATGTCAACTAACTGAAACGTTACATATATTTCTGAGAAGCAGCATATCTCCTGAGGGGAAAAATCGGTAGGTGTCTGCTCACCCCATATAGGAGAGCAGAGGCGCTAATATTGATGGGCGATGCCATTTAGCCTCATTTGAATTTCGCAGCGCCTCCAGACCGCGTGCGGGCGCGGGCCGAGCGCTGGCATTTGCATTCCGTTGTGAATACTGAAAACGACTCCATTGTGCGCGCGGGGCATTTATTAAGATGCAGCCGGCGGCATATTAAGTCCTCGCGCGAAAATCCCCCGGCTGGCCGTGCAGTCTTGCTTGGGCTGCATGCCCCTCACATCAGCACACACCGTTCGATTGCACACGCACGGGCGCTAGATATCGGCTACCTGCGCTTATGGCTTCCAAACACGCTGCACTTCGACGAGGAAAAGTACTCAACAGGGAAATGGAAGAAGTATTTACGCTATAATATCATGCTTTCATTTACAGTCTCTAGAAATCGTCTTCAACGCAATATACTAGTTCTAACTCCCATTTTTCAGTCTCTCATTAAACTTATTCAAAACGAATCTCTAATAGGAGGAACTTTACAAAATGATGTTAATAAAGGTAAAGTCTGACGCTCACACCCGAAATATTTTCAACTCTTCTTTTTCTGCTGTAACTACTGCTGCTCCATCATAATCATCATCATCATTATCATCATCATCATCATCATCTTCTTCTTAGTTTTTTCTTCTTTTTTGCCTTCTTTCTCTTCTGCTGCTGCTCCTTCTTTTTTACCTTCTTCTGCTGCTGTTGCTGCTGCTCCTTCTTTATTGCCTTCTTCTTCAGCTGTTGCTGCTGCTCCTTCTTTCTTGATTTCTTCTTCTGCTGTTGCTTCTGCTCCTTCTTCTTCTTCTTCTTCTTCTTATTATTATTATTATTATTATCATCATTATTATTATCATTATATTTATCATTATTATTATTATTATTATTATTATTATTATTATTATTATTATTATTATTATTATTATTATTATTATTATTATTATAGAACTTAGAAGACATTCAGTTCCTGATTGGACATAACAACGAGTTAAAGAAATTTTTGCACCCTCCAAGTGGAACATTGCTCCCCGAGCGCCGCTGGCATGACGCACCGAGCAGCGGCTCGAGTCGCGCGGTAACAAGGCGCGCGCCAGCGAGGCCGCCCCCTCCGCGGCGGCGCTGCATCTCTAATGCACCACACAATTAGGGCTGCTTCTCCACGCGGTGACTAAACACTTATTAATAGCGACGGCGGCAGCGAGATTGATGGTCCTTGGGTCATCCAACTCAAATTAAATCAAATTGAATTAGATTACAGAAAGAGAACACCTTAATTGTCGTCATGTCGGAGGGGACGGCGCGGGGCGGCGCGGCGCGGCAGCCGGGCTCGCCGCGGACACGCAGGGAGGGCGCGGGCCGCGCGCGGGCGAACCGCCGTGCAACTCAATCCCATCGTCACGATCGCTCGATTAAGGAAGCCGTGATTGCCTTGCTCTTACACCAACTTTTTATTTTATAGTGAAGATGTTCTTCTTACATAGCCCTTTTAGATCCCCTCCTATATGGAACCTATTCAATGAATACAGCCATGTGGGAGATGGGAGTATGGGATGCGTACAATTGAAGATGTTAAATCACGGATCGAAGCCGCTGAAGCTTATAATGTGGCGCGGACAGTAGGAAGTAAGTCATTCTGATGAAGACCCAACCTTTACCTACAAGGAGTGTTTTGAGATGCTGTTGCATCATAGTTCTCAGAATGTGTGGCCCCGCAACATTACTTCCAAGAAGTATTTCAAAAGGCTACACAGATATTTTTAGAAATTTTACAAAGGTGAACGTGAAATTACTTCACAAATTGAATTAGAGAGCATTGGAAAAGAGAGAGACAGCACATGCATTGGTCATGAATGGACAATCCTTTGTAACTTTTTACTGCAAAAAATGAAGGGGATACATCGTGAACTTCATTATTAACGGGAGGCATTCAATCTCGTACTAGGCTACAGATTTACTGGAGATGTCGAAGTTATGCCACATGAGGCATGAAATGAATGAGTATTAGCGCTAACTCGGGCAATATATTTCGACGGAATTAACTAGACGATTTTTTCCATTAAGTTTAAAATTAATTGACGCCTACCAGACAAAAGCAACAAACGCATCAGACAATGAGTAGCACACAATACTGTTCGCAAAAATTCTCAAAGATATAGGCAAACCGGACCTTTTTGTAAACAATACTTTCGTAAAGCGACAAGTAATAGAGAATAAATAAATGTTTCCTGTATTGAAGGTATCACAGTTTACCCTTCAGTAATATCTTAAATTTGATGGAAGTGTTACGTATAAAATGAATAAAAAAATATCTAGAGAATCATGTGCCTTTTCTCACTTGACCACATCATGTGATGTCAACAAAAGGGAGCTACATGTCACGAGGTACACCCACTCACAGAGAAGGTAAGGGAGCGCTGAGTGAGGTACCCGTGCGGTGCCACGTGTTGGACACACCTCCTGTCGCCGTGTGTTGTTTGATTGATTAGTGTTTCCGGGCGCGTCATCTGCTGTGGTCATTAGTCGCATAAGCGTAGGGAATGTATTGTCGTGGCAGGTGGCGGAGATCTTCCCTCTCTGGAGGGCGAGATCCGACCTACACCTCGGCTAGCAGGGTCTTCCCCGACCAGGTATCTCTCACGAGCGGGGAACCGCCCTACCGGGGACACAGGATGCTCCCGGCCGCAGGATGCTCCCGGTCGGCGTGTATGACAGTGTAGTGCATGTGAGTGTAAGTGTATGTACGTAAAGGGAGAGGATGGGACAAGGAAAGAGTAAGGAAATTATCCGTAGCCCGTTTATTGGGGCACTGCTCCAGTATTCGCCTAGTGTTGATCAAACAAACCACGGAAAAATACTGATCTAAGCAGCCGGCCGATAGACTTTTTCACCTGACTTCGACCCAGCTACTCGTATGCAGCGAGCACCTAGGCCGGTGCGTGTGTGATGTTGGGCGAGTGCGTCCGCCTGAGCGACCGATCGCCCCGGCGGCGCGGCGCGGCTTCGCCCCAAAGGCCCAGAGAGGAGAGAAAATTCCGCCCGGGTTCATCAGATAGCGGGCCGGTCTGTCAGCGAGGACGCGACCTGCGGGCCAATTATCGCGGGAGGTTGCGGAGCTGCGGCGGCCGGCATTCCCGCCTGATGGCGCTCTAAACACCCAATAGCGGTGCGCACGTCCCTCGCATTAACACGCCCCGCAGCAGATGGGCCGCAGATCCCTCGCTGCGCCCACGCCGCGCCGCGCTGCGCCGCCGAACCACCCGCCCACTCCCCCGCCCCACCCCTCCCCTCCGACGACACCTCCTCCCCTGCACGCCGACAATTCTCTTGCACGTATCACTATCTACGTTCCTACGTAGATACTATATCCACAAAGCGCATTAAGTCAATCTCTCTCTTCTTGCTGCCCATGTCTTTCCAGGCTTCTTTCTTCTACACGTACTCGAGAATCAATGTAACAAATTTCTAGAGTATGTCAAGGAAATTGATCACTTTTTGTCAATGAAAGTACAGTGGGAAACACCATGCAACGTATGTAGCTATTGTTCCACCGGGACAGGTGGCTCAGGGCATCAACTGATGTCACTGTAGTGCCTCTGTTCGGGAGGTCCTAGGTTCAAGTCCCGACGATGGCAGAGTGTTCGACTCTACCTACGTAGCTACGTCGAGTTCAGTCGCTGCCTGGAGGAAAATTCTAGCCGCTGGATGCTCTGATCGGTAGTTTTCGCGGTGTCTCCGATCAATACCAGGCGAATACCGGAGTAGTATCCTAGCAAACGGGCCACGGACCGCGCGCAATCTTTCTTTTCCATTTCTTTTCCTGTTCTACCCCTTACTTAGACACACTTACATGCACTACACTAACACATATACCGGAGTTTAGAGCTTGTTCCGACTGAGGCAGTGCCCCAGTGGTGGGAGATACTTGGTTTGGGGAAAACCCCGTTAGCCGACGTGTTGATCTGCACCGGATCTCGCGAACCAGCGGAGGATATCACTGCTACCGCCCGCGACAAAACATGCATTACACTTACGGGACAGACGACTTTAGCAGTTGACGCACCCGGTATCACTAATCGTTCAATCAATAATCAATAACATTTGTCCCTGATGGTTAGGCAAGTCCTTACGCACAGATACATGAAAGGTCGTTGACTGCGTCACCTGCAGAACGCCCACGCATAACCAGGCGCCTAACAATCAGGAACAAAATGTCGCATGTGTAACTCCGTGGTATGATATTTACCACTGTACTTTCATTAGCAGTGTGATTATTTTGGAGCCCTGAACATGCGCTAGAAGTTTGTAATATTTGTCCTGAGCCACTCTGTAGACCTCGGCCCTCACCCCCGTTTCCCTCACAACATCCACCCCCACACCTCATCCGCGGCTTTTTCTTCTACCGCCTAGCGTTCCCGTCTAGCGCCTTCAAGAGCCTCTTAATTGAGCGAGGTTGAGCAGTTGCGGCGAAGCGCCCGTTACCCTTCCAATTTCGGGCGCGCGACGGTTCTTTCGGAGCAGCAGCGGACGGAGCCAGCCAGGGCAGGTCGATCACGGCGAGGGCGGGCGGGCGAGGGCGAAGCGGGTGTGCGAGGGGGGCCTCGGCGATCTCGGAGACTTGTTCGCGCGGGTGCGCAAAAACAGAGGCCGGAATGAAATTGTTGAAACGTTAAACTACTCAGTACTAATGTGCCGTAATTCATGTTTGATTACAGGGTTGGACCAAAATACCAAGCGAGAGGCGTAGTATAGACATCATGTGAGAAGCGGTTTTCAGGAAGGAATGCGAGTTGTGTTGGGCACAATGTTGGTTACAGTAACAAGAATAGGGATGATCCACACAAGCAAGAGGAGAGCGAAGAAGTTAACGATCCAAGCGGCACTTCTGAGAGCTCATAGGGCACTTATGGTCGTTGCTCGCTTCCTTAATTGACGCATCAAAAACCTGAAAAGTCTAATAAAAGGTTCAACGCAATAAAAAACCTGGTCTACACATATAAACGTTTAATCCCTTTTTAGTCATATATATGTCTGAGGATAACAATGAATCACCCATTATCCTTTTAATAAAATATTGAAAGACGTACATAAAATTCGCCTGCAATATGACTTTAAATTTAGTTTAATTAGAGCAGGGTTGCGTAAAACAACATGACATGTTGAATTTATGATTTCCTTCAATTTTTGACGGTATATAAGTACTATATTTGAAGAAATGCAAAAAGAAAAATTAATATATGTTCTCACACTTCTCAAAGAAGACGATGAAATTTCTTGAAGGATAAAATGCCCATCTTTTCCGCTACTAATTCCTTCCCGCAGCCAAACTCTGTTTGTAAGAACAATTACTCGATGTGGCCATGAGAACCTTTTAACACTTCAGTTGACTTAATTTTTCTAATCTAAGAATTTGCGGTTGTGATTTGAAACGTGACTTTTTTCATTACAGTTAATTCACTTAGCTACCTTCCCCTTTACATACATATAGTAATACTACTTTTGTTTACCGTTGTTTATTTTATGACCCATAACTGACTACCAATATCAAATAAAAGGTCGTAATATTACTGTATGTGTCATTTTCTCCGTATTATACATCGGAGCGTTGGTGCCTTTAAAATAGACTTATAACCGCTGCCTCCCCCTCTCACGAATTTTTATTTTCAAAACCTTGTGCGTGTCTATATTAGTATCTTTGGTGAGACCTTTTTTCCGTCCCAAAGTCGAAAATAGGAAACTGTGAAATCTAATAACACTCTTTACAAATATTTATATTCGATCGACCTAAGAAGAAATAATAACTTGCGAATTTGAAATCTTATATGATATACATTATGTGATAATTAAAATTAGTGTGGTGATATTTTCCACAAGAATGAAATTGAGTTTATTTCTTAATAGAGTAAGTTTTACGTAATGTGTATGTGTATGTGTATGTGTGTGTGTGTGTGTGTGTGTGTGTGTTTTTTAATAAAATGTTGCGCACTACCATACGAGTTGGCATTAAATTTACCTTGGAATTCCTGTTTGTCAGACAACTGCTACATCCAAGCCCACCTAGATATGACGCCGTGTCGAGGGTAGTGATATTGACGTTTCGACCATGACGTAGTCTCTTTGAGGGCTGGAGTGGTGGGGAAGACCACGACATGACCCCACGTCCAGGACAGTGATGACGACGTTTCGACTATCATACCGTGGTCTTCTTCAGGACTGGCACCTTGGACGCGGCGTCTCCCGGACAGCCGAGAGCCTTCACGTGACTCTGGCCTCAGAAGCCTACGTTCGCTTGACTGTGGAGTAAATCTCTTCGCCCAGAGCAGTGGGAGGGGGCGAGTGAAGGGGAGGGGAAGGGAGGGGAAAGAAGGGGAGGGGAGGGGAGGCGTTCATGGAATCGCCAGCTGGACGTCCACGCGTCGTCGCCAGGATCATTTAGCAGCACAATGCGCCGCCATGCCATATAAGGGTGCTCGCCAGATCACCGCGATATCTTATCCCCTCGTGCTAGCCCAGATTGCATTAGTGCTATCGAGGCTACTTTAAAACATAACGAGATAATGAACCTCGAAAATAAGGCTTTCCGAGACACCACTCTATGCATAGCAGATTACGAGAAGCAGCTCAGGTATCCTGTCTATCCGCCTGTGGATCTCCTGCTTGAGTCTGAACACTTGTATCGCAATAAGCTTACGTTCTCGGTTTGTCAACTTTGTACGCTGAGAAAGATACTTTGAATAAACATTTGTAATACAACTGGCTAGAAAACTTCAATCTCTTAGAGACATCTGAATTATATAGCTGTCTAAAACATATGCAAACAACACACTAAATTTTCGCCCAATTTTGGCAGCTGATTCGCTGTAATTGTTTCTTACTTTGTAAAAATATAATTTCTGAATGGTAAAGTAGCTAGTAATTTGTATGATATTAAAACGTACGGCATATCGTATGAAAAATATTTATTTTTGCGCTATAAATGTACGATCAATATAGTATTATATTTTTTAAAATTCTATTTCAACATTTTATTTTTTATAAGAAATGAACCAAAATCATCATACAACTTCATTTTTGCCGACCAAGTGTTCCTGTATCTGCTTTCATAGCAAACTTGTTCCATATAAGATGAAGTTTGCCGAGACCTTCACTCCCGGAAATATTAACAGATTGTGTCCCCATGTTTATTACGCCAATCTTTATAAAAAAAAATGCTGAATAAGACATTATTTTCTACGAGCATGTCCATTGTAACTGACTGATTACAAGACTGTACAAGGTTTTCCTCTTTCATCGTAAGTCAATCTGCAGCTTTCTCGAGAAATAATAAACACGAGTTCATTAAGCTTAACTGAAAGTTTCCAATATAAATTTACATAGTAAAGTTATAAAGTAAACAGCAAACAGTTGCAATCTCGCGTCGGCCTTGTGATGCATATCAATGAGTGAGGGCCCTGCGCAGGGCCGGGCAGGGCTGGCCCTACCTTGCTGGAAGTAGTTGGCCTTGCGCACGTACACGCACACGAGCGCCATCAGCTGCAGCTGCGAGAGGCGCTGGCGCGTGGAGGGCGGCAGAGGCAGCAGGTCGCGTAGGTTGGCGATCTCCGCGTTGATGAGGTCGCGCCGCAGCTTGCTCGCGCCCTTCGTCGACTTGCTCGCGTCGAACCTGCGAACGCAACAACACACCTTGCAATTAACAGCCTCTCAGAGAGGTTCTACGGAAAATTACGGCATTTTCAAGCACAGTACGTTTTTCATTTAGGCAAAACTTCCGATCCTCTACAAACAAGAATCCGCTACGGACTTCCCAACGACAAATGACGCCCACTTTAAACCAATCTCATATCTCTTACATTCGTACTCGTAAAGTATATATAAAATGGTTTTCGAATAGCTAAAAAGAGAAAGTAATTCTTCACTGCTGGATGATAGAAGAATATCCCAGAGGGAATACCTTCCCTATACTTAGTAACTGAACATAAATTGTACTATGTGAAAAGTTGTTTATATTTGTTCCGTAAAGAGGTTAATCCACTGCATCAGAAAAATAAATTTTAAAAAACACATTACCATAAGCACACGAACGGACGAACGGGTGTAGTCGTGTTATATACAATACAATATGTTATATACAAATAAACTAGTGATTCTACAACAGCGCAATCTTTCTCACGTTAATTCTAATTTGTGCAATTTTCGAAGATCCAGAGAATTCAACGAGTATTAGACCAATGCCACTCTTTTAATCGTCCTTTGATCCTTTCGTGAAAAAAATTAAAGAAGAAAATTTATTTTTTAGATACAAATAACTTCAATGTTGTAGTTTAGCAATGTTATGTTTTGCAATTTTCTAAAAAAGCAGTTCTCCGGAAATAAGACTAGCAACATGTTTTTTCGTTCTTTTATACTTTCGAGGATACAATTTAAAGAAAAAAGTTTTAAGTAATTTACTACATACTGGCACAAAATTTAACCACTATTTCGTTACCAGAGCCCAGCAATAACAGTTTTCGGTAAAAAAATCGTCGCTTTTCCGGTGCATGATTACAATACTTTTTCTTCTTAGGAAGTAAAACAAGCAAGTAAAAGTCAATACAGATATGGCCCGGAAAAAAAGTCGCTTGCATCTTGTTTAATGTTTCGCACGCCTGTATACATTACCAACAGGATTGTGGATAAAGAACGGGTTTGCAGGAGACGAGTCGAAGGTGGATAAACTTCGTGCATAGCAGGACCCCCTCTGAAGTCCGTTCGGATTTTTAAAGTAAGTCATCACGCAAATCGACACGAGAAGAGTTAATGGACCTAATAACCGTTTAGAGATTTTTTGGTAGTTTATTGAATTCCTCTCAGAAAATGTTGCCTCTACAATTAATCGACCTTCCTTAGGCAAGACCAATTACCGAACGCCATCGAACTATGTTGGAAGTCATTTTTTCGTGAAGACGGAATTTTGTTGCCTAGGCACTTCATGACATTCACGATAAATTTTACAATATACAAGAAAAAAATCTGCTATTAAAATGTAGAGAATTTAAAATTTTTGAAATATTCCCTGCTTTTGAATAATTACATGAATATTTATTTCCACTTTTTTTCAAATTCACTTTTATGACTTCACTCCATTTACCGGAACACCTTAGAATTATGCTTATTGTTAGGAATGCAATGGAGCAAATAAAAACCTCATCTACGCCATAAAAACGTTACGAATAAGATTTGATTATGTGTCGTAAAATGAACAGGAAACAGAAGCTTTAAGTTTAAGAATAACAGATTCACCCTTCAATCATTATTGTCAGAGTTTTCAAAATTAGAAATACACAATAATTTGAGTAATGATTCCATCAATATATTAGTTTTATTAACCCTTGTTACTTAGTTGAAACAAATATGAAGAACGAAAAAAAAATTAACACAGACGCTCAAAAGTATGAAAAAAAGATTAATTATTTCTGACGAATATTAAAAAAATGATTGCTGCTTTTCAAAATGAATTAATTAAAAGTAACCAAGGGCACAAAACACAAAAGACAACTGCTGTAAAATGTAGCTCATATCATCTCACAAAGCAGCTGTGCGATACATCTAGATCGCATTACGCCCGAGACACAGCATTGACTCACCGCTGCCGCCATGCATTCCAAAGGGAGCAGCCTTCCGAACCGGAGGCGGCCGTCCGTAAGGAACAAAGGATGACTGTGTGGATTTCGCAATCCAAATGTCATCAGCAGCGCCATCCGCTCGCAGGGCGGCAGCAAAACCAACCACGAATTCCAGTGGGGGCTCATACATCACGCAATCAGTGCCATATTTTTGTCAATTCATTTCCGAAGCGTGATTTACGCGCTGAGGCCGGGCGTTTTGTCTAAACCGCGCCGACCGCGTCGCCGCGGCGCATACGCGGCATTTTCAGCAATTCCATTTCGTTTCTATCATTTCATTGCGTGAGGTAATTGGCTGCGGTGAATCTCTAAACAGGTTTCTTCTCTGCGCCGCCCCCGCCCGCCCGCCCGGCCGGCCGCAGCGGAGCAGAGCGGAGCCGCCCTGGCCCGTGGCGGCGCATTTCCATAAGGCAGAGGGTGGCGGGCGGCGATGGGTCGCTGCTGGCCGGGTGGGGCTGGGGGAAACCGATAGCCAGGGAGGACCGCTCTCATCACAAACGGATGGGTGGGGAGAATAAGAAGAAAGTTGGTCCAACCAGGCATGTGAAGATCAGAATTGTTGAATACCTGGCAATGATTGTGAAGATTATAAAACGAGATTGGCTTTACGGAGTAGAATTCCACATTTGCTGGGGAAAAGGAGGATCACGGTAATGATCATTACGTACCTATAGGTACTAAATTAATGATGAACAGAGATAGTTCTGGGTTTGAGCACTGACAGCGGCAAGATTTTCGACACTAGCTTGTCAGCTAGGTCGAATCCAGTCGCTGTCTGGAGGAGAATTCTAGCGGCCTGCTACTTTGATCGGTGGTTTTCCTTTTCTTCGATCAACAGCAGGCGAATGCCGGAGCAGTACCCTACGAAACGGGCCATGGACCGTGTGCGATCTTTCCTTCCTCTTCCTTGTCCTATCCTCTCCACTTACACTAACATGCACTACACCACTACATATTTCGGGAGACCGGTCGGGAGCTAAGAGCTCGTACCGGCTAGGGCGGTGCCCCGGTGGTGGGAGAGTCCTGGTTAGGGGGAAACCCAACTAGCCGACGGTAGGTGGCGCCGGATTTTGCTATCCAGCGGGGGAAGATCACCGCCATCTCCCGAGGGAAAAACACGCACTACACTTACAGGAATAATGACCAAAGCAGTTGACGCACCCGAAAACACGAAAAAATCAATCAATCAATCGATTGCGGATGTGGTACATGGAATACGACGAACAGCGAGTGATGGCCAGAGAGAAGAGCGCGGGATGGGCTGCAAGTGGGTGCGAGACGCGGAGAGCGCGGCGGGCGGCGTCCGGCTGCAGCTTCGGCGAAATGAAGCGCGATCTGGGCGAAGCGGGAGGGAGTGGAGGGTGGGCGGTGGCTAACAATGGTGGGCGGCGGAGGGGGAGAAGGGAGGGTGCTGGCAGCGCCTCGGGGCGCGACGGGGCCGCGATGATGAAATGAGGCGTATCTCATAGCATTGTGTGTATCACCAGCGCGCCCGCCCGCCCAGCCCAATCCCGGTGCCATACCACCCCGCTACACATTACCGCCCGCCATCCGGACATAATGGCCTCCGTCGGATTCGGGTTTCTCTCTTTTTTTAGGCGGGTTGTAATATTCGTTACCCGCGGCGGCGGGCGAGTGATTCGGCTCGTCGCCGCCGCCCGCAGAGCCGCCCAGCCCTGCGCGACCGCCTTCTCGCCTACGCGCCCGCCCCCGCCCCCGCCCCGCCCCCGCGCCTCGGCGCGTGCGACGGACGCCGCCCCGCTGCTGGCCCAAGACGCCTCCTCGCGAAAGGAAAGTGAAGCGCCTCTCAGACAAGGCGCGGCGCTCACGCCCCCAACGAACCAAAAGAAAAATTGGGTAACTCTGTGGCGAAAATTGTAATATACACGAGACAGAAAATAGAAGAATGTTTCTTCATTACATTCTACAACACATTTGAAGTTAAATACAAGTATACTACTCAGCTATTTTATAATACTATGCTTCTTTGCATTAGTACATGCTTTGAACCCGAGCGACGTAGGGATCGAGTTTTCAAATTTGAGCAAATGCAATAAAGCAACATTGTAGACGAGTTTTATACGCAATTCTTGATAACAGCATTAAACATTTATTGAAGAACCAAAATTAATTTTGTAAACAATTTGCAAAAGTAGTTTTGCAGTTGGCAACTTAAAATGTTAATATTATGATGTCATGTAGAGAGCACGGGCAGTGAATACCGACGGAGAGGACCGACGGAGAGGACCGACGGAGAGGACCGACGGAGACAGGACCGACGGACAGGACCGACGGACAGGACCGACGGACAGGACCGACGGACAGGACCGACGGACAGGACCGACGGACAGGACCGACGGACAGGACCGACGGACAGGACCGACGGACAGGACTGATGGAGAGGACCTACGGTGAGGAGCGATGGTGAAGACCGACGGAGAAGACGCGCCATGAGGTCGGAGGGGAGATCGAGGGGGGTAGGCGGAGAGGACGAACCATATCATAAAATCACACGTATGCCATAAAAAGCTCTTTTATGAACGAATTCTTGCAACGTAAACGGTCGTTTATAATGCTGCTAACAAAACAACTGTGCAAGATGTATTAAGATGTAAATTAAAGCAAAATTGAATAATGTCGTCTGAACCCTAATGATAACTCTTTTTAAACATATGTGCTAATCAAATGTCAGAATTACGATAAATACTTAAATCATTAGGTATTTTAACGTATTCTTTTTTTTATGTAGGGCTTTTATCCAGCCAACAGCCGGTTACCCTTTACGCCCCGATGGGACGCATATTCGACCATACACTAGACACCAACACATTTGCGGGCTCCTCTGATCTGGGGTCAGCAGAACGCGAGGCCCTCCGCGACAACATACAAAGTCAAGGGACAAACAGCCATGCCCAAGGCGGGACTCGAATCCGCGACCCTTCGGACCGAAGCGCTGAGTTGGTACTCTCTCTTAGCCACCTCGGCCATCCAAGTCAGCTTAACGTATTCTTTCTGTGTCTAAAATAAAAAGCGTTTTGGGAAACAACTTACATATTGCAGTATAAATTTTGAAAATATTTAAAAGATTTGATTCGATGCACAAATGAAATTTAATTGTTATTGCATTATAAAAACAAAACATCTATACTTTATATTTCATTATTGTTTTGAAAAAAAATTATTTTCAGTAGATAATACATGCCTCATGAAGCTGAAATAACTTCAAATGGCCAAAAGCATTATCTTAGAACTGCAGGGATCAGGTTCTCTCCCGTCACCCCGCTTCTCGCGCCTTCGCCTGCTTCTTCGAACGCCTGAGCCCCCCGGCGCCCCTCTGCCCACCTCCGCCCGCCCCCGCCCCAAGCACAGCCACTCGGTCAATAAGCCCAAGAGAAGTGTGCAGTGGGCTGCCGAGAAATCCCTCGCTTCGCCTCGCCTCGCCGAGGATCAACAGAACAAGACCACGGCAATCACTCCAGAATTATCATAAACGCGGCATGAAGTATTGGATAAATATTGTACCCTTTTCCAGACTAACAAACTACCGCATCCAAGCGTCTTAAGGCGCCATCGTTTGTTGCGAGATTCACGCTGTACATAAGCACCGATGAAGTATTAGGCCAACCTCCGCGCACTCTCAAGCGTTACGCGATGGAAGGAAAATGCGAGGAGGAAGTGGGAGCAAGAGGAGATGGAGGACGGGACAGAGATCAACAGAGTGAAGTATGAGAAGTAGGTGTACAAAAATGCAGGTGTGAAAAGTTCGCTTTCTTGGAAACGGAAGAACATTTTAAGTATTCAATGTTAGTAAATAAAACGTTGCAAATCGTATTTCAACCCATTCCGTTATAGTAATATCTGACGCTGGTGGGTATATATTAGGATTCTGCCCTACTCTGACATGCCATGTGATGAATAAAAGCACAATGAATTACACGAATTATCTACGACTTCCACAAGCGAATGTTGGATTTGCATTCTTACCGCTATTTACAACTGGAAATTCCTAGTTGTATTCTCACACAATATTATTGCTTAAATAAATTCACGATTTATATCTTTAGAAAACTTGTCGTATCCGGAAGAGTTAAGGAAAATAAACACAGTCAACAAAATTTATAAGCACTCAAGAAATGACTTGAAGGAAACGATGAAGATAAGAGCCAAATACGTCAGTTATACATAAGTATTAACTACATGTAGAAGAAACAATTACAACAGAGATGTTAAATCGCTAATTACTACAATAAGTCGATCAATGAAAATACTTTTACGTTGTGCTATCATCAAATGGGCAGAACGATTAATACTCAAATAGAATAATGTTAATAGAGACCAGATGAACTTATATCTTCAAAATAATGACGCTTGGAGATATTCGCACATCGCGCTTGGAGATATTCCAAGACCACAGCAAAGAGTCAGAATTATAGTGGTGTCAAGAAGAATAATTGTAGTCTAAAACCTCTTCAATATTATCTTTGCATAGAGACACTTTTCCAGAGAATAAGTTTAATTATTATAAATTCCTAATAATTGTGAGTATTTCAGTTCCAGAAGTGGTTTTCTGGGGGGGGAGACAGCTGTCCTCATTCTCCCGGAAGGCCGCTGGCGCGGCACCCGCGTTCAGCATGTGCTAGCGCGCGCCTGTTGCCCCCAACGGCACACCGGGCAGGGGTTCGAGTCCCGCCTGCCGCGTTTCGCGATACTACCTAGATAGCTTGGTGGAATTCAGTCGAGAAAAATTCTAGTAGCTGGCTGCATGGCGCGGTAGTTTTTCGTGGCTTTTCTGATCAACAGCAGGCGAATCCGGCAGCAGTACCCTAACAAATGGACCACAGACTGTGGGAAATCTTTTCTTACTCTTTCTTGTCCTATCCCTTCTCCATACACACACACACACACACACACACACACACACACACACACCTGTTCGTGTACTACAGTATTACATATGTCGGGAGACCACTTGGGAGCTTAGAACTTGTCCCGGCTGGGGCACTGTCCCTCTGGAGAAATTCTTGGATGGGGATAACCACGCAAACCGACGTGTAGATCGGCATCGGAACACTAGCTCGAGTTCAGCCTCTGTGTGGAGGAGAATTCTCGTTGTAGCCGCCTGCTCTGATCGGTACTTTTCCGTGGTTTCTCCAACCAACACCAGGCGGAACTCGGAATGCCAGCCTAAAACGTGCCACGGATAGCAACTATCTTTCTTTTTTGTCCTATCCTTTCCCATTACACTTATTGGCACAATACCACCACACATCTCGGGAGACCAGTCGGGAGGTTAGATCTTGTTTTGGATGGGGAGATGACACGGCGGTTGGAGATTACTCCTTGCGGAAAACCCCGCTGCCTAGTTTAGGTTGTCGCCAGATCTCAGCATCCAACACAGGAAGATCACCGCCCTGACGTGAAAAAACTTGCACTTCACCTACGGGACTAACGACTAAAGCAGTTGCAAAGAAAACGCCCGGAAACACGATATAATCAATCAATCAATAAATCAATTACTCGGCGACGGAACTCACCATCCAGCGGGGAAGCTAAAACGTCACATAATAAACGCCAGGTAAAACACCAGGTACACCAATAAAACGCCAGGTAAAACACCACGGAATAAAACATTCACTTCACTCACGGAACTAATGACCATAGCAGTTGACGCGCCCGGAAACATCAATCAATGAAGTAAGCAAGCAGCGGACCTATGAGTGCGTGGCGGGGCGAGGGAATGGAGAGCGCGTCCCGGCGCGTCCCCGGTGCGTCCGCCAACGCCCGGCGCCGCCGCTACAAATGACCGCTCTTAATCCTGACGTAAAGGCCGCCGGGCGATATCCCATCTGGCAGAGACGGCCATAAACGACACGCGGCTCAGCCCACTACACTTCGTATATCGCGCGTAATGTGACAATACGCGGCCGTAATGAAAATATATTTATCCTTCCGAGAGGTGGCCCTCCGAGAGGCGCGCTCCAGGATGCCTGGATGCCGGCCTCCTCTGCCTGGATGCCGGCCGCGCCACATGGCTCTCGGGGAACAATACGTTTGCGCGCGGTGGCGCTGCGCCGATTTTTCATTAACGATAACGCGGATTGAAACGGCCCATTGTGCTCAAATATGAAATAGGAGTTTCTCTAAGCCGCTTCATGTAACAAGCGCCGACAAGGAATCTGTCTAGCGCATTGGCTTTTCACGTAGTGGAAGCATATCCTCTAAGGCAACCGGTTACGAATGCGACTCAAGGAAAGAGTTATCTGTAGCCCACTTCGACAATAATATACCCCATAGGCTAATTTACATCAATGAAAAGCTCTTTGATTTCGCCTTTTAGATTCTCATTTTAAACTGTTATTTAGTATTACCTACTCGCCCTTACTTCGTAAGAAGAGAAAGTACTGTAATCATGTGCCAGAAAAGGGCAATTATCGAGAGAAAAACTCTTATTGCTGGGCACTGGTGACAAAACAGTGGATAAATGTATATAAGTAATACTAAGTAAATTACTTTTTGAAACACATTTTGTAGTCAGAATACACGTTTCGATTGTTCTTGATACCGAAAAATTGATTGACGGCAAAGCGTTTATCTGTCCGTCAGTCTATGATCAACGCTAACGCTAGAGTCTGTAATCAAACTATTTTCTCCAAAAAGTTTCTTCCACCCCTCTTTCTCTCCCACCCTCCCACCGCCTCCGCCGTGTGCCCTCCCCCCTCCGCCCCTCGGGAAATCAATCACTCGCAGGCGTAGCCAGTGCCCGCGAGCCTTGCGCCGGCGGCGGCAGTCGCGCGCCTTCTCCCGGAGCCACTCGTGTCAAGTTCCCACCGCCACCGCCGCTGCGCCGCCGGACCCGCGCTGCGCTACCTCGGCCCATCAAGAGCACTCGCGCACCGCGCGCAATCAGCCGCCCGCGCCCGCCCTCCTCGCGCGCTCAGGCCCTCTCGTTTTCCGTGGTTTCTCCGATCGACATCAAGTGAATGCCGGAGCAGTACCCTGACAAACGGGCCACGGACCGCGCGCGATCTTTCCTTCCTCTTCCTTGTCATATCCTCTCCCCTTACACACATGCACTTACACTAACATGCACTGCACTACCACACATGCCGGGAGACCAAACGGGAGCAGCTTAGAGCTTGTCGCGGCTGGGGCGGTGCCCCGCTGGTGGGAGATACATGGTTGGGGAAAACCCCGCTATCCGTCATAAATGTCGGCCCCAGATCTCACCAGCCTGCGGGGGATATAACTGCCACCTCCCGCGATAAAACATGCATTACACTTACGGGACCAATGACCTAAGCATTTGACGTGCCTGGAATCACTAATCAATCCATCGAGACCCGACTCGCGACGCCAGCCACGCACGATGGCAGCGAGCGGTGGCGGATGCGATTTTGCAAGAAGCACGGAAACCCAGGAGGGGATCAAGCGAAATCATTCGTTCGTGAAACTGTTTCAATTCAAAATAGGAGACAGAAAAAGAAGGGCATGGATAGATAGAAAGCAACAGAATTGACAAGAAAGTAATTGTAAGATAAATTGAGTTCTTACTTCAGAATAAAGACGAGGAGGAAATAGTGTACGACCAGCTATAGACGAGCAGCGATGTAGACCACATATTAACATCATTTGATGAAAAACAATGTGAATCAGTGGTGCGATGGGGGAGAAACAAAAAGGTGAGATTTATAATAAATAGGGGTAAATGGACACTGAGGAAACAACAGAAATAGTGTTGCTGGTGGAATTAATATTCACAAATATACAATAAATGACAATTTAGAAATGGCAGAGATAGTAGTTACGCAAAGGAAATGCGGCTAATTTAAACTTTTTTGTTGAATTGTAAAGGTTTTTTTTCTACTGGTTTCAGGTTTTCTGCATAAATATTGTCGTCTTTTATTCCTATATACTACAGCCTTATTCTCTTCTCGTGTCATTTTGTATGGCTCAAGAAACTACTTAACACAAAACTTAGTAGCTCGTGATGCAATAAATATCACTGTACATTTCAGTATTGCAGATATCATAAAAGGAAAATCATTAAGCATGCCGACATGAAATTTCATTATCAGTCAGAACAAATCCAAAATAGAGTATTATTTACGTCATTCCGATGACCATCTTTTTCCGTAAAACTTTGTACACGAATTCAGAGCAATTTGAGAAGCAATTAAACGTGTTCTTGAAAAGAGCACAACCGCAGGAAAACCCTGGATGAGAGTGCAGGTAATTCCACAAAATGAGGATCATCGCATCCATCACTCGAAGGAAAGGTCTGCGCGCGCGGACACCTGCGCGTGGCGAAATTCGGAGGCCCGGGCCGCGGCCGGGCGGGGGCTGCTCGTGGCCAACGTTTAATGGCCCAGGCGCCTCCCGGGGCGCGGCCCAGCGGCGTTCCCCAAGGGCCCCAAACGCCCACGCGCAGGCCACGTCGCCGCTGAACAACACTCAGCTCCAGAACGGAAGAAAAGGGAACGAGAACATTCATTTCAACATAAATTTCAATATTGTTGAAGTTTATGCCGAATGTTAAAGAGTGGGGAAGAAATTCTGAAGCTCAAAAAAAGTGCGCAAATTATACTTCTCCTCTATATGACACAAGTAAAATACCCGATGTTGCCCGGGCGTTCTTGATATCAAATCCATGTGAAGGGGGAAAAAGATCAATTTTATATAAACCACGGTGTATAAGGTTTTTGTTTTTAATGTAACTCGTTCACATTTCAAAAAATACTTCAATTTTCTTTCATTTTATTTACTGTAAATTGTTATTACATTAAATATTTGCATCTTACGCATCGGTACTGGCCTCTCGCGGAATATGTATGGAACAAATCTGCTCTTAGAAACAGGTAAAAAATAATAATCGAGGTGCATTCACCAACACATTATTTAAATTATTTATTTTGCGCATTTGTGTTATATTAATCTTTACCAAACTTTGCAAGAAGACAGCTACAATCCTGAAGAAGAACAAGTAAAATTTTCTCATCATTCATATTGTAATTTTTCTTTCAGCAAAACAGATTCAGCTTTCACTGCCAAAATCAAATCAAGTCAAACTGATTTCGGTTTAGCGCCTACAGTTTCGCTGCTATTTTCCGACGTTTATTTCCAACAATGGCGTGTTTGTAGTGACGAGGATGAGACGAGTGTGCCGTGGCTAGTGTCGGGGGGGGGGTCGTGAGGGGGCTCACGACGTGCCCTTCCTGCGAGGGGCGAGGACGTGCCTTCCGCAGGAACCGCCGACACGACGCTGCGTCTCCGGAATGTCGCAGAGCGCGCCCGATTTCCACAGGGCCCGGGCGCCCCGCACACTGCCTCGCCGGAATCCCATTCACGGACAAATATAATACGCCTTCCCCGGCGCCTGCTCACACCAGAAAATAACCTTTCGCTCACATTGAACTTTTAATCACTAAAGATTGATTCATTACTGATTCTGGGCGCGTCCACTGCTAAGGTCATGGGGTCCTGTAAGTGTAGTGCATGATCTGTGGCGGGATGTGACGGTGACCTAAGATGGCGAGATACTGCGCCGACCTACCGTCTAATTGCGGGGTTTTCCACAACTAGGTATCTCCCATTTCTGTGGCACCTCCCCTGTCGGGATAAGCTCTAAGCACACGACTGGTCTCCCGACATATGTAGTAGTGTAGTGGATGTATGTGTAAGTGTGTGTAACGATTGAGAATATGACAAGGAAGAGGAAGAAAAGATCGTTTGTTAGAGTGCTGCTCCAGCTTTCGCCTGGTGATGGTAGGAGAAACCACGGAAAACTACCGATCAGAGCAGCCGACCGAATTCTTTTCCGGACCTTCCAGACAGCGGCTGAACTCGACCTATCTGTCTAGCTAATGACGAAAAGCCTGCTACCGTCGAGTCACGAACCCTAGGACCTCTCTGTCAGAGCCACTGCAGTGATGTGAACTGATGCCATGAGTCACCTGAGCCGGCTATATTACTAATGAAAAATAATTATTGAATGATAAATGGACGCGTATAATATGTATGAGAATGTCCCTCTTTCCTCAGTTTGCCCATTTGTTAAGTTAATAAAGGGTTGATTTTTCACATTAAAGATCAGTTAACATCCCCCGGACTTCAAGTCCACGTTCATTAGCAATGCGTTCCTTCGAATTCCTCAAGGTCTCATTGCAAAATTGAGTCATATTCCCTCGGTGACGACACCACGGCAGGGAAAAATCATAAATCGATAAATGAAGGAAACCTAGAATTCTTGCGGCCTTGACAAAATCTCACATTACAATCGAATCTTCCTCCATTCACTTCGCGAAGACACCTCGGGCTCTGCCTCGTTGCGTCACAGCTGGCGGGCAGGATCCGATTGTGGCAGGATAAGGGGCTTGGTCGATGACGAAGACGGTCTCCTGACGCACACTTCATTGAAAGCTGCATCTCACACAACTTACAACAATTATTCCCATAGCACATCACGAATCACATCTATTTTACTGGAATTAATGTTGCAGTTGGCTATCTGAGGGTCGGGTTCGAATTTTGCATCACTCGTACATTGTCCAGCCTATGAATTTATCATTTAGGCCGCTTATCGGGTTGCTTAAAACGTTTAACAAAGTCGTCCAAAGGTGCCGCACCTCGGCCTTGGACGCGGTGTCACCCGGACAACCCAGATCACGGCCCTGGACGAGGAAGCCTACGATGCCATTTAATAATATTCCTTTGAATCATTAAAACTTTTGTAATTTGCTTTGAAATACTCTACTGACTCCTGAAACTATAATATATTTGTAATTTCGAGTATAAATTTTTTCTTATGCATGAATTCTTACTCCACATTGTACAGAACATCCGCGAATAAAACATTAACTGATCAATGACCTGCAGAATCATTCTACATTGCGTTCATCTCCCATGGCTGTTTATAACCCACCTCTCACTAAGGCCAACCTCCCTCGCAAGCTTCCGGGAGATAAGGCGTTCGAATAATTAGGATTACGTCAGCCTCCGCCGGACTCCACAGCACAGTCAGCGAAGACGCTTACGTGGCCTGCAATAAAATAGTTATGACAGGGTATTCAAAATAATGAAGTCAATGGATAGAAAGTTCCCGGGAGCCACTCAACTGGAACCTTAATGGAATGAGATACACATTAACACGCTGCTGAGCAAACATATTATAATATATCGATATAATTTTCACATCTTTTGGACATTTGTTCGACGATATTGTCGTAAAGTTCAGGTGCAATTTTCGATCAGTTTGATAGATATAATATGTTCTTGGCATTGCAAATAAATAACACAATCATGCGCTCCGCCATCGAAGTAGTTGTACAGTTGAAAAAATTAATCGAGAACGAAATCATCTAGTAACGTATATGTTCAGTTAAGCCATAGACCATGGAAGTAAGACGCTTAAATGAAATATATACAAACTAGCAGAGAGTCAGGTAACACATTAATGCTTAAGCAGTACGTCGATTATTCATTAAGTCAACTCTAGTAAATAGATTGTAATAAATAATTCATCGACTTGCATATGACCGAATTTACAAGGCGACTAATGTGATTGAGAGAGATATTATTTGATGACAGCTCCGAAAATGTGTGGACGATAGCGGTCGCGTATCAATACAAAACTAAACCACACTCCCATCACATATATATTCTTGATACCAGAAAGTATCGAAAACCATTTCCTTTTGCTACAAAGTTAACCATGCAGGTACAAATTAACTCCAGTTTATAGTTGATTGTGTTAATCATTATTTTTGGTTTCTATTTCGGTGAGGAATACAGAATTCAACGAAATGTCTAACAAAGCAAAATAACGATCGCATGTGGGTGGAGCAGAGGGAGGAAGGGAGGGTGGAAAGGAAGGAGCAAGGGTGGGTGGGAGAGTGGGTGGATGGATGAAATGGAGAGGGAACACGGGAGGGATGGTGGGCGGGAGGGGGCGTCTGAGAGAGAGTGGAAGGGTGGGAGCGTGGGAGGGAGGGTGGGCGGGAGGGAGCGTGGGAGGAAGGGTAGGCGGAGGGAGGTTGGCGAGAGGGAGCGTGGGAGGGAGGGTGGAAGGGTGGGAGCATGGGAGGGAGGGTGGGCGGGAGGGAGCGAGCGAGGGAGGGAGTGTGGGAGCGTGGAAGTGAGGGTGGAAGGCAGCGTGGGTGGAATAGTGGAAGGGTGGGAGGAAGGGCTGGAGGGAGGGATCGTGGGCGGCAGGGTGGGCGGAAGGAAGGGAGCATGGGAGGGAGGGTGAAAGGAAGGGTGGAAGGGTGGGTGGGCGGGCGGGTAGGGCGGGTAGGGCGGGTGGGGCGGAGGGAGCGTGGGAGGGAGAGTAGGCGGTTGGGAGCACGTCGCGCGCGCCTCAGCCGAGCGCCTTCCCACCGGCGCGGGGCCGATACGCGCTCTTCGCCTCTAACGGGGCGCGACGGCATTGTGGAGATCCGCAATAAAATGGTCGTGTAAATAACCCGTTAAGTCCCAGCGGCGCGGATTGGAGCTCGTCCAAGCGGCGGCGTAGAGCTCGATCCCCAGACCCAGATGCCCACGCCGCTCGGCGCCGCCGCTGGTAGCCGACGGCTACTGCAGCTTTATGGGGCCAATAAAGGCTGCTGAGCGGCCGAGGCGACGGTGGCGCGGCGGCGGAGCGCGGGAGCGCTGGCTGCGGACGGGGTCCACGCTGGGGGGGTGAAGGTCCGCGTTCGTAATGATGGACCGGCTGATTTAGCTCAAAGCCTGCAATGCCGCTGTCTCTACAGCGATTCTGACCGGGAGGTCCGAGGGTTCGAGTCCGGACTCTGGCGGATTTTCCGTACTAGCTGTGAAGCTAGGGCGAATACACCAGCTTTCTGGAATAGAATTGTAGCAACCAGTTCATCTGATCGGTAGTTTTCTTTCGCAGTTTCTCCGATCAACACAAGGCCAATGCCGGAACAGTACCTCAGCAAATGGGGCAAGGCCTACGCGAGATCGTTTCCTTCCTTTACCTTGCCCTATCCTCTCCCCTTCCTCACATTCACACTTATATGCACTACACTATCGCATATGTCGTGAGACAAAACGAAGTTTAGAGCTTGTCACGACCGCTGCAGGTCCTCGCTGGGAGAAATACCCGGAGAGGAAAACCGTGTGGGTCGGCGCCGGACCATTCAGAGGGGGAATAACACCGTCATCTCTCAGGATAAACATTCACTACATTAACGGGACTAATTATCACATAGTTCACGTGCTGGGAAAAATTAATCAATTGAAATGGTAGTCGTTGCTACCGTCCTTTCCATGCACGTAGTACGTTGGTGACTATGACAATGGAGGCGATAGCAGTGGTGGGAGCTGGTTAAGGTGATTGTAAACACCATATGTTCGCGGCTACGCGCGATTGCAAAGGTGAAACGAAGAGAGATATTAGAGGCCGACGAGGTGGGCGGGGCCCGGGGAGGCGCGGGCGGCAGAGGCGATGGTGGTAGCGCTGGCGGAGGTGGAAGGGAGGGGCGTTCCGCGGCGGCGCAGGTCCCAGTCGCCAGGCCCCACGTTTTTGTGGCAGCCAGGCCCGGCGGACTCATCAACAGCCAGTGAAGTTGTTAAGGATTCAACCATGGTAACGTTCAGAGTAATTTATTTGCAATTTGAGCCAGCGGCCTTTTTTCTTCATGTGTACCCGAGCCAAAGGCGGCGGAGCGGACTAATCCGGACGCTGCCCACCGCACCTGTTGGCTGCGCTGCCAGCCCCTGCAACCGCGCCGCGCTTCGCGGATCCTCCTTTCGGCCAGGCGTTTATGGCGCACGTAACAATGCCGCTCGAGCGAGCAGGGGGCGCGGCCAAACGAGCCGGCTCCCCCTTCATTGATTGATTAGTGATTCCGGGCGCTTCTACTGCTAAGGTCATTAGTCCCGTAAGTGTGGTGCATCCCCCCCAGGATATGGCGGTGATCTTCTTTCGCTAGCCGACGAGATCCGGCTCTGACCTACGTCGACAAGAGTATCGTCGATCAGAGAAAACTACCGATCAGAGTACCCGGCCGCTAGAATTCGCCTCCAGACAGCGGCTAAATTCGACCTTTCCACCTAGTGAGGAAAATCTTGCCACTGTGAGGACTTGAACCTAAGACCTCCCGGTCAGAGGCAGTGACATCAGTTCTCTGCCTCTGCCCTCTATTGAGAACATGCCACAATTACGGGTAAAACACATGATAATATTCTCAGACAATAGTTATTTCGATCGAATTTGTTTGTTCACAATCGGAAATGTTTCTTGTACTTACATTTAAATGTAGAGATATACATGCCAAATATATAATTTGGCGTACATTTTTAATTTTGTTATCTTCGATCGTTTTTAATGTAACAATCATCGTTAAAGATAAGTATATAAGAATGAATAATATAAATTATTTCGCAACCTTGAATTTGGAATGTCAAAATATTAACAGAATTGGGATCTAATATTATTCTTTCCATTTTTATCTTATATTTAAGCGCTATGTTCCAAATTCAAAAGATGGGAACATTTGTATTGCTAAATTTAAGCAAATTAGTGATTTTTTATCCTCTATAATGAGTATTTATTAAAGTTCCTATCGAATTTACATACTCTCTATCAATACTGAATCCAGAAATTAAATCAAGTATTGACATATTCTTCATCTTATGCCAACATTTGAATATTGCGTTTCCCCAACATTCATCCACAGCGAGAGCACAACTTTCTCACCAGTACTCCCACGAGCAATGCCGAGTAACGCCCGACCTCTGCAGAGGGAGGAAGGCGGGAGGGGGCGGAGCCTTGAGGAACGCCGGGTCCCGACACGGGGCGGGCGCGAGGACCCCGCGGCCGCGGGCAATGAAGACGTCTCGCCCCGACGCACGCACGCGCGCCCGGCGGAAGGCGGCGCCGAACCCGACGATCTACTGCGCGCAATTAAGCACAGAATAAGCGACTGCGGGGCGGCGGGGCGGCGGGAACGGGGCGGCACGGGGTGGGAAGTAGGGTGTGGGTAGCTGAGGGCGGTGCGGGGAGCGGGTGCAGGGCGGCGTGGACGGAGCGGGGAGGGCACAGTGACGAGGAAGGAGCGGCGTCGCGGGGCGGCAGGGATGAGAAGGTAAGGACGGGGCGGCCAGAACGGCGCGGGGTGGCCTGCAGAGGCGGTGGATAGCTCGGGGTGGCGCAGGCCACCACTGCGAAGTGGCGAGGACGTGGGGGGGGGGCGCGGACGGAGCGGCGAGGACGGAGGGGCGGTGGGGGGCGGCGGCAATGGGTGACAAGGACGGGGCGGCGCGGGGTAGGATATTGAAGCGGGGGATACTCTGGGCAGCGCGGGATGAGGTGTGGAGACGGTGAAGGACGCGGGGCAGCGCAGGAGATGAGGACGGGGAGGCGGGGGCGGCGACTACGGCCGGCGCTCGAGGATTGAGAAATCACCTGGCCCACCGTGTAAATAGTGTTGTTAGCCTTTTATGACAGCTTCAGGCTAATCGGTATGGCGGGCAGATAGCGCGCGTCTTAACAACATCGTTAATAAACGCTAACGGCACCTTTTTTTAGTAATGTCCGTCTTAGGAAATATCCACTTTTAAACATCGCGTTTCGAATGCATTTAATTAATACGTGAACGAAGTATATTTCTTCAAATTTCCAAACTGATTGATGCGCGGAGCGATGTCCTACGTGATGAGCAAAATAAAACCACGACCCCGGCCGAAGAAGTACAGCCGGTACGTCAAAATTACGACGCATCACAATTCATCACGGTATTTAACTTCCTCGTTACGGATAGCCGAGAGGTCGGCTCCTGAACATCAGAGGTATGCAAACTGGACGGACAGACTCATTTAACCAACATCACTTCGTCGTATCCGGCTTCTTCAGTCGAATTCGCGTAATGCTATGATAAATGTTCAACTTGTACAGGTGAAATTTCAGTTAATTTGTTTCACGTAAAAATTACTTTCATTAGTGATTAGTAAATCAATTTTGTTACGAGCCTTATACGTTTTAAAACAAGTAAATGAAAAATGTAATATTTTTACCACATATTACGATGCAAAATACTAAGAATTTTGTGAGAACAATTATCTGTACTTCATCACGCAGAGTATAAAGAGCAAATAATATGCTTCGAGAAATAATAGCCTATAACAGCTAGCGAAAATGTAGCTTTGACAATAATAATGTTTTATTTACAATTCAACAGGAATCAACATTATTCTCAGATTGAAATTCAAATGTTTGATTTAATGTCCTTTAGAAATTAGTGGTGCTATAACAGGATAAGCTCTCTTGACTTATTAAACTTTTCGTCGTAACTAAACGTTTACAGTCGTAAAAATTTGTAGGGTTGCGATGTTAATTTTGTCATTTTCGGAAATTAAGCGAGTTCATAAAAAATAGAACCTGTGTCATTTTATAAGTGTGCATGGCTCTACGCTAGAAAAAAATTAAATAAAAAATTAGAACTTTTTGATAAAATATTTATTGGCAAATAGTACATATTAATTGCTTATATTTCAGACAATATTGCGCGAAACTACTTATATTTTGTAAAAACTGTGTAAAAGCATATTTAAATATTTTATTTATATATATATATATATAAACAATTATTAAAAATGTTGAAATCTTACAGTTTTTGAAGATTCAGAGTTTCCAACGAAAATATGGTCTGTATAAATTTAAGCGTCCTTTTTCCTCTTCAAAGAAAAAAAAATAACAAAAAAAATTGTTTCAATTTTTGAGAAAATTTCCTAAATGCATTGTGTTGATGCTCCATTTTAAGTACCTCCAACACTCAAATTTTCTGCTTCAAATTCAAAGGGCCCCGGCGACAGCCAGATCGACCGAGGAATATCAAATTTGGTCAAGTCATCCATATTCTTTATCTGCTATCATTTTCCACAGACGGGCAGACGTTCTGCCGTAAACCACGTTTTTGGTATCAAGGACCCCCTAAACGTAGATTTTGACTATGCGTGTTAGAGGAAGTAATTTGATTTACTACTCATTGGCGCAAGATTTATGCACTTTTTCGGTAAAAGTACGAGTTTTTCAGTCGAAAAATCGCCGTTTTTTTGTCGCAGCATTACAATACTTTACACTTCTAAGAAGTATGCGAGAAAGTTCAATTTTGACAAAATTTTATTTAAACCGCATTGGGAGATTCATTCTTCGACTTCATTAAACGTCAATTCTATTGCAATTTCTAACTTGTACACGAGATTTCCGTAAAGCGGCAGCAACGCAGGGGAAAGAAAAGAAACATGAGAGTCCTTTCTAGGAGCGGCGGCGGCGGTGGTAAGGCGGGGGCGGGAAGGCGTGTGAACGACGCGCGCGTAACACGCATATTGAATGCGTTGGGCACACGGCGTCGCCCCGCCCCTGAGCCCACCCGCCGGCCGCCCTGCCGCGCCGCGACGCGCCCGCTGACGGACGGACGTCGCGACGCGACGGCGCGGCAGCCCCCCTCTCGCCCCCCCGCCACCGTGCTGCCCACCCACTGCGTAACCCGTTTGGGCGGCCTCACGCGTCGCCGTCCCACAGACGAGCGCCTTCACAAATACCCGGTACCTCCAGAGGACGCGTCCAGGCGCGCGGGAGAATGGAAACACCGAGCGCACACAATGCACGGGCAATAAATCCATCGCCCAGACTTTATCATGTATTCCGCGTGAAAGGAAAGATCATCTGTGGTGATAGGACGTCAAATGAATGAGAAAATCAACACACATGTACGTTTACATGTTTCAACGTTATCAACAGCCTTGATCGCAGTAGTTCCCTGTAATATTGGAAAGTAATGAAGCAAAGAATTATGTAAAATGCTTTGCTGAACCTGAGTAGGGGATAAATACAAAATGTATAATTATATAACTCAAATATATAGTTTAACAGGTGATAAGAAAATTTAATAGGGGTAATCTGATAATAATGAAGGAAGGCAGTACACTATTTGTATTTGTTTAACGAAAGGCAGAGACACACAAATGTCCAACCAGCACAGTAAGTTTCTAAACATGCAACAGATCATATGTGCCTGTGTGTATGTGTACGCATTCTCCTATTTTGTGAAAGTAAGGCTGTAGTAATAAATTAGTATGTTAGTTATTAATGTTTTCTCACTCAAATTTCTAGACCTCTAAACATAATGTAAATAAAGGACCTTTTTTTAACAAACGATTCCCACATCCCGAAAAATGTGTTCCAGTTTCAAAAACTAATGGTATTGACTAAATGAATTAAAACAGCCCATAAAAAAACATGTAACAACTTTTATGTTATCCAGATAACTTTCGAAGTCTTATTTCGTTCTGTACTCACGAGTTCATGGGATTCAGTAAAAGGGCATAGCTGATGTTTGAGGGATCAGTTTTTCCTGTGTAATAGAGCAGTAGAAATCATCACTGCTACTAATTTTGAAATGGATGGAGAATAGGTAATGAGCCATTCTCTAAATGAGATAGCCTGCTTATTCTTAATGTTCCTTATTCGGATTTATCCTTATCAGTACAGATTGTACTAAGCGCTACCGCCAGGGCTAAATATGTTTTTTCTTCAAAAACGTGCAACAAACGTGGGCTTAAGGAAATTTCTGCATTTTGAATTTGATAATTATTTAATGGGTTAGTTATTTAATTTTATTGTAATTTTAATACATTTTTTACAACTTCTAACTATCCTGCTCCGGAACCATCAGGTAATTCCTTTTAACGTAAACATTCAGCAATATTAATGTATTGCTTATCAGATTTTACATACAACCATGTAAATGAGTCTCAATGTTCTATTCTTGGAGTTACAAGAGTTATAGAGGAATAAAATGGTTGGCAAAGGCATATTCTCCCTAACGAATGTATACTGTTCCTAAATTTATTGGAGGGAGGGGAAAAATTAATAAAACATCCACTGCCGCAGGTGTGATAATGTACAACATAATTAATAATGATTATGTACGTGCGTTTAGGTATTTTAAACGTTATGTCCTTCTAAGTTGCTGCGTCCCTCTCTTGCGTCATCTGCCTCGTGGCTTTGCACGTCGGCCCCGTCCCTCGATTTGTTTTATAAAACCTCATGACCTTGTGGTTTTGGTGGTTTAACGGTTATAGTCGAGCTGTCAAAACCAAGTTTGGGCGTTCAAACCTATGGGTTATTAAGGGCGAAAAATCTTTCGTATGCCTTCCTTCGGAGAGAAAGTAAAGCCACCTGTCCCATGTTGTAGATTTTCTGCTTGTAAGAGACCCCCCCCAAAAAAAAGGTCTCCGAACTAAATTCAAAATCGCCTGTTTCGTCGCCTCAGATACACCTTTCTCCGCTAGATGTTGAAAGGAGCGTAGCGAAATTTGTGTGGTCAGACGAAAGAAGGGGCCTGATGACCTCAGTCTCGCCACGAAAAATAAGGTATCATTGGCAGATTGAATGATGGTAAGGGAATTTAATTTTAAGAGTACTTTAGTGTTCCGGGAGACGAGCCTGACAAAACGCATTCTATTATACACATAATTCACTTAACCTTCCATTGAAAATGGAATAAATAATGCGTTTAAGATGTTTAATTGGAACGCTGGAGCGACAAACGATATCGAGAGTTCCGCAGATGCCTCCAGAATCATTTGTCTTCGTCCGCCGACGCGGAGGATTCACTCCTAAAAGAAACCTAGTGTTGGAAATTCGTTCGTTCTCGAAAATGGCTGTGCCGTAATTAACATTCTCGAACAGAGCAGACTCTAGGTGTTGGTATAATCGCACAGAAAGATCGAAACTGAATGTCTTTGTATCCGACTCCAACTGGGGGTGGCCCCCAAACTCCTGAACTTCCATTATCATACTTACACCAACAAATTATACTCGAAGAAAATCATAAATTATGTGAAATGCCAATTTTTCATTATTTTTTCATGATCATTCACACGCCCTACCTCGAGGTAGTGAAGGAATACAATCACTAGCGATGGTGCAATGTCTCTGGTGAATGAGAATGGATTCCAAAACTCCAGTATTACTGAAGGGGTCAATGAACGTGGATTACCATAACCATGGATAATATACATTCAATGAAACTTTCACTTTCGCGATCACATATGTATTTCATACTGCATAAGGTACATATGCTGCATACAGTACATTTCTGATAATTTGAGAAATCATTCCCCCTCTGAGAGAGGAGTCTACAAAACGGGAATCTAAGAAATATTTCTTTAGACGTTTTTGATTAAGAATTCCACCTTCATTTAAGTCGTATGTGAATTCGGTTATGATTACCGGCGATGCGAAGAAAACAAGCAGAAAACAACTCAACGAAATCAAAATACTCTGAAACATCAATGTTACAGCAGTACCCACTGCTGTAACTGAACCTACAGCGGCTGGGATTCAGGGTATGGATGCAATGTCGATGCCAATGTTTTCAAACCATCGAAGTCTCTATGAGAACTTCGATGTTTTAAACATCGATATATTGAAGCGAATGTTTTTAAACATCCATGTTTTTAAGTTTTCGATGTTTTATTAGTGTATGAAAAATTTCCACAATCACAATTTGGTAGAAGTTAAAATATAAAATAATAACTGATGTTTATTTGTTGGAACCTAAAGAACCATCCCTCCCCCGAGATGATACTGATGCCCTGGCATTTCCTCCATCTTTCATCGTATTTTGTACATGGAGAGACGTTTTATAACTTGTTCTGTTAAATTTTAATTATAATTAATACACACAGCAACTGTCAAATTAAATTTTGTTGCGCACGAATTTTACGTTAGAGCTAGCTTTAAAACATCGATGTTCAAAAATATCGACGGTGTTTGGTCGATGTATCATTAACATCGATGTTTTAATTTTGAACATCGACGTTTGGCAACATCGATGTTGTGTTGCCGATGTCCCATCACTAATTGAATACCTCCAGACAAAAAGATCGTAACGCACATATTAAAACCAGCACACAGTACTGTACAAAATGGATTATATGTATGTTGGCGAGTGTCCCTACCAAGGGAATTTTGGCTAACTAAACTTAACGTTAATTACTAAACGTTACTTTTAATTTAAAGAAATAAACAATTTCCATTGATATTAGGGTTGCACTGAGTTTCAGGGAAGCTGCTGAGGGAAATCGTTTTTGCACGTCACAACCTCTTTGCACGGAGGTATTCAGTTCAGGGTCCTCTTCGCCGCAGCCTAAAAAGGCGTACGGGGCGTCGCGGCGTAGCGTAGCGCGCAGGATCTAAAGTTAGCGCGTGGCGGCGCGCGTCGCAACGGCTTTCACCCGCGCGGCGCCGTCTTCGCCCGCACCTTCACCCTGTGACCCGGCGCCCTGTGCGCGCGTAAAAGGTAGGGGTCGCGCCGCGTGTGAAGGCTCCGCGCCGGCGACATCGCGCGCCCCGCCCTCCGCCGCCACGCCAGCCCCAGGCGAGGCGATATGCAAACGAAAGCACGAACGGACGACCAAACGAAACAATGCCTCGCGCGCGACCGCCCCGCTCCGCCCCGCTCCGCCCCGCTCCGCCCCGCTCCGCCCCGCTCCGCCCCGCTCCGCCCCGCTCCGCCCCGCTCCGCCCCGCCTCGCCCCGCTCCGCCCCGCCTCGCCCCGCTCCGCCCCGCCTCGCCCCGCCTCGCCCCGCTCCGCCCCGCTCCGCCCCGCTCCGCCCCGCTCCCCGCTCCGCCCCGCTCCGCCCCGCTCCGCCCCGCTCCGCCCCGCTCCGCCCCGCTCCGCCCCGCTCCGCCCCGCCCCGCTCCGCCCCGCTCCGCCCCGCTCCGCCCCGCTCCGCCCCGCTCCGCCCCGCTCCGCCCCGCTCCGCCCCGCTCCGCCCCGCTCCGCCCCGCTCCGGCCAAAGAATTCGGCGTCGCGCTGCGCCGCCCTTGAAACGAGACCCTTATAATTTAAGGGGAACCTCCCTCGGCGGCGTAAGAGCATCGCGATTGAAAAACCCCCACTGGTCTAATATCGGGTTGTCTCATCCAGTCTGATTACGTTTTATGGTCGTCCAGTTGTGCCACGGTCGACGATCGGTTGCGAGAGAGCAGATGTTTGTGTAAATTCAACTTTCTAATGAATCCCTTCGTTACGCCGAAGAGTGTGAAGCAGAGACTGGAGATCGTACAAGGAAGTTTCAACGTTCGTTTTCGTTTGCTGATTTTAATTTTGTTTGTGGATATCACATCCCACATCTCATTAAAGAGAGGAACAACATAACCGCTGCTTGTTATGTCCCAATATGTTTGTTTACTTTTCCCGGGTACTTTTTTTCTCATTTCGAGAAAAAGGCCACAGTCTAAAAAATTCCCAGCTATAAGGGCCACAGCTCATGAGCATGTTTATTTTATGTAAACTATCAGACTATAGGATGGTGACTTACGGAACAATTGAAATTTCAAATAATTTTGGATAACCGCGCGCAGTTTGGAATGCTGAGAGATTTTCTGACGACTCTAGTCATAAGTAGTTCTCCTTGTAAATTCATTATACAACTTTTCATCGTTTTACTTCCCTTGGAAATTTTGCAAGTTCATCTCTTTTAGTCAATAACACGACACAAATGAAATGTCTTCAAAAATATATTTTATCGAGGTTTTACGAAATTCGGAGACCTTGTTGGACGCCTGAAACCTGATTTTCAAAGGGTTTAAGACCAAGCCATGTCCCTTACGTCGTAATCCATAAGATTCTTTTCTGGAACACCAGTTACATTTTAGTTGCTTTGTTCTCTGCTTAGTTGGTCCATTTCATTGTGACACGGGTGACCACAGCCTGTTAGAAGGTAGAATTCAATATTGACTACTTGATTTTCTTTGCGACTTCATCGCACTGGTCTGGTTGGTTAATAAAAACTTAAATAATATTATATAATACATTGACACAGTACCGGTTTTGTATGACATGGACAATGCAGGGGTGTCCATACGATGTTGGATTCCATTTCATTATTGCCAGAGCGGACAATTAGGTATGTTTGCTCTGGTCAACCTAATTTACTGCCATTCTGCTAGAAGGCAGTAAAAGTCAAACAACAATGCATTTACCGTCGTTCCCAGTTTAAAAATTCCTGCCACTGTTGATTGTATCTCGCGCGAGCATCCTATCGATCACAGCTGAAGGATGAGGAAAAACGCTCGAATTGGAGTTCGGCGTTTGTAATTCGACAGACACTGAATGTCAGGAGACAGCAGAAGAATAATAGGAGATTCATGCTTTGAAGAAACAATTACGTGAATTAAATGATGACAGTACTGTAAGAGATGTATCAAATAATTTACATCCAGACTCTTAAATCCAATTTACCACTTTCCTTTTGCCGAACTGTTTCGGGAGTTAATCGAACGTGAGTGAAGAGACTTTTGGAGCAGTAGAATCGTTGTGCGCACGCGCGCGTTGGCTAAAATTCCCGAAATCATTCCTGAAAAGGAAGAGTGTAAATCAAGCCTTATGCGACAGAAGGTGTTTTTCTGCAGCACACGACGATTTCAATGGTCCATGAAAATCAGTTTATTGTAGCGAATGCGTGGATGTCGATATACACGCAGAATATTTATTACGAACTCTGGGGAATTAGCAAAGAGACATATTGGTCTGCACAATACCCCAATTGTTGGGGATCCGTAATGTAGTAATTTTGTTATGACAATTAATACCAATTAAGTGATTAGCAAGTACTCAGGTACTTATTATGTCGTATTACAAATTAATCAATCATAACGGATGAACCTGATAAGCATATATTTTATTTATACTTATATATTTTATATATGCTTATATATTTTTATATATTTTATATATCACACGTTCCGCAGACCTTTCATTATCAAATATAGTATCGTTGGTTGAGACGGTAGACTCCTTGACATAGGTTGTTCGCTTAAGCCAATACCACTCTCTACGTCCGTTCATATCGTGACATCATTGCCAGAGACGTGGGAGGCGGTTTTGCGCGAGCGGTGGTTAAACGGCTCCGTTAGAACCACCTAAATCCACGGTATAGGGTTCCAGCATCTGCCAGTGGCCACCGGCCGCATTCCGCCCTAGGCGGAATCCGGAACTGGCGGCGGGGGCGGCGTGACAGACGCGGTGCGTTGGCGCGTTGCGTAACAGGCGGAGCGGGGCCTCGGGCGAAATCGGAGCGGCCGGAACCAGTTTGGCGAGCGGGCGGCCGGCCGGCTGGCCGGTCAGCGATAGGCGGTAGCCACGTGCGGCGACGGCGGCGGGGGCGGCGGCGACGTAACTCACGGGCAAGTGCGCGGAGCGGTGGGCGGCGCGGGTGGCGCGGGTGGGCGGGCAGGCGGGCGGGCAGGCGGGGCGGGGCGGGGCGGGGCGGGGCGGAGCGGGGCGGGACAGGGTGGGTGAGGCGGGGCGGGACAGGGTGGGTGGGGCGGGGCGGGGCGGGGCGGGGCGGGGCGGGGCGGGGCGGGGCGGGGCGGGGCGGCGACGACCGGAGGCATCTCGCCGGACGTGTGCCTTTGTAAACCGTAGGGAGCATCGGCCGGGCAGTTGCAGTCTTCGTCGGCCGCTCTGTTGTCGCGGGCGGTTGCCCATCGCCCTGACACGTTGGGGGCGAGAGTTTATACAAGAGCTGCTCAAGATATTATCACTCACACCCCATCTTACAATCGAAATATTTCACACTTTTGATTGGTGTTGGATTGCTCGTATTCACGAGAGATTCCTGATGATGAAGGAAAAAACTTTCCATCATTAAAAAATTGCTGTTTAATTCAAAACTGAAATAATTGTGCATTTATTGCATACTCGAGTTACATCTAGTTGTAAGAAGAGCAAGAGAAATAAAATCGCAACCATCAAAAACAGTCCCTACTCTTGATGAGTCTAAGTTCGTGAGAAAGTAGGTCTTTCTGACGGTCTTGTATGATGTTAGGAAGTAATATTTACAAACCAAATACAAATAAGAAATGAACACACACAGAGAAATGGGCTCCTTAAAACTCGCGGAATCCAACTGACGCTGTTTTCTTGGCCGCTGTTCTAATATCGCTATTTGTCCACCAAACCCAACTCTGTCGATGATCCGCTTACAAGTCCGAATAGTTCCAAACACGCTAAGTACACATAAAAAAAGCTCAACGAAACAAAACATTGTCTTGAAGTTAGAGTTGGAGATATAAAGTTGGTAGAATAATATTTGAGCGGACAACATTGTCTTTCAAAATTTAAAGATTACAATTCAATTCAACGTATCCGAAACACTTGTAAAGCGCGTTCGTGGCACTGTTCACTTCATCTCAGAAAATATTCAAAACGAAAATCGTTTTAAAAAGTTGTGGGGCAACGGTAAGTATTTTGGTTTTCATAACAGCGCTTTTTCTGTGAAAGTTATCCACTTGTAAGTACCGGGAGGGGTGGCTCAGTGCATCAAATGATGTCACTGTAGTGCCTCTGACCGGGAGTTCCTAGGTTCGAGTCCCGACTGTGGGAAGATGTTCGACACTAGGTTGTCACCTAAGTCGAATTCAGCCACTGTCCGGAGGAGAATTATAGAGGCCGGCTGCTCTGATCGGTAGTTTTTCGTCGTTTTTCCGATCAACGCCAGGCGAATGCCGAAGGAAAACCCTAAAAACGGACCACGGACCGCGTGCGATCTTTCCTTCCTTTTCCTTGTACTATCTTCACTCCTTACATAAACTTCCACTAACATGCACTACACTACCACAAATGCCGGGAGACCGGTCGGGAGCTTAGAGCTGGTCCCGGCTGGGGCGGTGTCCCACTGGTGGGAGATACCTGGATGATGAAGTCGACGGTAGGTGGGTGCCGGATCTCACCATCCAGCGGAGGATGAGCACCGCCACCACCCGAGGAAAAAACATGCACTACGGTTTCGGGACTAATGGCCTCAGTAGTTGACGTGCCCGTAATCACTAACAACCAACCAACCACTTGTAGTTATACTAAAGTCGCAGAACAAGAACTTAAAATTTATCAACTAAACCCGCAGCAGCGAAGAAGCTGTTGTGGAGTGTGAGGAAAATGGGATCGTGGAACAACAAAGCTTGGCTTTTCTGAAATGTCACTCGTGAATACTGCATCGTCTTCCCCCTCGTCATAGGACATCAGCTCTACTTCGGCAGTGACCTACTGCGTATGATGAAATAATCGCATCAAGTATGATGCGATTATTAACGATTAATAAAATCAAATATTTGCATTTTTTGTCAAAATCGAAAGTTTTTCATTTTTTATTTTCTCCAGTCTTCCTGGGTATCCAATAAAACTATTGACACCTCTCACATCGCGGCCACATGGTGCGTAGTTTTCCGTCAATTAATGCGCATATTGAGAGTTAACAATATACATTTTCAGTTGTATCATTTCAACGAATGACCTATTTTCCCAGCAGCGAAATTAAGAATTACTTGGTGTGTGAATTTTGAAATGTTTTGAAATGTCCACCTTCACTGTGGACTCCCGAGCAGTACGTTGCTTTTCTACTAGTACCCCCCCCCCGTTGATTTCTCAACCAATCGCCCTGCGCCATATGTGCGGCGTGGGCGTTGCGCCGCCGCCACGTGGTGCCTGGCGGCGCCCACAACCCCACACGACGCACGTAGCCGGCGCCGGCTGCGTTCGAACGGTCGTGCAACTCCCAGGAGGCATTGCGTCCCAACCCGGTAGCTGACCAGGAACCGTATCCGCCTTATCGCCCCGGAGATCTAAATTAAAGCGAGCAGGCCAAGGACGCGATTGTCGAAATCTGAAAATACGGGTCAAGCTGAAGGAACCATGACCATTCGTACTGGCATTCGCCCGCTGTCTTGCTCGATAAGTTTGATTGGTCAATTGATTGGTTCATTCATTGGGTCTCGGGCGCGTCAAGAGCTAAGTTGACGATTCCCGTAAGTGTAGTGCACATTTTTTTAAATCACGGAAGCAATGATCTTCTCCCGCTGAATGCCGAGAATCGGTTTCGAACTACACGCCGTCTTGCGGAGTTTTCGTCAATCAGGTATCTCCTCCAGACAGCCACCACCCTAGACAGGGCAAGCTCTAACGTCAATACTGGGCTCCCGACAACTCTGGTACTGCAGGGCATGTGAGTGCAAGTGTGTATATGTAAGAGGTGAGGATGGAACAAGGAAGAGGAAGGAAAGATCGCGCACGGTCCGCGGCCCGTTTGTAAGGGTACTTCTCCGGCATTCGCCTGGTGTTGATAGAAGAAATCACAGAAAACTACCTATCAGAGCAGCCGGCCTATAGAATTGTCCTGCAGACAGCAGCTGAATCCGACCTGGCTATCTAACTGGTATCAAAAATCCTACCACTGTCAGAACTAAAAGCCTGAAATATCCTGGTCAGAGCCACTGCTGTGTCATTAATTGATGCCCTGAGCCACCTAAGTCGGTTTCATAGGTCAAAATGACGACGCGTGAAATAAAGGTAGATCCAACATCACTCAAATGCTCGTACTAGCTTTTCGCAGTTACTCGATAAACGATTGCACCAACAAGTACTCAAGTCCATTCAACAAGCAAAGTGATTTCGAAATAATGTTTTAACAACTCAGCATTGGCAACCTTTATGGTAAACCTGACCGTTTCAGACAACTTGCCACTGCATTTAATAGATTGCGCAATAACCCACCAATCTAAGACATCAGAGGTGTTTTATATAATTTGAAAGCGAGTATTCTGATTACACGAGATTCACATAGTACCTCTAAACAATGACTACAAATACAAAACAAAACTTGGAGAGGACTAAATTCGTTTCTAATAGATTCTAAATGATTCTTCACTTTTCAGTGTCCACGGTAGGTTCTTAAAGTTTTCGAAATAATGTAAAAAGAACTTTCTACGAAAGTAATTCTTCATTGTCAGACTATAAAAACTATTCGCCTCTAATTCGAATGGCGAAGGCGGCTGTACGATAATCGAAAAATACTTTCAATAAAAATCCAGCCCGTCGGCCCCAAAATCGCTGTGAAAACGCGGGCAGGGAGACAATCGCCTCGCTCGCAGCGGGTTTCCCAAGCGCAGACGTACGTCTTCATTGGCTCCTCCGCAGGGCGGGCGGACAGCGCGGCGGCGTGGCGGCGCGTCAGCCGGACACAGGCAGCGAAAGCGGCCGCTACGCGCATCGCGGCTGCGATTCTCAACGGCTGTCGGGCGCGGACCTTTGTTTATGGACTCCCGACCTTTCGGCCTCCCTCGGCCCACAACAATCAGCCCGGAGCGCCGCACCGCGCCGCGCCGCGCCGTCTCGGGGGTATTTGTATTTGCCCGCCGCCGTCAGCCGCACCTGGGCCGCAGCCGCCGGAGATGATGACGCTGATGACTCGTCGCCGACCCCGCCGCCATTACGCTGCAAGTCGCCGAGAGGGCCATGCCTAATTCACAAGAAATAACCGAAATATTTCTTACAGCCACGGGCAATTTTGAATTACTCCTTATTCCAGCATATTCACCGGTCTATTTATAGAACGTAAGGTAATATTTCACCTTCCCTAACTTCCTTCAGACTGACACAACAATGGGAGAAACTCCGTTTCTCTGACCTCAGTCGAGTTTCTCGACTAGACCCGGAGCGGCCGCCTGCAAATATGGTGATGTCGCAGACGACTACAGCGCCATCTGCTTATCCGGACGCCATCTTGATTTACGCCGTCGCCGACGCCTGCCTGCAAATTGCCCTCCCTCCAATTCCACTAGTGGAATGGCGCCGGGTCGATGTAAACCTTTTGGTCGAATGTATGCCAGTAATGGGGTCGGGTTACGTTACACATAAGCACCACAATCCTCCCAGACCAGATACGAAATGGAAATATTTTCCGCTTGTTTCTCTTAGATGATTTTGCGAATGCTGCCCACGAAAGATCTTTTATTCGAAAAATTCAATGTTTAACCCATTCAATAGGTAGAACGAAATGGAAAGTAATCCTTGTGTGATTTACTCCTTTGGCCTGAATTGCGGGGAGGCGAAACTCTTTCGCAAAAAACGGAACTCTTGCACACCATGTCACCATTGTCTGGTCTTCACAGTACGACAAGCGAGATGAGATACGTTGACCTAAGAGAAGATGGGGCAGTAGTGGGGATAAAGATGGAGTAAGGGGAGAAATGAAACTGGAAATGAGAACCTACTTTATACGCGCGTTCCCCAACACTAATTCCATATTGATCGACAGTGATTTGAACATTAGGGGAAATATTTTTCTTCTACACCGCTTACTAAATCAATTAATTAAACCGGGTAATAAAGGTCGTAAAGGAGGTTTGCACTCCCAAGAATTTATCGATATTATGAATGTCGTAAATGCTAATAAAGGGTTTTGACCTTGTTTGTCTGACTTCATTGCCACATATTGCAACTAAGTACAAAAATCTTAATGATGTATTTGTTTAATATATTACAAACATCACAACTATTATCATAAGTTATTAAAATCTTGGGCGAAGTATCAGTAAAAGCATAAAATTGCAGTGCAAATGACGGTAAATTAAAATGTAATTGATATTTTAAGATCGGATTTCACTAAAAAAGGTCAAATTAATTAATTAATAATCAGGCTGAGCATAAAATAAACATTAATTTTGGTACATGGCATTGTAAAATCGATTCTGTCAGTTGTGGTAAGTAGAGTGCGTACCCCAAATATTACGCCCGAAAATGAAATAATTCCCCCTGAGCCTACTTAATGTTAATAATAATAATAATAATAATAATTATTATTATTATTATTATATTATTATTATTATTATTATTATTATTATTATTATTATTATTATATAAGGGAAAAGTGAATTACAAGAGCGCTGCCGGGAGCCTGCCCAGATATTTTGGATAAAATGAGATTTAGGCGTAATGTGCCATTATAAGAGCAGTTATTGGTTCGTGACAAAATGAAAATTAAATTATATAACTTAACGTTTCGTTAACGTTATTTCCTTTCGTGCGTATTTTGTTATATTGTTACGTATTAATAATAATTTAACATATTTTCTGGTAAATATAATTCAAAACAAAATTTGAAATGAGATTATTGGATATAGAAGCAGTAGCGTAGCGTGATAATTTTTCCTGGATAGGCTCCAAAGCAGATTAACGTATTATTTAACACTCCCTATCTGCCTTTTTTAGAGGAAGCTTTGGTGTAGGTCTTTTTACTCTAAACTTCTAGTTTCCCCTCATAACTTAAATTACTGAAGTATGTTGAGGATTAAAACTAAGAGCATATAAGATAATCGTCTGATAAAGCCATATTTCCTACAGTAAACAATAACATTTGTATTATTCATTAGCTATTGATCTGAACTAAACGCGATGAACTGATCCCGAGGCCCCGACTGATCTCGAGGATTACCGAAAGGCCCTTTTAGGCGGGCCTTCGGGGGAACCAAGCAGCCCGTATGAACAGAATATCAGCGTCTGCGGGCACACGTTCTGCGCATGCGTTGGAAGGCTCCGAAACGTCAGAACCTTCGTTCTCTCTCACGTAAGTTTGCAATTGAGCGGGAAGTACAAGATAACAAACCTACGAAGCCAGAAGAATCATGCGATTGTTCATTCAAAAAGTATCAATCAATGCATTATAAGATCATTTTTTAAAGCATTTTTTATTTTTCATAAAATATTTGGGTATACTCTGCCTTGCAGCCTAATAGGAAGCTACACCACTGGATTGAAGTAAAATTACTGCAAGCGTTCAATTTTCAGGTATTTTTAATAGAATTACTAGGTTGAAATGTAGAAAATGAGTTTTGATAAGGTTATGTAAAATAATGAAGATAATGAAATTTGGATAAGGTTATGTAAAATAAAGCTTATTAAAACTAAACAAAGTTATGTATTAAATACTCCTGATATGGAAGAATTGTAGTTCAGATGACAACTTTATTGAATAAGTTGAAATGAGAACAGAATTTCCAAATCGCCTGCAACTGAAATATAATGAGTGTTTGAAACAAGGAAGAAGAAACGTGAAGTAAATGACTGCGGCGTTGGGTATTTAAAAAGCGTTGTAATCAGTGTCCTTTACTTGCCGGCTACTAGTTGTATTCGACTCGAATTAGATCCATTGTTAGCAATGTTCGTTGGATAGTCACTACCAACCATCTCGTCAACGCTGCGTCATCTCGATGCCAAGTCAAGGTTATTATAAAAGCTATTATTTCACCATCAACATGCTGGTCATCATCGAATCACCTCATGCGGTACAATATCCCCAAATCACCTCTCGCACAGCGTTTCACTCTCTCCCGAGTATTCGATAGAGCTCTCATCCCCCCCCCCCAATCCGTCACACCACCCCAGCTGGCACCTCCGCCAGGGCGCGAGCCGCTACAAGGCCCACGTGGACGAAATGACCGCGCCGCACCGCCCAGCCCGCGGGCGAGGACCCAACGACGCTGGGCGGCGGCCGGCGCAGGGCGTCGGTGGGCGCAGCGCAGCGGAGGGCGCGGGGCGTTCGTAGGGGGGCGGGGGGCTGGTGCAAGGGCGGCGGCGGGGCGAGGGGCCTTGTGAGGGGACGGGGCGGGGAGCGCGAGACGTTAAGCGGGGGCTGGGGCAGGTCGGGGCGTGGTGCGCATGGCGGGGCCGGGGTGGGACAGGTACGTGAGGCGAGAGGCGGGGAGTGGGGGCGGGTGGTGTTGGGTGAAGGGCGGGGGCGGGGGCGCATGGCGGGGGTGTGGCGAGGCCGGGGCGGGTTAGGAGCGTGGGGCGGGGGCGTGGGGCGGGGCCGGGGGGCGTTGGGCGGGGGCACGTGGCGGGGGCGTGACGGGGCAGGGGCGGGGCGTGACGGGGCAGGGGCGGGGCAGGGGCGGGGCAGGGAGTGGGGCGGGCGTGTTTGTCGTTGGGCGGGGAACGGGGCCGGGGGCGTTGGGCGGAGGGCGTTGGGCGGGGGGCAGGGAGCGTTGAGCGGAGGGCGGGGGCGGGGGGCCATGGGCGGGGCGGGGCGCGGGCGATGAAGACGCGCCCCGCAAAGCCTGTGTTTGCCTCAGGCCCGGCCTTTTCGTCAGGGCTGCCCAAGGAGCGGACGAGTCGCGGCTCTGCTCCGCTCGGTCCCGTTCACTCATAGATTTTTAGTGCTTCCGAGCGCGACAGCCAACGTAAGAATGACTGGATTATCTGGCTCAGGGCATCAACTGATGTCAATGCAGTGCCACTGACCGGGAGGTCCTGGAGTTCGGGTTACGACGGTGACGATTTTCGACACTAGCTACGGATACCAGTCGGGGACTTCGTGTTTGTTATGGTTGACACGGTGCCTCGTTGGTGGGACATACAAGGTTGGGGAAAAGCCCGTTAGCCGAGGTGTAGGTCCGTGCTAGGTCTCGCGATCTAGCGGGGACAGATTACCGCTCAATTATCAACCCAGGTCTGGTTTTATTTGATATTTTTTTCAATTCTCTGAAATCACAAATTTTATGAATGGTCAGCCTGTTATTCTTGAAAGTGTGCAATGGAACTTATTTTGATCTACTATTTCGTTGTTTACTTTAAATACTATTTCCTTGATACTCGATTTACTACTATTTAGTTGTATAAATATAAACAATTTGCTCTGAAATATATTCCAGGTGTCCTGAATGCCAGTGCTATCCTTATGGTAACTGCAGACAGACGACCAGTTGCATAAAGCGTACGCATGCACGGCCCGCGCAGGAGGCGGTGGCGCGGGCGCCAGGCAGCGCTGTCGTCGCGGCGGCTGGGCGGCGTAGGTGGGGAGGGGGGAGGACGTGCAAGCACGAGCCCAATTTGTGACCGCCCTTCCGCCCGGGGCCCCGGCCGCGCCCGCACCCTAATTATGGGACGGTCACTCGCCGCAATGTGGTCGACCGGCCTTAATAGAGCTCTGATCGGGCCTTATTGGTTTTTACCGCCGGCACAGGGGCCCTCAAAAGTGCGCGTCCGCCCTCCGCCCAATTAGATGTAATGTAAAACTTCCCAGAATCCCCAAGCGCAGAATGTTACCGCACGTTATGAACCTCTTCTGAATTTCTGCCTTAATCTCGAAACCGAATAGTTCGATAAACACTTCATACCATATATATGAATTGTAAACATGTGTTTAATACATTTCCAATGTGTATTGGAAATGTGGGTCGCAGTAAAAACTATAAGATATAAATAAAAGTGTTTTCTGCCTCTTGCCGTGACTCATTACATTAGTTAATACAAACACAATGAAATCAGAATGGAATAATTATATGACACACATTTCATACTCTATATTACAGTGTCGTGTATGCAACATTAATTATTTATCGAACGGAATGTTTCAGCTCTGCCTGACTAAATGTTTGAACAAAAATAATTATTTGGACCAGTGAAATCCAAATGGCATTTGTTGGTCCACATGACTATGCACCGTGAAATACTGTGTACTTCCCTCGAAGAAATTAGTTTTTGGCATAATGAGTGTATGTAATTCGAATTAACGGCTTTCTGATATATTCATCTCTCATGTCTTCTTAATTCAGACATCTAAAGGCAAGTAGTACAATTGCCACGTCACCTGTAATGATTTCCGTTTTCGTTCAGAATTCGCGTCTAGTTTTTCACATTTTCTATCAACTATCGGCTACAACTATTTGACATTATATGGAATATACAATTGAATAGAGCTCTGAGTCATAGTCGACCTGTTCGTAGCCATTGTGTGATTGACAGCCTCCTCATCAAAAAAAGCATCATTTGAAAAAGAGGTTAAATTTGCAAAAATCTATTTACAATATATTCAATTTCATAAATAAAGCTGTGTTTTGTACATGAAGATGTCTTATATTAGAGTTGATGCGATATATTGATGTTAGCATACTCGTATAATCTACTCTAATAACTGATGGTCAATAATAAATACGGTAATTAGAATAAGAACTAAGATAGGAAATAAGTCACCGTCAGCAATACTGTGTGTGGCATTAATGATACTTAATTTACCGGGAAAATAGAAGCCTGGTAAGCTCACACGATGGTAAGCAAGGCGCACACGAAATGAATTTATCTCACAAGATATTTAAAAGAATCACCGGCTATTCCAGTGTTTTTCTGGTACATTCAAACAATTGTTTGTTGATAAAATTGATTATTAATATAAATTCTCTATTTAAAGTATATTTTCTGGTACATATACTTTTTAACCTTACTATTGACACTTCTCTCCTTGAAAATATACATTTGCAGGAAATTCGCCATCAATATACTTTACTGTTCTACACTACTTGAACATTTCTATTAAATTTCCTAAATTTTACTTCTGCTGTGGTAGTTTAGATCGAAATCGGATGTGTGAACTATGTGACAGGGCTGATGATATATTTTATCTAAACAGTGCAGTCAAGTTGTTGTGACCGTTAGTGCGAAGGAATTAATCGTCCCGATACACAGGAGACACAGATTATTTTTCCCAGGAAGTTACGATTGTCTGAGAGACAATTTCCCCAAAAGCACATTGTTTAGATGCTTTGTAAAATTTAGTACCAGGAAACGGTTGGTAATAGTTGAAAACATGTTTGTCATTTCTTACTTTTTAATTTGAAAGATGCACCATTCATTGAACTCAGTGTCAGCTGGTGCACTTTTAAAGGGAGGTCACAGCTCCATCGCATGACAGAATGCAATTACTTAATTCACTACACTTCTTCCACCAATGAACCTAAATTCGCTACACATAGTAAATAATGCATTCAAAACAGTCAATAATTAACAGAAGTTGTGTACTTTCAATAATCCGCGAATCCATAAAATGGAGAAACGTTTTATCCAAAGAGATTCAGAAGGTTGCCCTCCGTGTTCCTGAATGCTGCCGGCGAGGGGGACCTCTTCAGAAGCCAGAGCTTTGCGATGTAGTTCGTGGCGCTTTCTATGTGTCGTTGCGATACTGAAACGCACGGGGAATGACTGAGTGCTCGCATTTTTGACACATAGGGACGAGCGGCTAATCGGATGGCTCTTGCTTCAGAATGTTAAACATCCGTAAGATCGTAACGACACACAGCGGTGCTCTGTATGGCTTGCAAGAAGCCAGAGAGGTAGCTCGACGGTCTCTTTGATTTCAAAATGATTTCATACAACGACATTACTGCAATATTTCTAACATCAAATGATAATCAATGGAAAATATACTACACTTACAAACATATAAAAGTATTTTACGATTATCTCGAGGTGCATCCGTGCAACCTAAACACGACTCGCCCCTTTGAACTCCATGCTTTATATCATAGAGAGATTGTGGTCAAAGTCTCTATAGCCTACTTTCTAAGCAGCTTTCTTTTAACTATTGTGCTTCATTTTTCGTTGTTCTCGTATACTAGCGTTATCATGTGGTTCGCAACTTATTCTTACTGAACCGAATTCTGAAGTTCTAGATTGGAATTCTCAAATAGCGTAATGCGTGTACATCGTGGTTGTGTGTCTGTTCCCACCGTCGTTATCCCATGAAGGATGGCAATGATCTAATTTCACTTAGGCGGCCTGCGGCGACGGCAGAGGTGGCGGCGCGGCACGGCAAGGGCCGCCGGGGTCTGGTGGCGCTGAGATGAATGACGGCGCGTGATGGATGGCGTAGGGAAGAGCCCAGTGGCCACTGCGGCCCGGGTTTTCCCTCGCCTCACCCAGCCCCGTCTCCGCCCCGCGCCGCCCCGCGCCGCCCCGCGCCGCCCCGCGCCGCCCCGCGCCGCCCCGCGCCGCCCCGCGCCGCCCCGCGCCGCCCCGCGCCGCCCCGCGCCGCCCCGCGCCGCCCCGCGCCGCCCCGCGCCGCCCCGCGCCGCCTCGCGCCGCCCCGCGCCGCCCCGCGCCGCCCCGCGCCGCCCCGCGCCGCCCCGCGCCGCCCCGCGCCGCCCCGCGCCGCCCCGCGCCGCCCCGCCCTACTCGTCGCTACCTTTACCATCCCCGTCGTAATTGTTACTACCCCCACTAACCATATCCATCGTCACCCACTGAGTCGTATAAACTTGGTTCTGACTAAGATTTCCGTCTCTCTGACCTCTAGGAGTATATTTTCAGTGTTTCCTTTGAGAGCAATACGTTATTGTGATTACCTGCTTCGATAGTTTTTTAGCCGTCTTATCTTCAGATCTGCTGTATTCAAATAAGTTTGTTCGCTTTAACTTTATTTCGCATGAAAACAATTCTGCTATATATCCCTCCATCATAATTTTTGTTATTAGTAACGCCTTTAACGTCACTAAAGATCACAATAAAGAATACTATCCTTAACGTAATGTACTCCTCCTCCCTCATTCAATGCCCATCCAAACCAAATGAAACATTTTCCCACAATGACTGCAAGAACTCCTTAGCTCTCCCTATTGTGCCATTCCATTGCATGACACCGAGAATCGCACCTTCAACGCCAAAACATAAGTATAATCCATTTGCGAGATGTCTTGATTCAGCGATTCCCCGTTGCAGGAGCGCTGGGAACGACTCCATCGGAGGCCTTGTTTCCCCCTTCGCATCGGCTGCCTCCGCCCTCGCGTTTCGCACGTTCTTACGCGGCGGCGGGCATTAAGAGCGCGCTGCGGTCGATGCCGGCGACAAAGACGTATGCGAGCGTATTTGTACCTTCTTTGTGTTGACGTTGCTGTAACAAGTGTGAGAACCAGCCCCGGGACAGGCTCTGAGGGACGGTGGCGGTAAAGTTATATTGCCGATCTTACCGCATCCTCCCATCCTTTAAAAACATTACTGAAGAGGGGAGGGAGAGAGAGAGGGGAAAAAAAGAATGCCTAAATAAAAGACTCGAAAGGAAGAAAATTGAGAGAGTAAATGGACAGAAAACCACAGTTAAATTACCCATAATTCCTGTGACAGAGCATTTTACTCCGGTTTCTGGGTCCGGGGAAGCTGTACGGGCGCGCGGGCACTCAAAGAAATTACAGGCGACAGTTCGGTCGGGACGCGCCCGGACCAGCGCAACTCCGTCCGGGAAGGGAGTCAGCAGCCACCGCCTACAATTCCTAGAACTCTTGTACTTGAAGCGCGGACTGATCATTAATTGAGTGGGAACATTTCCCATTTGTATGTTTCAGTGGATCAAAGAAAATCAGAAATATAGACTTGACAGTTATTTCTCACTCATGAATAGAAAACTAAACAAAGCTACATCTGCATTTCTAAATAATGAATTTTCTGAGAAGTCGGAGTGTAATTTTATAGTGATAAAAAAGTTCTTAACACAACATTTTTCACATCGACATTTTCTTTAATAGTGTTGGAACTATTTGAATAATTATTCTTAAAGTATTACTAGTCTGTATTTGATTTTCGATACGAGAGAATATGAGAGAAAATTATTCCCCTCTTAAGTACAATGCTCAAATACAGTTAACAAATACATTTGTAATTTAGCTAGTTTTCCTAGATGGTGGACAAATAACGTAATTAATGTAAAGAACTAGTACAGACGATTCCAAATGTAAGTAACAGTCATATTGGAGGCCATCATGTTCAGCGGACTGACAGTGATAACTCAGTGACAGCACCAGCGGACTGACAGTGATAACTCAGTGAAAAATTTGTCTGAATTTCTTAAAATACATCCAAAAAACGATTTTACGTAGAAACAGCGAAAAAATATTATGGTGTCATACATTGAAATTGCAGAATTAAAGTTGCGATACAGAAATGAAGTGACGGTAGCCTACGAGTAATATTTCTCTAGTAAGATCGTAATGAAATGCGAAGGTCTTATGTTTCTGCTTGTCACTTTGATTTCAATGTTATAACTTGTGAACCGGTAGTAATGGTTAACCAAAGTATATATATCAAGAACGCTGAAGTTCCTTGTCAATTGGAAATTACTTGCCGTTCACATCATTCTGTTCGACAGTAACTTCCTCTTAACTTGTAGTAATCTTAGATTGCCTATTAAATTCACCCATTTCTTTCTTGGTTAATTATGTAGTGTGTTCGCGCAGCCCCTTTATTCTCCATTGCGTAAGATAATAGATTTATTAGTAAAGAGTAATTACACCATAAATCATTCCATAACTGTCTTACTCCACCCCATTACCTATCAGGCGTAATCATAGACTTCCTGTGTCTACGCCATAGGTTATGGAAAGGTCAGAACGAAGTCTTGTGGCTCCGCCAAACAGCGGCGGCTGGTGTCCCAACAGACGAGGTGGCACCTCCATCGAATGACAGAAACGTAATTTCCAAAATTCAAAATAAGAATATATAATAAAAGTGTAAGGAATTCAAATCAATTAAAACTGAGTTAAATAAACGTCTATATAACACTACTTGTATAATTGTTTGCGTCATGTCCGCGTATGGCGTATACACCTCCCGCGCACGTGGTTCTGGCTTTGATTTCGACTGGGCATTTAAGTTCGACTCCAGCACATCGCAACATTTTATTTTGAAAACTTCACTACCATAGTATATTTGCAATAATGAATCATCTTCGACACACTATCTTATTTCAAGAATGTTCGCAAACTGCTGGCCAGCTGGTTCGCAAACCACTGGCTTCCACTAAAGGATTTCCATCAAGAACGACCATCTCTACACAAATAACTCATCAAATATACGTTTCGGAGCAACAAACCTAATATCAAATGCAAAAAAAAATTCTCCAAATATCATAAACAATGCATTGAATATCATCAATAATTGACTAAACTTGTGTACTTTTAATTACAAGCTAAATGCATAAAACTACATTGCAGAGAATCAGACAACAGAATATGGGTATTCCTCTGGCACTTCCTCCGTCGCCACGCTGCGTGACAGCGCCACTAGACTGGTTGCGCCACAAAAATGCTATATTTTGTCCGTGTTAAATCAAAGTGTCAAAGAGTAAATCAGTATACCCAGTAATACAGCCAAGAGCGTGGTGCACTTCCTGGCAAGGCACCAGACACCGGAGAGAGCGCCAGTTGCACGCTCTTTGGTTTCAGAATGATTTCATATACATCGATATTGCTGCAATATCTTGAATATTGGATGCCATTAAAATGAAAATGTATATTCCTAAGATATGAGTTTTTTTCATTTTCTGGGGGTTGTACAACCATGCATCCTAAGCACGAGCCGCCACTGCCACCAAAGCAATAAAGAGACCGTTCTTCAACAACAGAGATTCGAAGATCACAAGAAATGGAGTCTGATGGACCAAAATGACGCGGTGATAGGAGGAAGAACTTAAAAAACATAGGATCTCTGCCTCAAATTAAAATGAGTTCTACCTATTCAATAATTTAAATGGGAACAGTCACGAGGAAACGAGTTCTTTGTAAAATTTTCAGGCTGAATTTTGAAAATCTGAACTGAGATTGCAAGCTGAACAAAATAAAGTCGACTGAAAATTTTGTAACCATCAAGAAATATTCTACAGAAAAATAAATAGTTGTGTAAAAGTAGTTAACTTGGTAATTATAACTTTCACAAGATAATAATATAGTTCTGCAAAAATGGATTGCTCTCTTAAGGAGAAAGACACTAGCACATGGGTATTGGGGGATAAATATTTACAGAGAGGCATCCTACAAGTACTATATCACAAAGACCACGTACGATAAATTACAGTAAAAGATGTACTTGAACTGATATAGAATATAGTAACTGATATAGAAACATGGTGAGTGAAAAATCGAATGGAGTAAATGATTGGTGGCAGAGAAGAGATTCACAGCGAAATACATTATTCCACCAGAGGCGGCAAGGGTAGGAAAATAATGGCATTGAAAGAGGTGGCACAGCAACTGCGAACGAAGTGTAGCAATATATACGTATGAGTTATGGCTAAAGAGCGAAATATAGCTGATTCGCAAAATAGCCGGTTAGTTCTCACTTTATCCAGATATTTTTGATAAAAATGCATGACTGATAATGAGCGGAACGTTCCGGTCACCATTGGCTAATGCCACAGGATACTTGCTACAGTACGGTGATTGTGCATTCATGACGCTCCTATGTTTGTGAGAAGTATTTTGGAATAAAAATACGTTAGACATTATGCTTCCACAGACTCAAAGTTTAGCATGTGAATGGCGAAGGCAGAAGATCGCAAAAACGCCAGAAAAAGGTATGTGTAGCAAATCATCAAATGAAGGATTGCGGAGTGAGATTAGTTTAGGCAAGGCGGTGTCGAAAAAATAGAAATTTAAAATTGACGCATTGGCACCTAAAAATATATAACAAGTCTCTCTCCAACCATAGCCTTATCAAATAATATCTGGTATTCCTAACCTCAGTAATGCACTTCACTAACCCAAGACACCTCGTGTTGGCTATTGTGCACTTCATTTGATAAAGTGCGAAATATACTAGGAAACTATTACTATTTCGAGCTTAATCCACTCATTTTGATTAATTGATTAATTTTATCTTTTTATTTTGTATTTCTGGGTGCGTCAACTTCTCTGGTCATTAGTTCCCTCAATGTAACGTAATTAGATGACGGTTTTCCTTCCCTGCTAGAATGTGAGATCCCGCGCCGATCTGCACGTCAGCTTGCGGGGTTCCCCCTTTCCCAAGTATATCCGACAGAAGAGCCCCGCCCCAGTCGTGACCAGCTCTAACCTCCCGAACTGTCTGCCGAAATTTGGGGCAGTGTTGTGCATCTAAATGTCTGTGTTTGTTTTCGCGCGTGCGTGCGTGCGTGCGTGTGTGTGTGTGTGTGTGTGTGTGTGTGTGTGTGTGTGTGTGTGTGTGTGTGTGTGTGTGTGCCTTCGTGCGTGCAGAGGTGGGGCAGAGGTGGAGACAAGGATGAAGAAGGATAGATCACACGCGGTCTTGCACTTCTGCACCGTTAAGGTTGTGCTTTCGCCTGGTGTTGATCGGAGAAACCACGGAAAACTACAGATCAGAGCAGCCGGCCGCTAGAATTCTCCTCCAGACAGCAGATGCTCCCGATCCCGACTGCACTCAGTTCCCGCCCGGCCAACGGTAATGTGAAGTGATGTAGTATAAGTAAGGGATGAGGATAGGACAAGGAAGAGGAAGGAAAAATCGCGCGCGGTCCACGGCCCGTTTGTTAGGATTCTGCTCCGGCATTCGGCTGGTATTGATTGGAGAAACCATGAAAAATGCCGATCTGAGCAGCCGCCCGCTAGAGTTCTCCAGTGAGCGGCTGAATCCAGCTCGCGCGCCTCCGATGAGTGGGAGGGGGGGGGGGGTTGCGCCACGCGCTGCGCCCTGCGGCCGTGGCGCCCTCGCCGCCCGGGGCCTCGTCCTTCGAGCGAGCGCGCTGCCGGGGCTGCGACGGCGACGGTGCTGCGCCGGCCGGCCCGCTGATGAAACGCGGTGATTGATGAGGTTCGGGAAGAGAAACCCGCGCGCTCAAGTGGCGGCAGCGGGGGAGGGGGAGGGGGCAGGCGAAGGCTGTGGCCTGTGCAACAGCTGAAGGAAGTTCCACGGAACGTCCACGTACTTTCAACCAATTCCGCCGTGAATACACTGAACAGTGATTTGATGTGGAATGGGTGTCTTAATGGTGAAAAACATTGGGAATGTCCTTTCAATACTAAGGTTCCAATCCACATTTCTAATACCAAGAAATGTACATTTTGTAGTATTACTGAATTTATTTTGAAATTATTAAATTAAAACTTCTTAGGCCATGTCCAACCCAAAAACGAGCAACAGAGAACTAAATTAGTTACTTCTTTATCACAAAAACATCAATATTAAGTAGAAATAAATATTTGTATTTAAATTGTTCTATAAAAATGAGCTTTGAAGCTCCTCGGGTTACCACACGCTGGCAACCATGTAATGATCGGAGAAATGTATAGTAACGTGCGTTCACAAGTCCGGTATCGCAATATCAAGTCACAAGCGCTTTTCCGCGCTGCTCGTATCCAGAGCTCCCGTTCTCGCAGATCGCTCTTTCGCGCTCTGATGTCATTAAGCGAATCCCCGCGTCCGCAATCGCGCTGCCCAACCGGTTTCTCACTGGTCGCCGCGGAGTAGCTTTCTCGATCCCTTCTACAACACTTGGCCCAAGGGAAGGAAGGTTTGATGAAATTCGAAACTAACGATACTCTCCCAGCGAAATAATCCGTAAATTACACCGGACCGCGAAAATAATCTTCAACAACGTTTTGGATTGTGATGAGTGATTTCAATTCAGTTGAGGTCACACTTTACAAACCAGAAGTCCATTTTTCTCTGTCACGTAAGAATTTACAGGTATTTCAAAGAAAAAAGTAACAGAAACTGTTGAAATATAATACAAAAAAATGAATTAAATTTATTTAAAGCGAATACATAAATCTGAAAAGCAAAAAAAAAGAAAAAATTTATTCAAGTTTTAAAAACATCATATTCATATTGACAATATATTAATATAAACAATCACATATGCATTAACGATTTAAGAGGGTATGTAAGGATATATAGAAACGATTCCTTTCCCGAGAAAATATTGCCTTAGTGTTTATTTTAAATGGATATCCACACATTTTAATTTCTTGCCTACTACGTACTTACGTGGTCAAGAGAACATATTGTAATGCTGTGGCGATTCTTCATTAGAAAAACTTGTTTTGTGCGACCCTAAAATCGAAAGAGTGGATAAATATTGTTTGTGTATGTAATTAATTACTTCCTCTAACACGTCTGAGTGAATCATTGATACACTAAAATTAGTTTTCGGTAAAACGTTGATGTTGGTCCGTCTGTGATCAACGCTAGTCCCTAAAAGTATCCAATATATTTTACATCAAATAGAGATACGGCTCATCTTGATTCATTTCCCTTGGGTAACGATTACTGAAGTATTTCTACTTTATTAAATTCTGCGTGTGCTTTTGCAATTTGTTAAATACCACTCGCCCCCCCCTCCCCGCCAGACGCATGCGCCACGAGAATTGGAGCGGGGCGGGGCGGGGCGACGAGTGCCTTAAGGCGTCCTCCAATTACAGGAAGAGGGCGGGGGGCGCAGATGGCCCTTGCCGAGCAGCGTCCCCCACTTCCCTCGCATTACAGCTCAATCTGGCGCCTTTGACGGCCTATCCCTTGCCGCCCCAGCCCTCTTCACCAGTCGCCATTGCCATCTTATTGCTTTCTATTCTCCCGTCTAAATGCTAAATCTCGGCTATAATTTTTTTCGCAGTTGTACCGGCGTCTTCGAAGAAGTTTCCTCTCAAAGTACTATTGGTCGAATTTTCATCCATGTTTCGTCAATAGTTATGAGTCCTTTGAATAATTTTCACGAATACACTCATAACAGAATATTTTCTTTTTAATTTTGTATGCTCCTGAGTAAAATATTTATTTATAGCTAATATTTTAAGAAACGCCGACTTGGAGGGCCGAGGGGATTAAGAGCGAGTACCGACTCAGCGCTTCGGTCCGAAGGGTCGCGGGTTCGAGTCCCGCCTTGGGCATGGTTGTTTGTCCCTTGACTCCGTATGTATTGTCGCGGAGGGCCTCGCGTTCTGCTGACCACAGATCAGAGGAGCCCGCAAGTGTGTTGGTCTAGTGTATGGTCGAATATGCGTTCCATCGGGACGTAAAGGGTAACCGGCTGTTGGCTGGATAAAAGCTCTAAAAAAAGATTTTAAAAAATTAAGAAACGCGTGTGTGTCTTTTTGCACCTGAAATGCCTCACAGCATAATAGATTGGTATTCAAAACGTTCAGAATTCGCCCTTCTGATTATCGCCATGAGTTGCTCCGTTGCTTTCGCTCTCTGAGCTGAGTTTGGGCGGTGGTCCGCCCCCGCGGCCGCGGCGGGGGAGGGAGATCGCCTGCCTGCCCCGGCCATTCCGGATCGCGTCTCAGCGCAGGCGATCACCAGCAGCGCCTCACCCGCTCAGCGCCTGCAAGCGGCGCTGGCCAGAGAGCGGTACGCGCGGCTGCAGACAGACGTTCGCTCAGGGGAGAAACACACAGGACGCGACGCCACGCGGCGCGGCGTGGCAAGGAAACTTCCATGTACGTCTATGAGCACGAGCACATAGCAAACGATGCGGCTCGATTTGGAGCAGTCAAGTTTGATTTTTTCGCGCGAACTGTCTGCGATGTGAACCCGCCACCATGCCATCACGGATGGCGAAGTTTTATTTAACGATTTTTTTTCAGACTGCCAATTTGGAAGAGTAAACACAAACGCCATCTGGATAAATATTATGGAATAAATTGCCCGGAAAAAGGATTATTCAAGTATTACACATATTTTACACGCGTGTATATACTTGTAACTTATTTATTTCTAACCTATTTCTATTCATACAAATCTGATTTTTTTTAAGTATCGCGATGAATGGGAAGATGCTGATATTCATCATGTCCTTGCAGCACACTGCATTCGTCCACTCTCTTCGCTTACGACTTAATACCGTCCGATTTAAATATATATTTTCACACAGACACAACTCGTGTGGTTTCCACAGCGCCATTTTCCATCTGTTCGCTCAATATGCGCGCTACTGAATCTGCCGCGCCGCGCCGCGCCCCAGTGAGCTTCTACTCTTAGCGTGGGAAGCTACTCTCATTTCTCAGGTAGACATTTTATCCTTCGTCTCTTGTGGTAGTTTCGAACGAAACTACGCTTTTCTGCGTTCTTTGCTATCTACTAGAAGGCATGTCACCCCCTCCCCTCCCTCTGAAGCCCGGCGTTCCTGCAAGCGCGAGCGACTCCCCCTGAACGCGCTCTCATTTCTCCTCCAAATCCAGAAAGGGAATGCTCGGCGGAAGCTGAAGCGGCGGGAGGTGGTAACTAGAGGCTTTAAATGTTTGCCAGATTTATTCTATCAGTAGACCGCGGATATTTAAGTAAAAACCTATTTTTTTCCTGTGTATCTTGTACTCAATGAAGTTTTATATATACGTTTTAGGTTTATTTGGACTAAAAACCCGTCATTTTTATGGGGCCTAAAACATCCTATTTCAACATTAATGTCTCTTTGTACCTCTTTTACTTTTAAAAACCTAAAATGAGACTTATTTTCCTAATCTCTTTTGTCTCTGCTTTCTTTCTGGGTGATTGTGAACTATTTTTACCAAATGTTTATCAGAAAGATACTACTTTCTAAACATATTTTCTGACTTAATTAAAAATTATGGTTTTCACTACAATGTATGCGTACATGTGTACGGAGTAATGTACTCATACGTAGTACAGAGAAAGTTATGTAATGCTGTGGAAAATCGATTTCGAGATTTTCACAGAATAACACGTTTAGGGACCCCAGATACCAAAAAAGTGTTTTACATTTTTTGTTTCAAACGTCCGTCTGTCTCACTGTTTGTCTGCCGCCCGTCTTTAAACAACACTAGCACTTAAACTCGCTTACAAGTAGAACGGTCAAGAGATTTGGCCTGATGAGTCAGATCATGGAGGTAGAAGAGCCTAAGAACGTTGACAGTAGGGCTGTAGGTTGACAAACCACGCAAGAAAAGATTGTTTTCAGTTTTGAGGTGTTGAGAACATTTCAAACCTTGTGCATGAACAATGGTAAAAACACCGTGGTGGGGACAAGGAATAACGTGGGCAAAATGTACGAAGACCGAGATAGGTCTATCCGATGTTCGGGGTGTGGAAAGGTGCTTTTCACCACCTCCAAGAGGAGCAGAAGGTACAGCGACAGACATTGGTAGTCTTTTAGACGGCGAAGAGGATAGGAAAGTAACTGGTGCGAGAAAGCCTGTGCCATTTTGTAGTGCCACTAGATTTTAGAAATGTCATTTTTTGTGCTCCTACGAAATAATAATGCAATTTTAGTAATCAAGAACTCAATAGCTTCAACAAGACAGTAAAAACCTCTAGCAATTGAAATGATTACTGCCTTAAGCGTCCAGGCAGTTTAAGGAATTAAGGAACGAAACTATGAACCGAGATAAACTATTAGGCATTGTGCAATCAATAACATATCGTCGTCGTTTCCCGTTAGAAATAGAATTGCCTTGAAAATGAATAGATGCATATAAAAAGTGATAAAAGATTTTAAGGGACTAATTAATGATCTTGAGCTAATTACATTGACATATGTATGGTTATCTCAATCATGTTCTAAAACAAAAAAAACTTTAGATATAGTATACGTTTATGTAGAACATAATGAATCAACTAAGGAGGCAAAAAAGTAGGTTTCTCCGGAAGTCAATCATGAAGCCAAGCGATTGACGCGCAGGCAATAACATAAAGAACTGGCGGTGGCAGTCGCATGAAGGATGCAGGAGAGGTAACTAGCAGCTACACTCCGAGGAGAGCGCCGGAGGTTCTCGCCAACCGGCTGCGAGGCTTCATAAAGTATTCTTCGCGCGCGCGTCTTAAAGAAGTTTCTTATAATCTCGTAAAGTAGTTGGAGGGTCTTCATCAGTTCTCCGAGCGCTGTCAGCAGCTTCTCAGACTCACGATAGACAATCAAGCGCGTGGCGTGGCGTGCCGTGGCGTGGCACAGCATGGCGTGACAAGGCGAGGCATGGCATGGCATGGCATGTTCGTATAGCGTGGCATGGCAGGGTGTTGCGGGTGGTGCGGGGCGGGGAGGGCTGGGCTTGGTAAGGCTTGGGGTGACCTGGCGAGGCGGGGCAAGGTGTAAGGCTTCGCGTGGCGTGTTGCGGTGTGTTGTGGCATGGCGTGGCATGTCGAGGCGAGGCGAGGCGTAAGGTGGGGGCGTGGCGTGGCATGGCGGAACAGGGCGAGTAGAGGCGAGGCGGGGCGGGATAGTGAGGTCAGAAATGTGCATGGTAAGGCTTGGGGTGGCGGAGCGTTGCGAGGTAGGGTTTTGCGGGGTGAGGCGTGGCTTTCCGAGAGTGGCTTGGTGGAGCGGGGCGGGGCGGGGGCGAGGCGGCATCGGAGCGGGGGGCGAGGCGGAGAGTGGTGAGCGGGGAGGGGGCGGGGCGGCGAGTTCCGGGGTGTTGCGGGGCCGGGAGGGCTGGGCATGGTAAGGCTTTGGGTGACCTGGCAGGGCGGAGTTCTGTACGGCTTCACGTGGCACGGCGAGGAGGGGCATGGTGGGGCGTGGCAGGGCGTGGTGCGGCTTGACGTGGCAGGGAAGGAAAGGGGGTGTCGGAGATTGGTGTGGGGTGCGGGAAAGGGCGTGGCGTGGCGCGGCGGGGCGGGGCGAGATAAGGCGAGCCGGAGGGCTGGGCTGGGCGGGGAGGTCACGGAGGTGCATGGTAAGGCTTGAGGTGGCGAGGCGTTGCGAGGTAGGGTTTTGCGGCGTGAGGCGTGGCATTGCAAGACATTGCAATTACATTCTGAGCGTGGCTTGGAGTAGCGAGTTGGGGAGAAGACGGGGCAGGGAGTGGCGAAAGGGGTGGTGGCAGTGCGGAGCGGGGGCGGGAAGTGAGTGGCGAGCGGGGAGGGGGCGGGGCGGCGAGTGCCGGGTGTTGCGGGTGGGGAGGGCAGGACACGATAAGGCTTGGGGTGGCGTGGCGTGGCGGTGCTTCGTAAGACTTCGCGTAGCGGTACGGGACGGGACGGGACGGAGTGTGGCGTAGCGTGGTTATGAAGCGCACGTGTGCGGTCCGAGAGGCTGCGGGACGGCTGGCCGGGCGCCTCCGCCCAGCGGAAATTGCAGCAGGCTCCGCTGCATTTCATTACTCGTGCGGCAGGAGGGTACTGAATGCGCAAACGCATAACGGGATATTGCTCACATCTTGGTTGGTCAAAATAATGTATATATTCATTTGCAAGAGAATTTGGACTTTTTCTTTGGACATGGCTTCCCTCAGTGTACGATATTTCTCAAAATGTCCTTTACATAAAACAAAAACAATAGTAAATAATATAGCGATAATGTCCTGTTCTATAGGCGGAAGTGTTTGTGTTTTCTCCTGTTTTCTAAAAAAATTGAGGTATCATGCTCATATGCATTTCAACAACATCATGGCGACGTTACAAGTTTTGTATTTACACTGTCATATATCTCGCGATGCTGAAGACAGATGTTGCGGCTTATGGTTATATACGTATTCTTACAAAGTTACATTTTCAGAAAGAAGATAAGTGGTGTAAAAACTCCTTCTTATTATCCTCTCGGTTAATCGAGATTAAACGCCAGCTGAGTCGTATGTGAAGACGTCATTTTACCCTTTTCCGGAGCATGATTTTTAACAGACTATCTAGTAATCGTGCACACACATACACACAATCACACATTTTCTGAACAAATATGGTATGAATAATATGTTTTACTATTGTACTCGTATTCTACTTATTTAAATCATGAGTAAATTTTAATTCAAGCTTATTAATAAGAATGTTGTGAAATTGTTTTCGCTGCAGTTCTTTTTAAATATTCACTCATGGAAATCAAATTTGGTGTAATGAGAAAACACATTATCAATAAAACCCAGTCGGTACCAAGATAAATCCCGGGTAGCAATAAAACTGTCATTAATTCACCAGCAAATGTCCAAGTAGGACCTCTAAAAGGAACTACTTGCAACTTAAAACAAGACAATATGCAAGTCCATAGAAAACAAGGAACTGCTTTGTTAGGAGCTCTTCGTAAATTACATAAAACGGGTAAGGAGGGGTAGGGGTTTTTTAAAATCTATTTTTACAAAAGGGATAAGAATTGATACTTACTGAAATATTTTATTGTGTTTCCTTTATTCTCATAATTTAAATCACTAAATTTGCTGTGTTTATATTTTTCGAAAATTTGAGGATTTAAAGTCTACGGTAAAGAGAAACAGATTTGAAACATTGCTTGTTCCTTTCACGCCTACTGATTACGCAGTGAAGAGGAAGTATTGTAATGCTATGGAAAAAGGTAATTTTTCGACCGAAAAACTCTTATTGCCGAGCCCTAGTAACGAAAAATGGATAAATCTTGTTCGTAAATTACTTACTCCAAATTATTTTTGAATTAAAATAAAGTATACGAGTATAATGCAGTGACAATAATGTTCAACGTAATTAGGAATTACAAGCAGAAAAGGAGTCTACATGAAACTTCTTTTGTAGGTTGATTGATTAAATGAGAATTCCGGGCGCGTCAACCGCTAAGGTAATTTGTCTCGTAAGCATAGTGAATGTTTTTATCGCGCGAGGTGGTGGTTATCTTCCCCTGCAAAATGTCCAGATTCGGTGCCGACCTATACGTCGGCTTCAGGGGATTTTCCCTACCAGGTATTTCCCACCAGCGGGGCACCGCCCCAGCCTGGAGAAGCTGCAAGCTCCCAACTGCTCTCTCGAAGTGGTAGTGTACTGCATGTATGTGTAAGAAAGGGGGTAAGGATAGGAGAAGGAAGAGGAAGGAAAGATCACGCGCTGTCCGTAGCCCATTTGTAATGGTGCTGCTCCAGCAGTCGCCCGGTGTTGATCAGAGAAACCGCGGAAAACTACCGATCAGATTAGCTGATCGCTAGAATCCGCCTTACGTGACTGAATTCGACCTAGCTGACAAGCTAGTGTCGAAAGTCCTGCCACCGTCGGAACTCAAACCCCAGGTCCTCCGGGTTGGAAGTACTGCAGTGACATCCATTGATGCTCTGAGTCACGTAAGTCGGTTCTTTTGGAGGGAGGAGATTTCAAGGAGCGGAGGAGGGAGGGAGGAGGGAGGAGGGAGGGAGGAGATTTCAAGGAGGGGCGGCGCGGGCGGCGGGGGCGGCGGGGGCGGTGGGGGCGGCGGGGGCGGTGGGTGGCGGGGGCGGCGAGGGCGGCGGGGCAGTTGTGGGAATGCGAAGTGCTGGCCGTTTCCGCGAACGGCCGCCTCCGCGCCGCGAGCGATCGCCTCTCGCCGATAAAGCGTTAATTGCCGCCGCTCGCAGCAGAATGCGCTCCGTCTCCGCTCGTCGCGAAGTCTCGAGATGCAGAGAGATGCGCAGTCCTTTGCGTCGCCGATTCCGACGATTTTATAGCTTGTTGTCAGGAGAGTTTGAAATGTGGCATATCGTTTACGTTGAAAACTTTCATGCTATCAAAAAACAATAACAATACCCTTGGAAACTCCATGAGGCTGTAAGTTCTTTTCATTTTCTTTCAACTCTTGAACACACCTTGAAGCGGTTATCCGGTGAGAGATTATTAAATGGTGGTGGTTGTCACTTTGGACTAGCTCCTATCACGTGGTATCTCCGCCGCCACCAGGGCAAATAAGAGACAAGAATCTACCAGTGACGGCTGGCGCCCCAACAGACTGGATGTTGCACCTCTATCGAATGACGGAAATGTAATTTCCAAAATTCAAAATACGAACATACAGGTAAAAGTGTATGCAATTCAAATCAATTGAAACTAAGTGAAATAAAAGTCTATAATGAAACACTACTTACATATTCTTTTTGCGTTGGGTTCGAGTAAGGCATATACACCTCCCGCGCACATAGTTCTGGTTTTGATTTCCACAAGGCACTGAAATTCGACTCCAGCACATCGCAACAAGCATTTTGGCTTCGACACCTTTCACACAAATAAAATTATATTATTTCGAAAACTTCACTACCCTTGTATATTTGACAATAATGAAAGATCTTCGACACACATTCGTATTCACAAGAACGTTCGCAAAACGCTGGTCAGCTGCAGCCACACACGGACTTCCGTTCAGATCGGCCACCTTTACACAAAGAACTCACCAAAAGTTCGTTTTGGATCAACAAGCCCAGTATCAAATGAAAATAAATTCTTCAAATATCATAAACAATGCACTGATTATCGCCAATAATTGATTGAACTTGTGGACTTTCATAACAATCGAAAATCATTAAATTACGTTGCAGTCAGTTAGACGAAGACAGAATATGGGTAATCCCCTGTGATTCCCTCCGTCACCGCGCAGCGCGACAGCGCCACCGCAAGCTGGCTGGTTACCCAACCAAAAGCCCGTATGTTCCCCGTGTTAAATCGAAGGGCCAAAGAGTAAAACGGTAAATCCATTCATACATTCAAAAGCCAAGAGCGTGGTGCAATTGCTGGCAAGGCACCAGACACCGGAGAGAGCGCCAGTTGGACGCTCTTTCGATTCAAAATTATTTCATATACATCGATAGTGCTGCAATATCTTGAATAATGAATGTTTCAAAAGGAAAATATATATTTCTAAGATATTATGAGATCTTTTTCATTTTCTGGGGGTTGTGCAACCGTGCAACCTAAGCACCAGCCGCCACTGGAATCTACTCGTGTGCTGTGTTTGTTTCCTTCTAGAAAATATTTAAAATTACATGTCAATATAATGCGAATAGTACGTGTGTATACGTGGAGACACTACAAGCATACTAATAGTTGCAAATGTAGGCGTGTTCAAACATAACACAGGAAAGTTTGTATCGTAAATTCTCTAATAATAATATTAGCTAAATATTAGCTCTAATAATAATATTAAAGCTAAATAATGAATCCTCACGCTGTGGATAACTTTTGGCCCCTGAACAAGAAAAATATCTTAAATACATTAAACCTTTCAGGACTACGACTTAAAAAAGGAATTTTGGAAAAACCTCTGCCTTTTGGAAATCGAGCATGGAATACTATAGATACGAATCCGTTTTCTAGCTGTTCCAGCCCTACAATCCACTCCACTAGCTTTGTACCACTAGCTTATGTTAGTGCTTGTGTTATGCGTGTGATTTTTCGATGAAATTGTACCATTGTTACCTTGTTACCTTATACCTTGTTAAATATGTACTTATATTTGTTGTACTGTCCTGGCGTATTCTCCTCCAGACAGCAAGTGAATTCGATTGGCAGATTGCTTAGTGATTCCGGGCGCATCAACTGCTAACGTCATTAGTCCCATAAGTATAGTGCATGCTTTAATCACTGGAGGTGGTAATGAACTTTTCCCGCTGGATGGCGAGATCCGGCGCCGATCGACGACGACTTAAGGGGTTTTCTCCTAGCAGGTATCTCCCACCAGCGGGGCACCACCCCAGCCGAAACAAGCTCTAAGCTCCCGACCGGTCTCCCGGAATATGTGGTAGTGTAGTGCATGTTAGTGTAAGTGTGTGTGTAAGGGGAGAGGATAGGACAAGGAAGAGGAAGGACAGATCGCGCTCGGTCCGTGGCCCGTTTATCAGGGCACTGCTTCGGTATTCGCCTGATTGATCGGAGCACCCACGGAAAACTACCGACCAGAGCAGACGACGCTAGAATTCTCCTTCAGACAGAGGCAGAATGGAGCCCAGCTATGTAGGCACACTCGCAAATCCTGCCACGACGGCACACTGTCGGAAGTGGAGCACTAAGACCTCCCGCTCGGACACACTGCAGTGACATCAATTGAATCGTTTATTTCGGAAACCCGTCAAACGCCAAAATTTAAAATGCGCTTTAATGGTGGAATATTGTTCCACAAGGATAGACACATTGCTCATTCCATATTTACCTGAAAATATTAATTTATTAACTGCTTTAATATTAAAAAATATTTTGAAATCTGAAATCTGAAAAACTGGGGCACTTTTTATCAATTTTCTCGACATGACAAATTTGATGCCGATCAATTGACACGATTCAATTGTTGCCGTGAGCCGCCCAAGGCGGTGAGTGGTCTGGATGGGTGGCGGGAGTATTGGCCGGGGGCGTGGGTTTGCGCTGCTGCTGTTGTGTTCTGTGGGGGGCGCCGTGCGCGTGGGTGCAATCCGTCGCTCGGCGCAAAGGGCGGCGCTGACGCGGAGCGGCGCTGCGCAGATCGCAGAGAGCGCGGGCGGGCGGGCGGGCGGCGCCGCGGCGCTCTCGCCTTGACCTTTGCGGCGCGGAGCGGCGGCGAACACCAGGAAAAGCGAGCGCTCACAGGGAGCGCATACGGGAATACCGGGGAACAAACGAAGAAGGTAGATCAAAAGTCATAGAGGGTGAATTCAGGATTTCTACAGGAAGTGTGGGAAGATGACGAGGATAAGAAGGAAAGATGCACGGAGAACACGAAAGAACGTCGATTATCTGTGCTTATAAGGAACTAGACATTGCGTCATTAAAGTTGTGGAGATAACATAGAGGAAGTAGGATCAAGAATCGTAAAGAAATTGTGAGGAAGTAATGAAGTAGTCAACTATATAAGACTTTACTACCTTATTGCTATATAAGCATTGCTTATATCGTTGCTTCCTCGATTTCCAGCCGTATATGATAAAATATTTGTTTGTTATTGTCGTTCCACGAATATTATTTGTTGAAGGGTGAATTGCTATTCTTCTATTCGAAATGCTTGTGCAACCAAAGCATTTAAGTTGCATTTAGCATTGTTTTATATTTCTTCACTTTTTTTCGTTGAAAAATCTTTTATTATATTTGAGAGGTGCCACCTGTACCAGAATTGTATGATCTTCATGAAAACCTTCAATTTTCCACTGCCATTTTTAATTTGGCATGAAAGTTCTGTATGAAAATACTTATTAGAATTTGTCAGGTAAACAATTATCTCAATAACATTTTCACCACGTGTTACTGTTAATTATTGGGCTTTCAAACCACTATAATGGAAATTTCAAATATTCAGTGTCATGATACTTATCACACCTTGTTGTCATGTGTACATACCACTGTCTCCATAACATCTAATAAGAGGCAATTTTTCAACGTCTACAATACACATTTTCTAATTCGACCTCTTCTTAAATACAGTTTTTGTACTACGTGCTGTACGTGGAGTAGCCACGTACTTCTTTTACTCCTTACTTCCGTCCCTTATTCCATCCAGAAAATTAATCATTAAATTCATATTCAACAATGGAACAAACGACTCCTTCTTGGTGCAAAAGCTATGATCAATAGATCACAACTTATCACTAATCTTAACATTCACAAGTTTTAATTGAATGTCTTTCCTGATAATTATTTTAAGCGCCGATTGGCTGCTGGAATCTCTGCCTCATTAGGGATTCGGCTAAAAATAATATTTGTTAAATTCCATCTTTGATGTCATCTCCTTTACTTTTTCGCTCCTGTTAAAATACCGATGACAATAGTTTATTACTTCTTCGATCATTTGATTGTATTTTGATCCTTATATTTTCAATTTCCATGATGTAATAGATATCCTTTTCGATTATCGAGGCGTCAGCCTCGTAGTTTCATTTTTCTGGGATCATTTTCTGGGAGCTAAAGGCACCAGATGTTTTACAGCTCACGGATGCTACTCCGTCGTCTAAAAATACTAGAGAACCAGGAACATTGTTTGGGCCCATCTTGCCTTTTCCATAGTTGCGAGGCTCACCTCCCCGAAGAATCTGAGATTTGGAGATGAATTATCATAGGAATAAACCATGGCAGCTCCCGAGCAACTTACAGAGTTCACTAATCGTTACCGGGCGGCAGAAGGGAATTATAGTAATATAAGCAGGTATCTCCCCCCGAAGGGCAACGCCCCACCCGGGACAAGCTCTAAGCTCCTCACCAGACCCCCGCCATCAACAGTAGTGTAGTGCATGTAAATGTGTGTAAAGGGAAAGGATAGAACGAGGCAGAAGATTGCGCGCAGTCCGAGGTCCGTTGGCTAGAATAATGCTCCGGCATTCGCCTTGTGCTCATCGGAGTAAAAAAGAAAAACGACTGTCCAGAGCAGCCGGCAAGTGTAAATCTTTCAGTAACCGTCTTAGCCATTTTGCTAGTGTCGAAAATTCGCCCCCGGCGTGACTCGAACCCTACGATCTCCAGGTCAAGGTCGCTGTACAGAGAAAGGTAATGCTGGCTCTGAGCTAACTCAGCCGCTGTGGATGGGACGAAGTGGAGGTTGTGCACGAGAGCGGTCCGCCGGCGCCGTCCAGACGCCGCCGGGCGGGCCGAGCGGACCCGAGCCGTGCCTCGCCGTGCCGCGCCGGGTCCAGCGCGCCGTGTGAACGCCAGCCGCCTCCTCAGGAAATGTAGCGCCGCGGCGAGCAACCGGGCAAGCGCAATAAATCCCGCGACCCTACAGCGTCAGGATGTGGTGCCGCGCTGCGCCGCGCCGGACCAGGCGCTCCCGCGCCGCGCTTTTCCCTCGCTGCGGGGGCAATTGTCTCGCAATTCAACTAACAAATGGTCTCGCTCCGAACGCTGTCCGACAAGCGCCGGCCGCTTCCGCTGCTGCTTTCGGACGGCGCGATGGGAATCGCCCCCGCTCCCACCCCCGCCCCCGCCCCCCGCAGACGCGCGCTGTCGCCACCGCTCGCGGAGGACCCACGGAGCACACACGCGCGTAAGGTTCACACGAGCTGCGTTACAGAGGGATTACTGTACTTCACAGCTGATGCTGGCAACAAAACTGCACATTTTGTTTATGCGCTCACATCGTCAATGTGATCGTTTGCAGTTGACTAATTTGTAAATTGCTCTTACAGTGCCGTCGCCCGACATCACGTTCTTTTATTTCGCGGCCAAACAAACTGGGCCCTCCTTGGAGTAACTTTTCTATACCTCTGCACCCGTCGACTGTTAAAGCGCGAGCGATTTACACAGAAAGAAGATCGCTACGCTCCTGACCAAGGTGTTGTAATGACTTGCGTCGGTTCGAATCTTAATCTAAAACCTCTTATCTGTTATATGCCTGTGGTTATGTCACAGGGAGAGGCCGGTGTAAAGGTGGTTGGTCTGCATCAAAGCTGACGGTGCATTTGCAACTAAGATCTAACGGTTTTGTTACTTTTTCTAGAAAAAAAAAGCACATATAACCAGCTGTTGGTGCTTTGGAGCGTTCTAGTTGTATCATTAAGCAACACAACAATGGATTAGTACTGTAAGTTGCAAATACATAATAATAATAGTAATAATAATAATAATAATAATAATAATAATAATAATAATAATAATAATAATAATAATAATAATAATAATAATAATAAAAAGAAGAAGAAGAAGAAGAAGAAGAAGAAGAAGAAGAAGAAGAAGAAGAAGAAGTTGCAAATGCGTCGATAATAGTCGAGCGATATGCATACAAAATTAAAAGGTAATTTCAGAATTAGGACGTCTTATCTTAACATGTTTTGCTGCATATTTTTGTACTTTTTCGAATGATTTTGTCTCGTCCTTTTCCCCTGCTTTTTGAAGTGGAGGGTGGAGAGCGGACTAAGTCTTCCGCGCAGTCGGAGCGCTGTTGTCCGCAGCGGAGGAAGAGGCCTTGCCGCGGGCGTCCGGCGGCGAAGGCAGCCCTCGACCGCCAGGGGCGCTGCCGGCGCGCGAAGCCTTCCCGGGCGGACGCGCTCAGGAATTCAACGATTTCATGCACACAATAATTGTGTGGAAACTGTTGGCACTAGGTACTTATCCGGCAAAGCGAATAGAAATATATACCCTTCTAACGTACGTTTCAAGGAAAACAGCACAGTTCTAACAATAAAATGATGGGTTCTTATCAATTCTGATTAATATTATCAATTACAAGGAAATAGGAGAAAAGTTTTATGAGTATTTTAGTTCCATGTCATGGCGCGTGATATTTGAAATAATTAGGCCAGAGAGTGGGTGGGAGGGGCAGCCAGTAGTTCGTTCCGGGACCCAATGGGTCTGAGAATTCCAACCCGTCCGATAATTTTATTACAATTTGAACATTCACTTAATTCATTCATTTATCCTTATCGCTCTTGAAAGTTAATACATTCTCAAAATTAGAAGTCACACGCTGAACAGGGGATGTATGACGTCACATTCGAACACACTGCGAATTCGGGAACGCGCACCAAGAGCGGTTGTGAACAGTCGAGCGCCGGCAGGCGGATGTAAGTATTATCTAAATAATTGATATAAGCGTTTGTAAAAAATTACAATATATAAATAGCATACATATTTTTATAAAGACTCTTATACTACAATAAACCCTCGTTTGCACAAACTGGCTTAACACGAATTTCGCCGTAACGCGAACAAAATTTCGGTCCCGGCAAGGGATTATGGCAATACGTACATTTATAATACTCGGATAACACGAACTTTTATCACTGGAACTCTCGATTATTTCGGTCCCTTGGAATTCGTGTTAATGAGGGTTTACTTTATCTTCTTCTGACTAGGGCCCGGGTTTTCTCTCAGCGGCCCTGGAAACAGTACATCGGTAAAATTATTCTAATGGTGTTATTTGCAACTCTGGCAGTAGCATTGTAAATATAAAAGTTGGAGAGGTTTCTTCCTGCGGACGCCCTGACCGGTTCGGCTTCCTCCGCCGCCAATGCACCGTTCGCTTCCGCGGATCCGCCCCTCCGCCCCTGCGACCTCCGAAGGCCCCTCAGTGGCCCAGCAGACGAACGCCTCAATCTGAGGCGGTGGAGACACCTTGCCAAAAATACTTCCGTCCATCGGATATTCGCTTGAATGCTGCATTGTATTCGTATTACACAGTGCGCCAGGAAAGTCTCTCCGTTCTGAGCCAAATCAGGGCCTCCTATAACAATTTCATTTATGTTGGTAGCAACCAGATCACTGAGAAACAAGTGAAAGGACAACACTTTCAGCATCTATTATGATTGTGGTGATTACGCCATTTACGTTTCCTAGCTGCAGCTCGTGCTACCAACATAATTTCTGTTGCAAGCACTCTCGCCAGAAATGTGCCACTGCGGAAAGATTTCTGGTGCGCTATATTAATATATAATGAAATACTAGAAATGATTCTTCAGCATCATACACTCATAACACATATATGATACGTTGCTACTATCAAAGGTGTAACCTATTGTAAACATTTTAGATTTATTCGACAACTTTTCGAATATTGCTTTGGACTTTACTTTCCCGCCAAATTTAACAGTGGACAAAGAATGGCAGAGAATCATTTGGAATCCTTGAAAACCGTGTCGGTCCTAAATGCTCCTCGAGTGCCTCTGGTGCGCTGTAGAAGGAGAAAGCGCGCTGCCAGGGTTCTCCGCGCGCGCACGCCGTTAAGAGGTTGGTCCTGCGTTGCTGCTCTCGGAGGTCCCCGCGCGGGGTCGCACCGCCCCCGCCCCCATCTGCCCAGCCGCCTAGCCGCGCCGCGCCGCGCGACTAAACGCCGGAAGCCCGACAGGTTCGGTTCGGGCGGCGACCGGATGCACATAGCGCCGTAATTGATCCCGGCCGCGCGCCGGCCCCCACTTGCACCCACCCCCTTGCCGGAAGCCGCCCATTGTCGCCGGCGCCGATTTGCCGTCCGCGATGGTGCCCTACAGAGACCCCACGCGAGCCAATACAGCCAAGCAAGCGCAAGGGACATGCGGCAATTGCGCAAAATGACGCGAATTGTATTTAGAGACGCGGTTACAAAGATACGGTGCTCTTAGAATCATCATCTGCAAAAGGTTGTGATGGCACGGAAAATACAAAAGATGGGAAGGACTCATGAGTGAAACGAAACTTACGTCTCCAGAAATGAATGAAAAAATGCCAGAAGATGTATAAATACTACATTAAGTCCACTATTATTTCAAATTTAATATTAGCAGAATGAATATTTCATATTGAGATAACTTTTGCTGAAAATTTCTGTTTTTTTCCACGTACAAAATAATGAAATAAAATGTAATTGGAAAGGAATAGAAAAGCGAAAACTAGCCTTGGTTTTTGTTAAAAATAATTATTTAGGATTATCCAACGACGTCTGCAGATGTCACAAAATATCTCTATATCTTCGCTCCTCTTTATTCATCGGTAAAAAAATGCACAGTTACAAGTTGTTTCCATATAATCAAATGGCACAAAGCGACAATCAAATGACAATATTTTCAAAGACTTTGTGCAAATTTCAAATGATGAAATACTGTATTTTTGTCTACATAAAGTTAAATATTTATCAATAGTATCGATTTTTATTTTCAGTTCTTTTTACACATTCAATAAACACTTCTACAGTGAAAATGTAATTATCAGATACAATTTAAAATAAATTCCAACCGGCAACTAAGCGACTAAGTGCGAAGAACGTCAGTTTGCTATCAAATTTATAAAGCTGCTTTATAAAAGTATAACATACATTACTTAAAATCGCGTCTATTTCTTTGAGAAAATCGCAGTGAATAGGGTGAATCGAAAAAAATATTTTGTTCATTAGACAAAACTATAAGATCCAGCAGATATCGTCTTTAATGGCTCAAACATCATCAACAAAATGGAACTTTGTATTACTCATGCGGCTTATGAAACTTAGACAAGCAAAATAGTTTGTGGTTGAAATTACTTCTGCTTCACAAACTTCCGCTCATCCATGATACAGAGTACTAGTTTTCTAAGAAGCAGGGCGTGTGTTTCACGATTTAAGTCCAGTCATAAAAATGCAGTAGCATTACACTGATTTGTAAGAAAGATTATTCCAGTAACATATTGCAAAGTCAGATCTGAAATGTTTCGTTTCGACGTATGTATGCAACGTAAATTAAAATGTAATGAAGTATGTAAGAAATATGTCGTAAGAAGTGAAATAAGTAAAAATATGTAATTAAGCCAAAATATTTTTAAAAAATGTAACATAAAATATGTACTAATTCATTCAGAATGTTTTGTAAACTCTAAAAACTATTTTCGACCGCAGGTATCTTGTTCCTGTAAAAACATGTGTTTACATGAAAATCCGTTCCGTAGTAATGAGCAAAGCGACCGGCAAAGCTAGGAAAGGTACGACGGCAGAGCGGCAATAGCGCGCCCGACCTCTTCCCCGAGGCTCAAGGCCCCGGAGCGGCTTGTGGGAGAGGGCCTCCTGCACACTCGCCCCTGCGCCTTCGCACCCGCCCACCGCACCCCACCGCCCACCGCCCACCGCCCACCGCCCACCGCACCCGGCACCCGGCACCCGGCACCCCACCTTTTCCGAACGTTCTATATTTCGTGTTCATTAGATTTTCTGTAGAGAATACTGAAAGTGATACGAGTTGCATGCCAGAGCAAGGTTTCGCCGCGCCAGCGAAACAATCGAATTCGTCTTCTTTTACAACACGTCTGTCTCTCGATTCCAATTTTTTTGGTAGGAAGTATTAGTTTGTTTAAGTATTAAAAAGTGTCATTTATAATTTTATAGTATCTGGGAAACAATTTACTGTATCATGTTATTACGCTTTATGTGGACATGAAAAGTTAAATATTCATAGGAGCAATCGTTCATAATTATCTCCAATGTACCGCATTAAATTATCCACCATATTCTCGAAGACATTGCATAGTGGTACTGACGCCTTGAATAACTTTGAAAATTACTGTGTTACGAGTAATAATATTTGTATATTAGCAATCTAAGTACTTAAGAAACCGATAGTTTAATAGCAACACTTAATTCTAATATGTCTAACTTAAAGTTTCAATCTTTTCCCATTTCGTGTTGGGAATAGCATCATGCAATTTCATTATTCTTTGGAAACTTGGAACAATACGTATTTTCTCTTTCCTCAGAAGTTATGCGCCTGCGCCAATTTAATAGTCGCACGGCCGGAGAAGGAGGGAGGGGAGGGGAGGGGGCGGCGCCGTGAGAGGCGAGCAGCGTCCCTGGCCTTAGAGCAGCGCAACGGACGTCATTCGCCCGGAGCAACAGCCGCCGCCAACTGGGGAAAGGTCGATGAAGCTGGGCGGCAACGCGACTGGACTGCGGGCGAGGGGCCGAGAATAGGGATCGATATTTTCGAGCAGAAACATCGATATTGCCGGCGTGGATAGCCCTGGTCGCTAAGGCTGAAGGGCCGTAGCTACCTCAGTTCGAAGGGTCGCGGGGTTCGAATTCCGCCTCGAGCATGGATGTGTTGTGTGTATGTTCTCCTTACGTGTTCTCTCTACAGTTATCAAAGTGAAACAATCACAGTGATCGCTTTATGACTAAGTTAAAAAGCGATATTTTAAAAAATCGATATTATAATATCGATGTCTTGCTTTCGATGTTTTCTTCAGATCGTTATATTTGTTCAGAAACATCGATGTTTTCAAAAACTATTTCTCATGTTATAATTAAATTTCCAGAATTTTTTTTTGATTGCTCGCAGTAAACAGCCATTGACAATTGTCACAGTTGTCGATTCCCAGACGGCACGAAACTGTTGGCAAACTTTTCCCAGTTTTTTCATCTTTTTGACTACTTTTACGTGGTAATATCGTTAAACCACATTTTGAATCATGACTACATAGAACTTAGATTAGAAAATGAAGATTTCAATCATATTTAAGGCAGAATATACTTCAAACTAATATCCGGCGTGTTACGTATCACATTAGACCCAGGACATTTTTACTTCGAAATGTTTCATCGAATTTAAATCACCGATATTTTAAACATCGAGGTTTTTTGTCAATGTTTTCATGTATGATGTATCGAAGTATCGATGTTTTGCTAAAATTTGCCATCACTAGCTGAGACGTTGCGGTGAGGAGGGGAGGGGCGGGGAGGAGCAGGAAGGAGGGGGCGAAGCGGTGGTAGGGGTGGGGAAAGGTTGCTAAGCAGCGCTCCGAGCACCTACCTGACGCCGCCCGAGGGAGCAAAAACTGTGTCAAGCACACCTAACGTCAACTAGCGCACATGCTCGCACACCCCTGCGGACACAGTCGCAAGCTGATCTCACGAACAACGATAAGATTACGATTCTCAACGTGGACTCAGAAGATCTGAAAGTTCATGCACCTGTATTGAGTTGTATTTTACTCTACGCTCTATTTTACTGTAAACATAATTAAACTGTACCATGAGAAGTCCAACAAATATTTCGAATTTCAATTAGATTGTGAGTGATCTGCCGTCTCAAACATTTATACTAAGAAGCCTAGAAATATAATACTATGAAGTACTTCACTGCTTTTGAACAATAAAATATACAGTTTGAACAGAACTAAGAAAGAAAATATCTTTAAATAATTATCAACAAAATTAAAAAAATATAAATGATACGTAATAATTGGGATACACACAGCAATGCACTAATAATATTCTGGTTTATAGTAAGTGATATCGAGAGACTTTTTGCTTTGGTTTTATTTCCTACTGTTCCTTTCGTTTTGATTACGCTACAAATGATATTTTCGGGCATTTGGTTAAAAATATAAGATTACCTAATTTCACAAAAGGATGTTTTAAATTTAAATTGATCAACGGCACCCGTTTTAAAAAAAATTGGAGTACCTACTAATTATTAAGAACTCACAACAAACGCGTCAGTAACAACACAAAAGAGACGAAGTCGCCTGTCATCTCGTCCGCCGGCGTCGACACCGTGTGCTCTCAACTAGGCGCTGGCCCCCGAATGGCCCCGTCAGGCAGCGACAAGGCGTTGGATGATCTAACGAGGGAATAAATCAGTGCCTATGGCGGGCAAGGCACGCTGGATGGAGACGGCCGCGCTGGCCGGCAGTGGCGGAGGCCGAGATTCTGGAGCACGTCTGCGACCATCCCATGCCAGAAACCGTGGATTGCGTAGCATGAAACTATTCTGATACGATACTAAAGACGAAAAGTGTCGTGAAGAGGTGCCGAAGATGAATCGTCAGGGACAGCCAGGGTGGAAGAGAAGGGTTGCAAAGCCGTCAACGGCAGGAGAGGAGCGGGCGAGAGGGACGCGTCGGCGATGGCGATGGCAGTAAGTGGGTGCCGGGGGGGGGGGGAAGGGGCGGGGCGGGGCGGCGTCCCACCGTCCCCCTAATTGGAGCGGGGCCCCGAGCGACAGATTCCCCCGCCGCCGCCGCCGGTCCATTAGAGTAATTTGCTCCCTCCAGGGCGGTTCCTATTAACCGGCAAGAAACGGACACTCCGAACGTGTTAATATGGCCTGGTTTTTCTTTTCACCGGGAGTGGACATTTATTACTCTGTCCACTGAGCTTTCTTCACTCCGCAGCGAAACAAGCACGCACTTAAAAAGTTTCGAAGATCAACATCCGAAGGGGAAATGTACCATTAACGTGGCAGAGACTTCTGAGCGGTTAAAGACGACCACAAAAAATTCCAATGAGTATTGTGTTCTTTCTTCCTGAGTTCCGTCATTAGGCAATAAACCCTATACGCAATTTACCTCTCACTTTGCATGCTAGCATATCAAATTTAGCCTCTTGATTCGTACAGAAATTTGGGATAATTACAGTACTCGAAAGGCAAAAAGTGTAGCGCATATCTTTTGAGCGGAAGGTTCCTAGAAGTCAAACACACTTCAGCCGGCACTACTTGATGGGACCGCACATAATGCGACAGCGCAAAACATCACAGATGCAGCTGTTAAAAATAAAAATTAAAATTTAGCTAAAAAAGAAAATGCATTAATGAAGACATAACAGCTTAAGTAAATGACTGGACTTTATTCTTATATTTAGTTAGCCATTGACATATTTACTTTATTTCCATCATGAATTCCATGTTGTTCGCTATATTCACATTGTGTTTAATTTGTCTATTACAATTGATATTCTAATATATCTTCTATTGTACATATATTAACTGTTTTAAAACTTTTAACTTGTTTGAGCCTCTAAGAACATATGTTTTATCCCAATAATACATAAATATATACCCCTCCTTTTAGGAAAGAGATGTGTGGCAAGGAGAAGGAGGAATAGGAGTAATCATAATTTTCTCAAAGAAAACAAACCATAAAGTAGCTGATGATGTAATGAGGAGAATAGGAGCCTCAGGAGAAGGCAATCGGAATGTTAGGAAACGAAGGAAAGAGAAATAGCGAGGGGGGGCGAAGAAAGGGGCGAAGGGGGCCGAAGGGGGCCGAAGGGGGAGCGAAGAAGGGGGCGAGGGGGAGACTGAGGGCAAGGGGGGCGAAGGGGGGGCGAGAAGGGGCAGGGGCGCAGAGAGGGCAGAAAGGGGCGAATGGGGGCGAATGGGGGCGAAGGGGGGCGAAGGGGGGCGAAGGGGGCGAAGGGGGGGCGAAGGGGGGTGGCGAAGGGGTGGCGGGGAGGGAGTGAAGGGGGGCCAGCCAGGATTGAGCCGCGGGCTTCATGCTGCGATGTCTCCGCGCAATCACCCACTCGCGCCTTCGGCCTGCTCCCCTCATCATCGCGGCCATCTGCAGCACGACGGCCGAAAACGCGCAATCCGCTCCACGCCCGCCCCCCCCTTCTGACTTTGGGCTGCCTTTACAACCGCACGGGGATGAGCCGTTCAGAGTGGGATATGTCTTCAAGACTTACACTCATCAAGGGTGTATGCACTCATCAAGGGTGCGCAGATAATAGAAATATTCACGTTCAGGAGGAAAGATATGAAAACAACTTTCGTAGCGAATGGGAGATTTACTGTCAAAAGACCAATCGATAGTTCGAAATCGAAGAAATTCTCGTTATGATATCTCCGTACAATTACGAGTCAAAATACGTGACAATCAAAGGTCAATGTATGTAAACAGCCAGGCATGAAGGTGTCTCCCTTCTTCACTTACTAGATTTTTGGATTCGATATTGCCTTGTAGATTTCCCTCAGTTTTACCTGGCAAAATCCGGTAATATCTCCACCCCAACACCGTTGTCATTACAGTATGATTGACCCGGAGGTCGCAAGATCCGAATCCCTACCAACTAAATACCTCGCTGAGTCTGATTCATTTTCCGAAGGAGAATTCAAGCGGTAGGCTGCTCTGATTATTAGTTTTCCATAGTTCCTCCGAACAATTCCTGGTGACTTTCGGAGCAGTCCTTGTTCACTAACTATATTTTTGTCTCATCAATAAACTATCTTGACATTCACAATAAAAACTCTTTCGATAGTTATTTAAAGAAAGCATAATGGACAGAGAATTAGAATACAACTAAATACTAATACATACATACATACACACACACACACACACACACACATACACACGCACACACATACACACGCACACACATACACACGCACACTATCAAAACTAAATAAGCAGATAAATTACCTATAAACGGGAAAATTGACTTTCATGAAACGAATTTGACTCTCCGAAATTCACATATCAATCACATCTGAAACGTGCACATGCTTATTGCTGCACGCCAGGAGTGGTTTCAACAACTGAGAATTCACAATACCAAAACTCTTCTCTCTAAAATATTATCTCTATTGTGATTTTAATCCTAAACGAGATACGCAGTTTACCGGCTGTTTAAAATATTTGAATTCTTGTCATCTGTATGACATCATTACGACATATAAGATAAAATTAAAGAGGTCCCCGTTCAACATAATTTTCAAACTTTTCTCGAAATTGCCACGCGAGTTTAGATTAGAGCCGTGGGCGCGAGAGAAGCATCTTCTGCGTAGACAACTTCGAGGGTCAGACGGCTGACCTGTGGCGGCGGTAGTTAAGCTCATATGACACATGGGATGGCGTTCGCTGGGAGATAAAGCAGCACCTGAGATATAACTTTTCAAACTGTACATGAATGTGTCGGTGGAAGAGACGAATTCCTCTCTGCAAACCGCGTGCCGGGTCTCTAAACGATTGGCGCAAGCAATTTTTTGTTTTTTTTTGGGGGGGGGAGCGCGAATTGGCAACCTACTGACCACGTGAAAGTGCAGTTGTACCCACCGTGGCCCAGTCATATCTTCCCTGGGGTTATGCACATGAATTTATTTTTGGTGGTGGTGGGGGGGATCAGCATTTCAATGCTAATTTCATTTTTACACCCCAGGGTTGTTAGCCCTAGGGGAGTAATATTATTATTAGTTATATAATTATGTTTATAATGTTCACTAATTTAATATTCCAATAACTCAAGTATTTTAGCATCTGAATTAAATAAATGTATTTAAAAAGTTAAATAACCAGTGAAATTTTCAAAATTGGTTTTCCATATTTGTGAACTAAACATATTGTCGTTTTAAATTGGTTGGATTCCCCAATTTTTTAATACTACTATCTGGGGCCCCCTAAAATGTAGGACTCCCAGTCAGGTGCCTAGTTTGCATCGGTGTAAACCTACCCTGTTAATAGCAGATATTATCTAAGAACATTTTTCTTTTTGTATTTCTATATTAAGCAAATGGTAAGCAGAGTATCCTTGATCCTACAGTTTTGTTGCAATGAAATGAGAGGATTTCAACAAATAAAAATCAGAGTGAATAAACGACGTCGTGCTTGTCGTAAGAAATTGGGGATGTCCCTGACATATATCGCTTTCGAGTAGTCACATAATTAACTCCTAGCACATCTTATTCCCCACGCCCCTGTCTTTTATCAAGCTGTCCCCTTCCCATTGTGGTGTCGTCGGGAGAACTATTCTGCCCCGTGGCGAGGGCGCTGCGCCGGCACTGGTGGGGGGGGGGAGGGGGGGGAGGGGGAGGGGCCGGAGGCGCCCCGCGGCCCGGGGGGCGGGCACCTGTCGTCGCCCCGCCCCGCCGCGCCCCGCCCCCTCCCGCGCACTCAACACGCATTGTATTCAAATCTCTGGTGATTCGCCAAAATGATTCACCGGGAGCAGCACGTGAGACGCGTGGCGCACGACACATCCCCCTCCGTCATCGCCCCCCACCCCCGTCGCTGCCACCCTCGGCCCCCTCCCCGCCCCCTTCGAATTCCCCTACCGCCACTCGCGGCAGCGGGCGGCGACAATGGGGACGAAGGTGAGGGTAACACCTGGTTGAAGTGCTTAGCTTTCTCTGTGAATGCTTTATAATGCAAGGGTGGATCCAGAGACGAGTATATATACATATAAACTGCCCCCCAAGTGTACCCCCCAAATATATATTATAGATTATGGTTTCTATAATCAGAATTTTGCCTGCATGATTCTATAGAATAACTCAAGCAAATCTTAGCTCATGCTGCGATTCGATTATATTTGTTTTAATGATTATCCGTAAATATATTTGCTTCAAAGTTTCATGACAAGTTAAAATTAATAATTAGTGAAAAAATGGGGGAAGGATTTCCCTCGTTTCCCTCCCCGTGGATCGGCGTCTGTTCATAAGCAGGCTCAGTTTCCATTCGGATCTCGCCCAACAAGACGATGACCACTACGATCCATCTGGAATATTATATTTATATGTCGATTTAGAGCAAATAACTTATGCGGTTGAAGTTGGTAAACCAAGACGATAGCCGAGACTTAGGGGCATCCAAGTTCGTGGTTTGTGATAACGCGTGTCGTTCAATACTTTTCATCATACCATCATCTTGTAAGAACAATGAAATAAATAAGAAATACCTTTTCTTCGGAAATGAAGAATCACACGCCATATTTTGATACAAGTCATATCTTTCAATTGTTCACAGCACACGGCGGACTATTAAATTCCTATGGGCACCAGCCGTGAAAAGTAACTCTTCGTTGCGTTAAGTAGAACAACATTACGAACAAATTGTTTAATGTTGAAAACCTAACATCATAAGCTTTTTAAATGCGTTAAATTTTAAAAATTTAATGCTAAGTTAAATTGAAATGTAGCCAGTCATCACTAATAAGAAATGTATCAAAATATTATAAAAAGATTTAGACTGTACGTATTTTCATAACACTGAGATTTTATATTTTGCATTTTATATAGGTGAAGCGATAAGAATATTCCAATCACACCTTTTTTCGGTGAATTATTAAGTTTGTATTGGTTGTTATATGCACTTCCTGGCACCAAGTAGTCCCCAAGCAAGATATTTTTAGTAACGATAAATGTTCAGTTAGACCCAGAATCCATTACACAAAAAAAATCACATTGAATATAAAATCAAGACAATTCAAAAAGTATTCAGATACGCTAAAATTTTGATTTAATCCCCCAAGTAATCGCAAAGAAACAAAACGGGCAAATTCAAATTATTCTCTCACATGAGCCCTGTTTAGGCCTGAGCGATTTCTCTCCATTAAGCAGTTTCACAATGATGTCACTAGGTGGGTGTGAACTACGCAACGGTCATACTTGTTCTCAAAGAAAATATAGTTGATAAGAGAAATATTGAATTATTAAAAAAAACGTACTTAGTGTGTTTTTGTTGTCTCGAACGTCACGTTTCCTCATAAATTTTATAGTCCACTTGCTGCCACTTAAACACCCATTTTTTAGAAAAAAAACGTCAACAAAATGAATGAAATCGCAAAATTAGGAGTATGACTATGAAAATAAAAAGGAATAGAGGATTCACGTGCTCAAAATAACAAACTTTCAAACAATTTGCCTCGAACTCCTGCTTCTCATCCATTGTGAAGGATTCATTACGTTTAAATTTGCATTCAGTTTTGCGTCAAAAACGAAAATGATATGGCTCAACACGTGTAGCGTCTGCCACCAGGAAAAGACGCAACGAAAGGAACGAAACAAATCGTTTCTCGCTTTAGCACCCGCGGACGCGGCGCCACGCCACCCAACCCCTCCCGCCCAGCCACCGACGCGTCGCGTCGCGCCCCACCGCACCGCACCCCGCCATCCCGCCGCACCACGACCCGCCAGGCCACCACCGCCCCGGCCCACCGCCCCTCCCCTCCCTGCCACTCCCCGCCACGCTACGCCACGCCACGTCACGCCAGCCCGTCCCGCCACTCCGCCACGCCATGGCACGCCTGGATGTCCCGCCGCGTCGCGCGCCCGTCCCGCCCCGCTACCCGGCCACAACGCCCCGTCCCACCCCACCCCAACCCAACCCGCTACCCTACACCACCCAACTACCCTACCCCGCCACCACGCCCCACCCCGCAACCAAGCCCCGCCATGCCATGCCACGCCGCGCCTCACCTCGCAGTCGACCTCGGCAGCGCGGCGCGACCACTATACGCGACGGTTCTCGGGTGCGCGGTAAACGTCGCCCAAATTTCCATAAAGCGATTGTGCGGACGCAGGCTAAGAGGAAAATCCCGGGGCCATTACACAGGCGCGGTGATAAGCTCGCAGGCGCGAGCCAGGCGCGGGCGCGGGCGCTGGCGCGGGCTCGGGTTCGGGCGCGGGCGGCCGCGATACGAATAAATGCTATCGGGCATCTGGCGCGGCGCGGCGCGCTGCCCGGTCACAATGGAATTAGACCGAGCTAATTGAAAACAAGCCCGGCTGTGATACGATGGTAGCAACAGGGTGTCGATAAACAGCATTCTACTACACAGAGCCGCTCGCTTCAAACATGCTGGCTAATGCTGACACGGCCTCTCTCTGCCCGGCGCTGCCAGGGCGGGACCAGAGGGCGTCGTGTCACCCGGGAGGCGCAGGGACTGGCCCCACGTCTCACCTCCACGTGGCGTTACCTCCTTTTGCGACGACGATGGCGAATCACGATTGATCGATTAGTGGATTCCGGGTGCGTCAACAGCTACGGTCGTTAGTCCCGTTAGTGTAGTTCATGTTTTATCGCGGGAACTGGCGGTGATTTTTCCATCCCTGGATGGCAGGAGCAGGTGACGACTTACCCGTCAGCTTGCGGGGTTTTGCCCAACCTCGTATCTCCCGTCAGCGGGGCACCGCCTGAGCCGGGACAAGCTCTAAGCTCCCGACTGGTCACCCGACATGTGTAATAGTGTAGACATACCGGAGTAAGAGTGTGTAAGTAAGGGGTACGATAGGAGAAGGGAAGAAGAAGAAGAGATTTCGCGATGTCCGTGGGAAGTTTGTTAGCGTAGTGCTTCGGTACTCTCCTGGTACTGATCGGAGAAACCACCGAATACTACGAATCGGAACGGAGAAATCATGGAATACGAATCGGATCGGAGAAACCACGGAATACTACGAATCAGCCGGGTGGCCGCTAGAATTCTACTCTAGACAGAGGCTGAATTCCACCCTGCCGCCTGTCTAGTGACGAAAATCCCCCCACCGTCGGATCTCGAAACCTAGGTCCTCCAGGTCAGAGGCACTTGTCTCACCTGGGAGACACAGGGATTGGCTCTACGTCTCTCCTCTACGTTGCGTTATCTTTTTTTTTTTTTTTTTTTTGCAAGGACATTTGCGGCGAAATATAAGAAGCCGATGATCACAATCAATCAACCAGTGAAAATATATCAAAAATATTATTTACATTTTATTTTAGGATTTAATACAAAGAAACTTAATTTGGTCAACGTAAATTGTAAGTGTTAATAGTGTTTCTTAAGCAGAAATCGTAAATGATAGATTATGCTGTGACTGTTCTAAGAAACAATTGGATCATGCATTGCAACTATGGGGTTCAAAGGGTAGTTGACCATCGCGAAACGGGGAACATATTCCTGTGTAATGGTCACACATTCAACTGTTACCAGGTGGTGAAATGTGTCGTATACAAAGAAAATATATTGGCGTCCGTTATTGTAGACAATTGACTGGGAGAGGGAAGGGGAGTGAGTCCAATGAACGAGGTGCACGCCCCGGAGCGGGACGGGGCAGGCGCCTGTCTGATCGCATAGCGAAGACAGGGCGGACGGACAGTGACGCGCGACAGTCATGTGACATCGGCGCGGGTTGTGGGGGCGTGGTTGCACACGCACGCACCGTCGCTGCGCGGGGGGGCTTCATTTATTCATTGGTGCTTCCGAGCACGTCAACTGTAATTTTGCATTAACAGTAATTGTCACGTAATTTTGCCTGAAAGTACGGGCGAGAAAGTACTTGCTTATTTAGCACCACTAGTTAAAATTATCCAAAGAGTAAAAACTCGTAAGTTTCAATGAATTTACACTAAAAAATAATAGCAACTCGTACAAAACTGCAATTTCCGTACGCATTTCAAACTGCCTGGTTCTATCGTCAGCTCGTCCGTTAGCATTTCATTCGTATGGCAAAGACTCACTTTATGTAATTGTCACTTACTAAGTAACAGTTATTTTCCTTCTGAAATAACATTCCGAACAGACTGTAGGTGGAAGGGGGATTCTATTTAAAACCCACCACAGAAAATAATATATCCGTTAACACCGTTAGTAACAGACAATTCGCCTTATTGGTTTGTTAACGGTGGCATTATACAATACTTCTTTCCAAGACAAGATACTATTTTATCTGTCTAAAACGACAATTAAAAGTAATTTACACTTCGTTACAAATTCTATCTACTTTCTAAACAACAATTACTCGTATTACTCTAACCAGAGAGCAGTTCCGCTGGTCTGTCTTTGCATGTGTCAGCTGTGAAATGTGGCTGCCAGATCGTTCGTTTGAAAGCGTCAAACTCAAGTTGCGTGTTTCCCGCATACGCAACGAAGCCACTGAAAGTCTTAACACCTCTTCGAATTCTTGCTCTCGCATACATCAACAACAACTAATGGCATTCCATCTGTCCCCGCATAAGTCACTCCAATTTATGTGCTATTTCTTAGTCGGGGTAGAAAACGAGCTCCTTGGCTAACGAGTTGAAATCAATTGAGAAAATCAGCAGCCGGATACAAGCGTAAAAGCAACGGCCAGGCATCAGTAACTGTATCGCTTTCCCACAATGAAAAGTCCAAACCATCATGTTAGTGAAGGAGAGATCTGTGACATGTGAAATTAATGTAGAATTGAAGAGAGAAGGAGTTGATTAGATAAGTAATAACGCGAATTATTGTGATAATAGCTTCAGCGGATCTTTCAGCGAATTTTGTAAACAAGAGTAATGTTAGTGAGATTTATGACTGAATATGCATTCAAAAAATTACGAGGATAATTAAATTAAATTATGAGGATAATTTTTTCACAATCGAGCTAGATGAAGTAAGCTGGCCGAGGTAAAGAAACGCATGATTTGTCGAGGAGATGTGAATAGCGTCAGCGGCAAAAGAAATAGTAAATGTTAAAGTGCAAGTAGAGGTAGTCTAGGAGGACCCGTGTGAGTAGTCCGCACTCCACTATTTTGTCTTTCGCCTTAAATCTGTTTGAGACGGACTGACGGGTACACAGATTATGCGACGATCGTTTCTTGTAAGTGATAAAAGATCGTCATCTCTCCTTAGCGTATTTTACAGCATTAGACATTTCATGCGGAAAAACACTACAGTGTTTCCCCCACTATATATGCAATAAATAATTCCTTTACGAGTTTGGCCTAAGAAACAGAAATCCTATACAAAATGTTAATTTTTTAGAATTTTCTAATATTCCCACAGCCTGTGAATCACCGAACTTTGTCCACATTCAGATGTAGTGGAATCGGGAGAGCATTGGAATAATTTGTAAACAGTGCACTGCAATTCTGACGGTCGGCTGGTAGCCGGATGTTTTGAGGGTCTACGGGCAGACGCGACCACAGGATGGCATGACATAGAAGGATGTACACCTCATATCTTCAATGTAAAAATGTTCATTTTTTGTCGTTCGTATTACAAAAATTAAATTTTTTTCCGACATAGTTAAAAATAGCGCTACGATCCACTTTAAGCACAATCTTCTAGACATTTTTGAAAAAGAGCAATCGTCAAGGAACTGTAGTGTAACACGGAGCATTTCTCTGCTAAATGATTTCTCTGCTAAATGATATAAGGAACATTTGTTCACCTAATTGAGGAGAAGACAGTGGTGTGACATTTTCGATTGATTGATTGATTGATTAGTGATTCTGGGGGCGTTAACTGCTAAGGGCATTATTCCCGTGAGTGTTGTCAATGTTTTATAGCGGGAGGTAGCGGTGGTCTTCCCCCGCTGAATGGCGAGATCCTGCGCCGATCTACCCGTCGACGTGAGGAGATTTTCCCCAAACCAGGCGTCTATCACCATCGTCACACCGCCCTAGTCGGGACAAGCACTAACCTGCCGACTCGTCTCCGGGCAAGAGTGTTAATGTAGTGCATGTAAGTGTGTGTGTAAGTAAGAGGTGAGGATAGGACATGGAAGAGGAAAGAAGGATCGCGCACGCCCCGCGCTCCGTTTGATCGGATACTTCTTTGGCATTCGCCTGGTGTTGATCGGAGAAAGCTCGGAAAACTATCTATAAGAAGAGCATCTGGCTGCTAGAATTCTCCTCCAGACAGCGGATGAATTCGATCTCGTTTTGTAGCTAGAGTTGAACATTCTGCCACAGGCGGACCTCGAACCCCAGAACACCTCGGTCAGAGGACATCAATTGATGTTCTGAGTGACCGAAGGCAGTTGTTTTCGAAGGTGAAATGACCCACCTATGTATGTATGTATGTATGTATGTATGTATGTATGTATGTATATATATATATATATATATATATATATATATATATATATATATATAGAGAGAGAGAGAGAGAGAGAGAGAGAGAAAGAGAAGATGCACTGTTAATGGGGAATCACTACCTGAGCATTTAAGGCGGGAACCTTGAGGCAAGGAGGTAGGGCGATGGAGCCCGAGGCTGCGAGGCCCGAGGCGGGGCGGGGCCGGGGGCGGCCGCGTGTGTGGGGTCGTGGGCGTTTTGTTGGCGGTGGCGGCCGCGACGCAATGGCACCGCTCCGCGCCTCCTTAATTGACACAACACGCTCGCCACCCGCCGGCCACAATTAAGCGATGCGGCCGCCCCCCACGCGCGGCCCGCGCCTCGCCGTACATCGCCCCCCCCCCGCCCCCCCTCCGCCGCCCGCCACTACCGTATTTTATTCCGGGGCATTTGCATTCGCGCCACGTACGCGCAAGCAACAAGTAGCTTCATACGTTTTTCCATTTACTTCTCTTCTTTAATAAGAGGTTCACAGAAATCACGCGAATGAGGTGTTTGTGGACTAACTGTAGCCTGAACAAGTAGACGGCGCAATGCAAGAAATTTTGTTGAGGTTGCCATCTTCTGTAATGCTGTGGTAAATGTTTGAAAGTAGATTTGGAAGTTATTATTTACTATTTTCATTTCAGAAGTATATTGAAATGGAAAACGGCAACACTCCAATTTATTTTGAAAGTAACTGATACATTTTTACACACATTATGAAGAAATTATAATTCAGATTTGAGATTTTTTCAAGTTATTGTAATGGTACGGTGTAAAGAAAAATCATTGTACTTATAATATACATCTAATTTGTCGATGGCATGCGAATATTAATGACATAATCATGTTCACAATATATATAATTAATACATGTAATAATACAAATGTAGTAAAATATTTTCTCGTATTATGTTGTAACAAATGTGATTCACCAGTCACAATGACAAGTACAGACGTGCGTCAAAATATTCAGGACCAATTCTACTGGGTGAAATCTGTATGTGACAACAAAAACCCGCTCCCAGAGGCTGTGGATGCCCATTTATTTCCCAAAAGTATTTTCATTAGCTAGTACTCCTAAAGGCTCCTACAGGAGTGCGAACTTGGCACCTGAACCGCCCGCGATTTCGCAGGTCGGGTGTGTAAATCGCCAGCGGCCGAGCGGGCGGGCGGGCGGGTGAGAGGGGCGGGGGCGGCAGGAATGATGTAGTCGGGCGCCGAGCCTTGCGCCGCCCCCAGCGCAGCGTCGAAGGCGCGACCGCGGCGCGCTCGTGTTTTATTGCGGCGCGGCTATTCTGTGAACGCAGCGCCAGCAGCAGGGCACTGCGCGCCCACCGAGTGGCGTCAACACAGACATTAATTAGCGGCGCGCGGCCGATCGGGGAGGCAGGGCCGAGGCCGAGGGCGCTGCGGGCGAGGCGCCCCATAAATTACGCGGCGCTCCGGGGGTCACTTGCGGCGCGACGTCCGCCCCCGCATCTCCCCGCCAGCCCCACCGCCCTCCCCGGCCCCGTATCCCGCACTCCCGCCGCCTGCCGCACCGCCCCCTCTTCTCCCAGTGCGGCACCGACGTCCCCGCAACCCCTGTCGCCTCCGCCCCGCCCCCACCGCCCAAACCGTCCACAACGTCCACGCTGCACCCACCGCCATCCCCGCCGTCCAAGTCGTCCAAACCGACCAAGCCACACCTGCATTCCCCTGTCACCTCTGTCACCCCCAGCCCCATCGCCCTGGCCTCTCCCCGCCACCCTTCTGGCCCCCGCCTCCCACACTGCCGCCGCACAGGTCGCCCCGCCGTCCCCGCCACTCCTATCGCTCCCGCCGTCCACGCCATATCCGCTCCTCCGACAGCCCACGCCACCCCCGCCTCTCCTCGCCGTCCCCGTCCTCCCTGCCGCCCCCGGCGACGCTGCCCCCGCCCCCGCCTTCCACACTCCCACAGCCCCTGTCGCTCCCGCCAGCCGCCCCACCCCCACTTCTCCCCGCCGTCAATACCGCCCCCGTCCACCTATCGCCCTCGCCGCCCCTGCCGCGTCTGCCGTAACCTGCCACTCACACTCCCCGATGCCGCCCAGGCCTCCCCCATCGCCCTCCCTCCCTTCCACCGCCGCTGCCCTCCCCGCTCACGCCGCTCCGGTTGCCTCCATCCACGTCGCCTCGCCGCCCTCGTCTCCCCCGCAGAGGTCCGGGGAGCGGGCGTTTGCCCCACGGTGACCCCCTTCGCCCTGGCCGCCCCGACGCCTCCCGCTGCGGGTTAAGCAGGATTAGGCACACACGCCGGCGCGGCGCGGCACGGTGCGGCGCGGCGCGGCGGCGAAAGGACTTGGGAGAGATGCGCGCGCACGGCGGCCGGCCACGCACAATGGGCGATCAGCGAGGCGCTTAATGGGGCGGCTGTCTGCTCGCGGTGCGACGCCGGATGGGCATGTTTCGCGGCCGCTCTGCATTCGGCCGTCTCGGGGACATTTGTCCGCGTCACCTCACACACTTCAAAACTTAAACAGATGTTTTGTATAACAGAGCTATAAATGACCTTTTCTGTTGCAAGAAATCGTTCAAAATCGGGCATTTTACGGTACAAATGATGACTTATTTAGATTTTACGGCAAGAATGATTGTGGCATCACACGTTCATCCAAACGCAGAGAGAGAATCGGGAGGGGGTAGAGGTAAACGGAACAGACGACCACCGTTTTCTCGCACAATGTCAAATACACGAGACGTCACAAGAAAGTTGTTTCGCAAAATTAAGTTTCATTCTCTTATAAATTTATGTTGCTATTATACAAAAATTAGCGTAAACAACTCGTTTATAATATTAAGCTTTAGAGCATTCGTACAAATTTTAAAAGTCGCTCCTAACGTCGCTCGTTTTCAAAACATGTACTCATGCAATAAAGCTTAACATTACAAACTAATTGCATAAACAACTGTCATAAAACCCAATTGTGTATGACGTATTTTAGGGTTCTGCAATTGCCACAGGAACAGAGGGTAGAGATACACGCTCCTTCAAGCGATATTATTGATTTTTATTCATTACATAATTACAATATTATCATTTTGCGTTGGTAAAGGTGTAATAGTATATAGTTTTTGCTAGTGCCGCCTAACAGTTCTTCAACAATGCTGAAAGATCGCCAAAGATCTTGACCTACAGTAAATGTTGAGCCATTAACTAAGTATACAAAGGAGTAAGTAAGGCACACAAACGATCGTGCTACGCGAAACAGACGAGAGGAAACTAAGACAAAGAGCGAGGTGAATACTTAACAATGGAGAGGCACGCGATGCTTAACGTGAACTCTTTCTTCTTCCCCAAATGCAAGTTACTTCTGAAACACTATACATAACGAAAGCAGTTTTCTCAAAGACTCCAGTTAAAGTATCAACAATATTCTCTAAATGTTTCGATTATTATCCTTAAAAGAAAGTTGCATTCACAATATAATCACGAAATAGTCATTAAGGAAAACAAAGAGTCTTCATGTCATCTTCAACTTATCGATTTACGTGACTGAAGAAGTGACAAAGGTTGAAGATAATGACGCGGGTTGAGCACCGACTTCTAAAACAAGCACACAGACCGTTAAAGATGCAGCTCTCGAGCAAATATCTCCAAAAGCATCTGCTCTTCCTTTCTTGTTCCCTCTGAAAACCCACGATCTGTAAACGCTTACAAATATAGATACCCTTGAAACCCGTGTCATTCAATTCACGTCTTGCTTCTCAGAAAGAAACAGAGGCTTGATAATAACCTCAGAGATTCAAAAGGAATTACAAACCTTTCCTACCTTTCCTACCTTTCCTAAATCTTCCTTGGGAACAAATAATAACACTCCGCGTTTACGTTGCCGTTGTAAATTGGTACAATTAGAAGAACTTCACCCGACAAGATTGAGTTAATACAATGCTTGAAAGTAAAAACGAAGTTGAGAATTCTCAGGGTCAATGCGAGAAGCTAGTTAGCCTCATCAAGGAATTCCATGATTATGTTTCTCGTTTAATTCCCCTTTTTCTCTCGCTCGCCTCCCCCTCCCCCACCAAGCGATCAAGCGCCTCACTGGAGCTGGGGATGATTTCTTCGCGTGCCTGTCATCCGCTCATTCCAGCCTTCGGAGAAGAAGCCCTCGCCTCAAATTAAGCAGATTCATATGTGGGAATCTTTTTTTCCGCCCGTTTTTTACTCCTGCGATCTACCTCTGAGCGCCGCCAAAGAGTGGGAGCTATTCTTGTCTTAACTGACTATCCGGTAGACCTGAGAAAGTCTCACAGGAAAGGCGAGAAGAGAAGGAAATAAAAGAATGAATGTAAGGAATAAGTATCGGACTTTGAAGACGAAAACATTTTGTAACTAATAGTAGCAGATGTGCAAATATCGCTTGCGAGGGTAAGTTTAAAAGAGAGTTATTGAAAGATGCGAATGATAAGAGTTATTGTTGTACAAAAGTGAATGTAAGTAAGGGAGTGAGTGTGAGTGAGTAATTATCGATCCCAGGCACGCCAACTACTCAGTTCCACTCTCGAATGTGTCTTGAATGTATTGTTCATGATACATACCGGAAGGGGGGCGATGAATACAAAGCAGAAAAGAATAAACCGAAGGAAGTAAAAGGTATCGCCCCCAGCGGAGCACCGCGCCAGCAGGGACAAGCTCTACGCTCCTGACTGGTGTCCCGTCTTGTGTGGTAGTGTAGTTCATGTTAGTGTGTGTAAGTAAGTAATGAGGATAGGACAAGTATAGAAAACAAAGATCGCGTATGGACAGAAGCCCGTTTGTAAGAGTACTGCTCACCATTTGCCTGGAATTGATCGGATGAACCATGGGGAACTACCGATCTGAGAAGCTAGCCGCAAGCATTCTCCTCCCAACAGTGACTCAATTCGAGATAGATAGTGTCGAAACTCCCGTGACCATTGGAACTCGAGCCTAGGACCTCCCGGTGAGAGTCGCTGTAGCGCAGGGATCGTCAATCTGGATTCAGCGGAATCGTTGGGTTCCTTGGAACGCTGACAGAGGTTCCGCAAGGGACCACCATTTGCTCAGCCAAAACAGACGTAAAATGGATATATGTACAAGGAATGTTTCATGTAGGAACGGGTAGTGATCTGTCTTAATAAAATTTTATATTAGTATAATATTTAGTAAAAATTACAATATTAGTATAATTTGGATATTTTTTTAAATTTAATATGTTATCATTTAAAATATTGTTCCTTTAGTTAATTATTCATAAAATATATTCTAGAAAACTAAAATAAAACCGGATTCACAACCTCATTATATATTTTTTTATTAAGACGTTTGTATTAAGATTAAATAAAGATAATTTTGGTAGTCTTAGTAGAAAAGAGCATTGATAAACTAATTTATCTGCTACTTAAACATGAGGTACCTTCAAGAAAACCATGAGCTCGAAGGGTTCCTAATGTGTAAAAGGTTGAAACCCCCTGCTGCAGAGCCTATAGCGCCAAGAGGACGGGAGGAGAGGGGAGGGGCAGGCGCGCGGAGGAGACGAGACGAGCCGGAGCGCGGGGGCGGCGGCGGTGCGGCCGCCAAAGCTCTCGCGTGCGACGCTCCTCCGGGCGATATCCGTCACGCTACGCTCCCGCACGCCCTCGCCCCGCCGCCCCGCCCCGCTATCTTCACAGCGGGCATTCCAATCACATCACACACACACACATGCGCACACGGGCACTCAATACAAATAAAATTCCTTCGTAACAAGCTCGCAGCGCCTTCAGCCAAGCGCCTGGGCGGCCGTCGCCTGGCCGTCGCAGCGGCCACTGTGGGCCGCGTGCAGCGCCGCGCCGCGCCGCGCCGGGGAATTATGGAGAACGCAGGAGGGCGAGTGCCTCCACCACAATACCCCTCCGTCCCTTCCCCCACACAAATCAAAGCAACGGCTGCGGCGTAATGACTCCGCATTATACGCGCCCGTCCTGATGAGAAAATATGTCTCGCATCGACACAGCGCTACGGTACAGTACTACGCAAACAAGCGCTATTTTACTGCTCGCGATCAACGTCGCCACAATAAGACCGTAAGTTTATTAGCTATCACGACGGCATTCGTGGGCAGATTGGATCTATAATCAAGTTGGGCAATTTGAAACGGGGTCGAATTGTCCTCACGTGAACCGGAAGTCATTGACTTTCATTTTCATAGCTCCATAGAAGGTATTAGGCACAAACCTCGCTTCTAGCATGTTATGTCACTATCAGGAACGTAACATGTTCTTAAAGTGTAAGCAAGGTGTATTTCCATGACTATTGTCTAGAAAATATCTTTGTCTTATGACGTAGTAAGAAAAAGCCAAGACATCAGAATCTGATTAAAGTTCTGACGCTTGCAAATGTGCATTTATAATCTGGTTTCATTTTATTGTAAGAATGTACTAAATGATGTCAACCAAAAGTGAGATTAATAAATAATTCAAATAGAAAGAACACTGCAAAATATTCGTGTAAATTTCAAATTAAAAAGAGTTCAGGAATTTTATAACATTTTCAATTCAAACTGCACAACAATCTGTTGGAAATGACGGGGTTCCCTGGTTCACTTATATTTCTTATTCAGCAATATCGCTAAATAAATTGCTCACAGAGAAAAGTGTCTTTTTTATCTTCAACTCGTACGTATTTTCAAAAATTTTATTGATTCAGTAAATATAAACGCTTTTATACTTGCTACTATGCTAATTATACTTTCCAGTTTTATGAAATATTTTATCTTTTTTGTATTTATGTGATTGTAAGGAAGAAAGTATTCTTCTGATGAGATTATGAACAAAACTAAATCATACAAGCACCATGATTTCCAAATTTGCATTTTCTCTACTTAAATCCATAAGAACTGTTGTGCTTCAGTTTTTGCAAATCATTTCTTTTCTACACTTTCAACAATATATCAATTTTCTATTTTCTGAATATTTGCCATAAAAATGTTTTCGCCAGGTGTGCAGGTATGCGAACCAGTTTTAATTATCAAAGAAACCATGAATTAGCGGAACACATGAACGGCGATGAAAGGACGTTGCTTGAGAACATTACTAACTGCGAAAGAAAGCATTTACATGAAGACTGCAGATTGCAGGACACTATCCTATTACGTTTGTGGTATATATTGATATAATTGTTTAGTCTTGGGTAGATAACAATAACATAAAAACAAGATGTAATCTCGTAACATATTGTAGTAGTCATCTAGGAAATAAGTATCATAAGGTGTTATGATTCGTATAACGTTTTATCTACGTATTTTGTCAACATTTCAATGTACTATAATTTGCGTTTAATTCGTCCTGCGAAAAAGGATGAACTGATATTAATCGTAGTCTTTAGGAGGTCATGTTTGTTAAAACTTCTGTGCTCTAAGAATACTAAGACTCTTATCTCAGTTTCGTAAATATAGATTTTAATGGATATATTCCCTGAGTCTGGAAGACTGAATCCCAAAGTTTCGTTCATTATGCTGCGACCTTCTTCAAGGCGAAATGGACTATTCGTCTTGCGAAAGGAGATTTTTGCAGGAGACGAACTTCGTCCTGAGGATGGTCTCAGTATGACGGCCGAAACATTGGCACCTGTGCCTAGGACCCAGCATCTTCTGGAGTGCAAAGTAGATAAGACTACGGCCGCGGAAGCCTACGTTCTCAAGTGGATACATTATGTTACCAGTTGACTGCGACAAAAGGAATTTTTGGTTGTGTTTTATAAAAGATTGCGATGTAAAAAAGCAGTCCATCTGAGTTAGTAAGTGTTGAAAACCTGAGAGTGGGATATTAGTCTCTCAAGACACTTGGCGAATGTTAACCACTCTCCCATCTGCTTGCAGTAGTAGTGTCGGTGCCGGTAGCGGTTGCGGCGGCGACAGGGACGGCGACGGAGGCGGCGGCGTTGCGGCGGTGGCGGTGCGGGTGGCAGTGGCGATGCGGGTGGCAGTGGCAGTGCGGGTGGCAGTGCGGATGGCGGCGGCGGCGGTGGCGGCGGCGGCGGCGGTGGCGGCGGCGGTGGCGGTGGCGGCGGCGGCGGTGGCGGCGATAGCGGTGGCGGCGATAGCGGTGGCGGCGATAGCGGTGGTAGTGGCGCTGGCGGAGGCGATGACGGTGAAGGCGGTGGCGGCGGCGGTGGCGGTGGCGGCGGCGATAGCGGTGGCGGCGATAGCGGTGGCGGCGATAGCGGTGGTAGTGGCGCTGGCGGAGGCGATGACGGTGAAGGCGGTGGCGGTGGCGGTGGCGGTGGCGGTGGCGGTGGCGGTGGCGGTGGCGGCGCGCGCAGGTTCCAGTGACACGCTATCATCAGCCCGTCAACGGCCCGCGGCGCGCTCGCGACACCAGCGCAGTGCGGCGTCTGCACGCAACTCGAGCAGCCGGCAGGGCCTCGAGCGCCAGCACGAGGCTGCGTGCAATTGGTCGCATCGGGGACAACATGATTGCGCTCAAGGAGCAAAAAGCGACAGAAATTGGTGTCCATTAAGTAATTGATCGTTTGGCGTGTAGTCTTCACGATGGGTCAATACTCGTGAATTCAGTGCATTCTAAGGTAGCAAATTCATTCCATGCGATTTCAATTATTGAATTTGATGTACTACATTGTAGATTTAGATTAGAAAATATGTGTGAGTAATGAAGTTCTTTAACCACTAATTACTAATAAACATTCCTTTTTTCAGACGAACATTCACTTATTATTTGTCACAAATTTATTTCAAAACAACACAGAAGATATATCTCACAAATAGATGAACTAGAAGTCGATCGACAGAGTATTGTGTAGATACTTTTATTAGGGCCAGCAAAATGTTTCAACATACATTGAAATTTTTAAAATACGGTGGTAAATTCTTCAAAACGTGCACTACCAATCAACCGGAAGCAAAACCGATGTTCCAATGCCCCCCCTCCAGCCTCCCGGTCGGCGTCCATGCGCTGGGCGCACCGCGCGCCCTGCGCTGCAGTGTGCGGCGCGGCGGGCGGCTGGGCGTGAGTCACCCACGGGACGCTGGGCTCTCCGTTAAATTAATCAGCTCGGGACCAGTTTGTCCCCCGACCGCCGCCCGCCCCAGGCCGTCCCGAACCGCCGTCCGGGCTTCGTACCCGGTCATTAGCGCACCTCTGACCATACACGGCCCAGCCGCCCCGGCCCGGCTCCTGCCCGCCCGCACCTCCTCACCCCCGCCCCCCACCCGGCCCTATATCCGGCCGCGCCATCGACGTCGCTCGCTGCGCCTGGGTGCGACCGCGAGAGTATGGAAATTAAAATCGATCGGTATCTGTTTGGTATTGTAACTATAAAGCCCGACTGTCGCGCATGATTAACTCGCTCATGTAAACCAGTATTTATGCTCGAGATTAACGGCTGGACCCGGAATTGAAATCATCGGAATGAATTGGACGGCTGGAGTGAGCCCTGTGACCGGGCGAGGAGGGTGACAAGACACGATTTCGGGTCCGCCCAGAACGAGAATTACATGCCCGCTTCGGGGGCATATGAAACCAGGGATGAAACTGACAATGCCCCAACTGCTTGTCAGCGCTGCATTACGCAGTTGTAAGAAGTAACTACTGTATTGGTGATAGGGAGTTATGACATTTTGAAAACGACTTCGAAATGTTAATCTCCGGAAACTAAAAATTGATGGCAGAGTGTCACATAACATTACAATAGCAATGAAACCAAAGTTTTAGTGCAGATTAATATCTCACAGAAATTGCGATATGGATGCAATTTCATTTATAATTTATGGAACACAAATGTCCATTTTCAGAAAACAGTTTGTACCCTCAAGTGCGTATTTTACAAATATATTTTCCGCCATTCACCATACATCAGCCACATCGCAACTGAGCAAAATAAGACGACACGTTTAAGAGAAATTCAATGTTTTTGTTTTAGAATGGCTTAGTAGTAGTTTCGGGTAGAATTGGCACATTGCACAGTGACATTCAAATAGTCAGGTACATACGAGTGCAACAATATTTGAAAATTCGATGTGGCTAATGGCCTGTAGCATCAAAAAACCAGCTGTCGAGTGTTCAGAAATTTTAATCATGCAGCCGCAAAAATTGACTGTTTTGAAGCGGCACACGTGAATACTAAAGCTTTTCTTCCTCGTCGCATGACAACAGCTGCGACATAAGCAGTGTCGTACTGAGTATTAAAAAAATGCTGTAACATCAGTTATGGGAAATTTCGCTCTAACGCTAAAACAATTATGAAGCAGCATCATTTTAAAAGCCAAAAAATTTCACCTGATAATCGTGCCAAAATTGCTGAAGCAAGTCGGCGTTGCGGATACAACATAATTCTGTTGCCTTTCCCGCCACGCCTCATCCCCCGCCCCACTCTTCCTATCAGCTTTCCCTACCCGCTCTCGCCCTGCCATCTCCCAGCCACTCGCCCCGGCCTCCCTGCAGCCCCGCAATGCGTAATACATAGGTGTGGATTTAGAAATGGGATCCTGGAGCAGTAAAATTTGTCTGTTCTGAAATGGCTCTCGTGAATACTGAAGCTTCTTTCTTCTCCCCTCATGATCTCAGCTGTGCTATAAGCACTGACACACTTCGCCGAAAACAGTTTTAACATTGACAAATGAGAAACTGCGGATTAACACAATTAAATATTTGCATGTTTCAGTCCAAATTGAAGCTGTTTCATTGTTTTTGTATTTTTGCAGTCTTCCTGTTAATCTAACGAACCCATGGCCAGGTACTGCTTAGTTTTTCGTCAATGCATGCGTATATTTGATATTAGAAGTTTAGATACCTCTTCTCATAAGTAATTTCACTAGTGCGACGAGCGGACTTGTCTGAGAAGTATCAAACCACGAATGGAATTTGGTTAGACTCTTTCAGGAATAAAAGTCATAATTTGATTAAATAGTATGAACATAATGTAAAAAAATGCTGAAAAATACGTCTTTGTAGTGTGATTCACACGCTATATTGGTTATAACAGTTTCCTTCATGGAAGGATTTTTATTTATTTTCCAAAACATTTAAACGTCATCTGCAGTAAGACGAGTACGCATGTGTACTATTCGATTTAGGCGCCCGTGATTGGTTTATAAACATTTTATTATTCTCCGGATTCAAACTATAATAACTCATGAGTGTAATAGTTAGAAAAAGAATATTTCAGAAGTGACCATGAGTGTAATAGTTAGATTTTTATTTCACAAGTGACCAATTCGCTTAGTGAGTGGGGCGGGGCCTGATGGATGGCGGCTACTTCTTGTGTCTCGTGCGTCCGTGCGGCCGCTTACGGCGAGTGTGTGTGCTCGCCGACGGCTGCCGTCGCCGCGTCGACCGGCGGCAGCGGCGGCGGCGACGGTGCACGCAAGGGCCCGGACCGGCACCGCCCCCGGCGCCCGCCCCCGTGACTAACAACACACCCGACTAAGCGAGTGTTTTTCACTTCTCCCACGCGCTTCGAAATTACGCACCGTGGCGCACCCTGTGCAACCGCCACTACTTATCCAAATGACACCCTTTCCGCCGTTTGAGTTCGGTTAGCAGCGGTCTGCGTTAAGAGCTCGGCCTGCCGTTTCTCCGATTCCGGCTGGATCATAAAAAATGCAAAGTGCAGAAGCAGTTTGTGTTCCTTCAACTGAAATAACCTTTTAGAATGAACGAATCACACTGACCTACACTTAAGAAATTAAGATGTACCTCTTTCTCGGTATTTTGATGATTGTTAGGAATCGACAAAAGTCTTAAATTTCTTTAACCGCATCTCATTTTGTGTTTTGTGGTACCCCCTGATTCGAAATAATCATTTGCAAAGTCTTCGTTGAATCATAAGACGGAATGTTTCAGACACTAAACAATTTTATGTTGTTAAATAATCATTTAAAAAACATTAGGCGAAGTTTTCATCACTGGTGATCAACACAAAGCCATTCAGATGTTCTTTATTTTGCCATTGACCAAGTATCATCAGAATTCGTTTTACATTGTGTTTGTGGTTTTCTTGTGGTGAGAAGTACCAAATAGTGAAAAAATACCGTTTTGATAATTCACATTAACCATAATGAACCTACAACACGTAAATAGAATCTCATTTATAAGTTAATAACGAAAACCTCATGCACTACAGCTAATTAAATTGAAACGTTAATAAGCAGACATGATAAAAGGTTTATTAACTGCCAGAGGTATTATTTCACGTTTGTTGATACAATTACCTGTCTAGTAACAATTAAAATTCATTCATATAACTACAATTAATCATTCATATTCAAATAACATAACATACATTAAGCAAGTATGACAACGAAAAAATTATGTTTTCTTTTGACGTTACAATTTAAACTTCCTACCTTCTCGCTCAAACAGAATCATTGACTTAATATAGTTTTTGTGACGTTTTCATTATTTTAATTGTAATATAAGAAAATAAGGATGGTGTAAACACTACCACTACGGTCTGCATGATCTTGCGATACACGCTATAACTGTTTCCAATAACGTAAGACAATGAACTGTTAAATTGAAAAACCTAATCATAATAACTTAACATCTTAAAGATTAAGTTTAGAATGGGGGATAAACATATATCAAAACTTTGTAGTAAATAATCTTGATATTTCATCAAAAATCAAGATTTTTTTCGCAAAGCATTTTAATGCTTTTGACGCCGTCACTACTACATTACATTTACCCCCACTACTACATTACTACCCCCATCTCGATCAGGTTTTTCGTCCAGTTTCCCTGATCCATTGAGCAAATGCTGAGATGGCCCCTTGTTTTGCTTCTGGACATAAATGTAACTTCATTTTCTGTGCCCGTCTTCTAGAATTCAGTGGGAAATACAATTATTCAAATTATCGTTTCCATGTTGTCGCGGCAGGAAGTAATAAGAGCCAAAATTTATTGCTTATTTATCTTTGAAAATAGATTTTATTACATGTTTTTTTTCTCCCTTTCAAAATTCAAAATTTATTGCTTATTTACCCTTGAAAATAGATACATGGGAGTTTTTTTCTCCCTTTCAAAATTCAAAATTTATTGCGCTTGAAAATCGATTTTATTACATGGGAGTTTTTTTCTCCCTTTCAAAATTCAAAACTTAAGTAGTATATGATTTAGTGTAGGAATCACAGAATTTTGAAAATGTGCACACAATTCACTTTTCCCCATAGCCGTCATACGCAGTTTTTAACTGTTTTTTGACGTAAATAAATAAATAAATAAATAAATAAAACATTACAAACATTCTTTTGTATTCATCCTATAGAAATATTTTTGTATTATTCCTAAAGAAATCTGGTCTCAGAAGCGCTTTCTTCAACAAGTTTTGTCAAAATTATTCTATTCATTACTTCATAATTTAGATATAAAAACATATAGTCGTTAGATGATACTAATGTAACACAATGAACACCGCTTAGTCAATAATCAAAAGAGCTATGTAATTTATTTTTATTACATTAATAAATCAAAATTTTAATGCCAGCTTCTTCAACAGCATTCTTGTTCCATATTTACTCCCGTTATTGCTAGATAACTGCGTCGGGAAGCGATTTCGCGTGTATGTTCAATTACATGTAGTATCATACAGAGCAGGATTTAAAGGGATTTTTAAGTCAACAAATGTTTAGGACATAAAAAGCTGTAGACGAGTGTGTTCCATGCGGCGGCGGAGGCTGTGAGACCAAAGTGCGGCTGCTGGGCGGGCGGGGCGAGAGAAAAAAAGCAGAGCCGGACGCGGAACCTGCCGGCGCGTGGGAATTATGATCTGCTTCCGTGTTACGTAAGGCGGCCGGCGGCGAGAGAGCAGCCGCAGTCGGAGGTCCCTACCTGCGCCTGCAAAAGGCCGCGCGAGAGCTGCACGCACTTTATCAAGCTGCCACCGGCTGAGGTGGCTCAGAGCATCAAATGGTGTCACTGAAGGGCCTGTGGCCAGGAGCACTTGGGTTACAGTCCTGACGCTGGTAGGAGCTTCGACTGTAGCTGCATAGCTAGGTCGAATTCAGCCACTATCTGGAGGAGAATTTTAGCGGCCGGCTACTCTAATCGGTAGTTTCCCTTGGTTTCTCCGATCAACACTAGACGAATGCTGGAGCAGCACCGTATCGAACGGGCCGCAGACAGCAGGCGATCTTCCCTTCCTTTTCCTTGTCCTATTCTCACTCCTTGCACAACTTACATTCACGTCAATACCACACATGTCGGGAGGTTAAAACTTTTCCCGGGTGGGAGGTTTCCCGCTAAAGGGAGGTGCCTGGTTGAGGAAAAACTCCGCAAGCCGACGGCTAGGTCGGCACCGTATCTCCCCATCCAGCAGGAGAAGATCACCGCCACCTCCCAAAGAACAAACATCCACTACAATTATGGGACTAATGAGCTTAGCAATTGACCGGCGCCCGAAATTACTAATCAATCAATTCAGCACTCACCCCTACCCTCCTCGCCCCTTCCGCGTCACTCCCTCGTGTCGAGTTGGCGCCACCCCACCCTCTTTTGTTCCGCCGCCATTTCCACACGCGACCGCACACTCCGCCGTCGCCGATAAATAATGAGGCGCCCGGCGACGCTTTGACCCACAGTCATGTAACGGGGATAAATGAATAAAGAACTTCTCCGACCCGTCACTCGGCTCCCAAAGAACACAACAAAAACCTTTAATCCGAGCTGTACTCAATGGAGTTATAACGTGCATTATACAGTCAAGAGTGGACTGCAGTTCGAAGTTTCTAGCAAACCTTTCAACCTCTTTTATATCATCATATAGGAAAATACATAAAAATTAACAGAAATTTCAAAGCCTAGTCTTGAAGCTGATGCCAAGGCATTGCATTCGGTGTGGAAGGACAGTACGCATTTCCTGAAAAATCTCCGATGTGCTTAAAAAATTCTTCGCACGCCTTTTTTCGGAGGGAAAGTAAATCCCGCTGTCCCATGTAGTAGATTTACTACATGTAGAAGATCAAGCCTAAAAGAAGCCTATGAGCTAAATTCAAAACGCCTATTTCGTCGCCCAAGATAATAACTTCTTCCTCCGTTATATGGTGAAAAGAGCGTAGGAAAATTTGCGTGATCAGGCGGAAGAGCGGGCCTGATGGCCCGAGTCTCGCCACGTACAATAAGGCATTAACTAACTAATTACAATCACAGCGAGCTAGAATCCAACACGAAAAGAATGTTTTCTTTGCACCACACGGGTGGGAAAAGCCGAGGGCGCCGCAGCCATGGCCACCAGGGCCGAGCAGCGCGCCGCATTTGTTCATTGAATGGCCGCGGGGCCAACGCGGATGCAAGGGCCATAAAGCGCGCACATCCGGGCCGCTTGGAGGACCCCGTGGGAATGACACACTTCAATTTCGCGTTCCGGCGGCGCCAGCCACCTCCAACCCCTCGGCAACCACCCACGGGTGGCCTCGCCCTTTCTTTCCACTTGCTTCGTGAAGCTCCCTTCGCCCCTCGTTGCTCTTCCCTATCGTTCTGAAATGCACTGACTACTCCATACCGCTCATAACTCGTATTAACGAAGAATGACTGTCCTCTCCTGTAGACAGAAGCAATTCAGGCTCATCTTCTCTTACACAGCCCCAAAAGGATCTCGTTTATGTTTTACTCTGATATTCTGCAAAATTCCAAGACGTTTCTCTCAACTGTTCTGCTGAACTTGCCTCCTGTGTTTACAAATTGTCATATCTACATCACATGCTCAATCTAAATAAAATAAATTTCACCGCCCTCCAAGTCATCTAATACCCTTTGAACACCACTCACTTTCTCCGCACTTTCCCGCATCTTCCAGCCACCCGCAGTCAGTAAACATGTTTCCCCGGCACCTGTCTCTCTCGCCCAGATCGCGGCTTTGGTGGTATATCGGTTAGCGTATCGATCTATTACACTCAAGTTTGCGGGTACAAACCTGACCGAAGCCGGGGATTTTAAGGGCGAAAAAATCCGTCGTAAACCTTCCTTCGGATGGGAAGTAAAGCCGGCAGTCCCATGTAGATTCACTGCATGTAAATTACCCCCAAGCCTAAAAGAAGCCTCTGAGCTAAATTTAAAAAGACTGTTTCTTTGCCCGCTAGATGGTGAAAGGAACGTAGCGGAATTTGCGTGGTCAGCCGGAACAGCAGGCCCAAAGGGCCAAGTCTCGTCACGTAAAATAAGGCATCTCTGAAAAGATCTGAGCGTGTGGACACGCTGCCGCCGCCCCGCTGCGTGTGCTGAGACGGCCAGGGGGTGCAGCGAGTGCAGTAGGCACACGCACCTCGCGCCTGCGCATTCTGCCCGCCCCGCCCCTCCCCACCCCGCCCCGCCCGCCGCTCGCGCCGGCGCGGCGGCCGCACAAAAACGTGGGACAGGAAGATCTTAAGAGGTGCCACGAGCATTTAAAAAGGCCCCGTCAGTCTGACGACCGGTTAGCCTGCCCATTACAGCCCATTAAAATATTATTGTCATGGAAATGAACTTCATTAATTGGAATATCTGTTTTTGGCTTTCTCGCGCGATCCTCTAATCATAGGGATAATTTATTCACAATGACAAGTTAATTTACAGTTAAGTTCGGTGTTAATACAATTATCTCGAGACTATAATCGTTGTTTTCATATTTCAGGCTCCAACAATAATTACACGCGCTGGTGCTGATACAGATCTGATGAAGGCAACACAATTTTGGGCTCTCGTAAGACCGTGCGCGCCGTATCATACTATACGATTAACGTTATTCGTTAAGTCTGCGATTAATCGGGCAGAGCAATATAGGCGCACACCTGGATGAGTATCTTTATAGAAATACTTCAAAATGATTGGGACAAACCTGTTTAGAAAAACAAGTTCAGATTTTTCTATGTATCCATCGCAGTCGTATGTGAAATGAGAGAGGCGGACATTTTCAGTGCGAAGATATCTAAAGCTCAATCGATATTTTACTGCCACACGGAATGGAGAATACATCTATATAAAATTGAGTCTGGCAGAAATAACCTAACGTGTAAAGAAAAGGCGGGTGAAGCAGAGTCATTAAGACGGCTATTCCTGATCTTCAAATAAAACAAACGAGAGTGGCTGTTAAGGCAGAGAAAAACCCATATATTCTTGTCAGATATATCGGGTCTATTCTATAACAAGTTATCAACCTCAGAGCACTTTTTTATATACGGTTAACTGAACTTTCTTAAATACAAAGAAAATACGATATCTGTTTTTGTTATATTTATTATTAAAATTATCACATAAATTCTAGCTGACCCCATGTGCAAGATTTTCGCACTTTTCGCCCGACCCGTGCGTCACATCATGTAGACCCGTCAGTGGGTGCGTGATTAAACACTATACTATTCCTATGCAGTGATTACCAAACAGAGAGGTAATAAAAATAAAAGTGAACTATGTGCGGATACACCGCCTTTAATGCGCTGTGTAATATTAACTATCTTAAGCACACTGAATCCATTCATTTCCGAATCAACAGTGTTATTTTAGCAACTAACAAAGTGCAACAAACATAGTTATTTTAGCATTAAAATCTACTTAACCGCTCAGAAATCAACAATTTTCTAAAAATTGGCTAACTCTACAGAACATGTAGAACATAATGTTTATCGCACGTATCAATTAACACAATGGTTTAGTTTACTTTCACGTAATATTTATTTTGAGGAAATTGGGTTTTATGAAAAACGTACACTTTTCGCATTTTCTGCATTTTTCGATCCCCAAATAGAGAAAGGAAATATTGTAGAAAAGTACAACCTAGATCTATATGCACCTTTTTTTACAAAATTTAAAGTCGTTTTTGAGAAAATATTGCTTTTAGCGTTCATAAAAATACGCAATTATGAGCTCAGTTTCGCAAAAAAGTTTTGAGTTTTCGAGAAACATCGTAAGATATCATTTGAAGCGCTGTTACTCGCAAATATGTAATAATATACAATAATGCAAAGCAATAATGCACAAAAAAACATATAATAATAAAAAATAATATAATAATAAAAAATACCTTTGTGCACTTTTCAAAAATCAAAAGAGTACATTTATGTTGCATTTGTGTCATGTTATTCGGTGCATTTAGCACTATCCGTACAAAAAATTCAGAGAAAAAAATTGGCACTGTTTTTTAGAAAAACGTATTTTCAATATTTTTTAAAATATTGCCAATACTTCACTCAAAGTTAATACTGCTACATTAAACATCAAACAAGACGCACAATGAAGAAATTTTCAGTCTTTTGTAATTTTCAAAAATTTGATGTTAACAGTGAAATTCGGACCGATTGTGTATTTTTACGTACATTACACTCTATTCGTACAATAAATTTAAAGAAAAATTTTGAAGTGATTGTTCAAAAAACAATTGAAAATATCTCAAGAGCATCTTGTAAAGTATCTCCAATAAGTCAAATAACTCTTTTCAAAATTGCAAGGCTTCGAGTGGAGCCAGAACTATTTTTTAACATTCATTTTGTCAAAAGTCCTACGCATAATACGTTTTTGTTGTTCATAGGGGGACGGACGTTTTGAAAAAAACACTTTTCTGTATTAAGGAACGTATATTTCTTTGAAATCTGGAAATGGATTTTCCGGAGCATTACTTAACTTTCTTTGCACTACGTACATTTCTCTGTATACACGTACGTAAACGATAAAGTAAAAGGGATCTTTACAAGAGAAATGATACAGTAAGATTATATCTCCTCGTCAAACACTTTATTAACAGAGTCATAACGTTTGCGTTTGCAGCGCAAGCAATGTGATTGTAATCTGACTTGAATATCATAATGATACTTGTTCTCCTTTGGTAATCCGTCCTGATACAATATCTAAAAAAAACACAATTAGAGAGAGAAAACAAACGAAGTAGTCTGTCATCAAGATGGACACTAAATAAAATGAAGTTAATGCAGCAGCGCGGGCGCGAACGTGAAGAGGAAGGCATTTGGCGCAGAGCCGCGGCCCCAAGCAGGAAGACGGGCGCGGAGACGGCGCGGGGCGGCAGAAATATGACGGATGGGGCCGCGTCGTCCTTAAAGCGGCATTAATCGTCTCGTGCGCGTCGGCGATCGGCGACAGCGATGGATGGCGGCCATTGTCCACAGCGCCCGCCCCGCGATGGGCGCGATCCATCAGCGCCGCTCTGTTTACATGCGCGTCTCCTCGCGCCGCCGCCTTTGTGAGCCCGGCCCCGCACCCGCCACCACGACCCCGCCCTCGTCCCCGCCCCCGCAATCGCCACCGCCTCCCACCCTGCCACCGCCATCGCCGCTGCCTGTGTCGACTTGTCACCACGACACCCGACCTTCAAGCAGGATGCTCAAAAGATCGACCGAATTCACAATGTATTCATTTACTCCACATCAACACTTCATTTCTTTTCTAATAATTGCCGGAGAATGTGATGCTGAGTACAACCGTGACAGTATGACAGTAACTCTCCTTTTTCTTCAATCTAGAGGTCGGCGCTCTGATCGGTTTCCGCGTTTTCGGTTTTCCGACATTTCTCTGATCACCACCAGGCGAATGGCGGAGCAGTACCCTACCCTAATAAACTGGCCACGAACCGCTGCAATCGTTCCTACTTCTACCTTGTCCTACCCTCGCCCCTCCCTTCCACACGCTAACATTTACGTGCACTACACTTCCACATATGCCGGGAGACCAGTCGGGAGCTTAGAGCTTGCCCCGGTTAGGGCGGTGTCCGGGGTGGGAGATACCTGGTTGGGGAAAATCCGAAAGTCGACGAGTAGGTCGGCGCAGGATCTTGCGTTCTAGGGGGGATATCCCCGCCAGCTCCCTCGATAAAAAAACAAGCACTACACTTACAGGGCTAATAGCCCGAGCTGTTAGGAATCGCTAATCAAGTTTCTTTTTCTTTGCAAAATGACGGTTTGCTGGATATTTTATTACATTCATAAATCTAGAAAGATCTTGTTCAATAAACTATTTTATCTGTTATTATTTCTATAATTATATGAAGTATATTGTAAAGATAGGTTTTCTGAAAAAGAGAATGTGCTTAACAATTGGAACTTTCTGCTCGGAATGAGACCGTCTTCTTTGAGTGAAACAAGCTCCCAATATGACTCACTTGCGTATCGGCAGAACTTTAAAAACGTAGGTTCAGAGCTTAATTTCTCTTTTAAGCGAAAGATTCAAATAATAAGTGTATTTTTGAAGAAGTAATATTAAAGAAAACTGTTTGGAAGAACATTCAAAGCGACGGAAACGAAGTTGTTGAGATTCACTAGCAATACAAATACACCTTGATGAAGGAGAACACAAATATGAGTATTACTAAAAGCTTCAGATTAACCCACGTGAAAACACTGGAAGCCGTCTCTTGAAAGACACTGAGCTCTGAAGAATGTTGTCTCAACTATACCTCGTTTTTCCCCTCTTCGTAAGCAAAGAACGATATGCATTCAAGCGTATCCGTCTTGGAGGTCTGAGGCTGAAATCAATACATCGATCACAACAGCAGCGTGCGGTAGCCGAAACGCTCGATGACAAGAGCTATTCAAACACTATTCGATATTCTCAATATCTCCGCGCTTCTCAAAAATCATCAGCCCGGCGTCCGTAAACAGTCGCCGAATCCGAAGTTTGCACAGAGCTGAACATCTCGAGCGAGACAGCGCTCGGAGGGGGCGGGGCGGGGTTGGATGGCGAGGCAGTGGGGGGGGGGAGGGGTGAAAGCGTCAGGTGTGGCAGGCGTGGGGTTGCGTGACCTCACAGAAGCTTAAACCATGACCGCATTGACTGACGGTCAACTGCGATGATAAACGATACTAAGGTAAATACAAGTACTAATAAACCAAAGGAAACAGTTCAATCGACTTCAAGCTGCAGTGGCTATCGAAACTGACCGTACAGTATGTATGAAAACACAAACTGGCGTAGAAAAATATTAATTCCAGACTTGTGAGGCACAAAACAAATATAGGTATTAATGCAAATATTCTTCACTCATTCATTACAAAAATATCTTGAAATAAGTGAATAGAAAACAATAAATAAAACTTCTCCTAATCCATGTGCAATTCATGTGCAATGTGCCATTCACTCCAAAAATGAACGCACACTGGCAATTTGTCTTCGAGAAAAACGAAAAATTATAAGCCAATAGTTCGTAGAATGACCTTTAGCACGAATAACAGCATCCAATCTTGCTGGCATGAATGTTACTAGCTTCCTTGTAAATTCAGGCGCGATTTTCTTCCATTCTTCAGTGATGACCCTCTTGAGCTCTCTTTTTAGTTGAAGCTTCTTGTACACATTTTCCCAATTCCCCCCACAAGTTCCCAATTGGATTGAGGTCGGTTAAATGCGGCGGTGTTTCAAGATGCTTTGGTACATTATATAGCAACCATAACTTCAAAATATGCGGCATGTGGATAGGCGCATTGTCCTGCTGAAAGTAATGTGTCGGCCTCAGTTCAAAATTCGTTGCACTTTGTTTCTTATTCCTTTTTAAAATTGATAAATATCCAAATTTGTCAACTGTGGAATTAATAAAATGGAGATTCCTCACACCTGACGCAGACATATAGTCCCATATCATTACGGAGCCCCTGCCGTCTTTTACAGCTGCACGCAAATTTTTATCCACTACTAAAGACTGCGTTAACTTTTCTCCACACGTACTGTTCTCTGTCTGATCCAAATATCTTGTATTTACTTTCGTCACTGAAAATCAGTTTCCCAGAACTCCGAAAGGTGGTTTGTGTAATATTTCGCCAACTGCAGCCTTCTGCGCCAATTGGCCTTACTAATCCAAGGCTTCTTCTTCGCTACTCTCCCGTTATAAACTGCATATCGTAGTGCTTTTCGATCGGTTTCTGTGTATCCAGATCTCTCTGTAGTTGAAACCACCCACGGAGTCATTTTAATACTCTGGCGAGGAGTCCTACTGATGTGATTAACAATGTTTCTTTTATATCGTTCATTAAGTATTGGTTTTCGGCCTTTGCTACTTTTATATTTAATCTGCCATAGTACTTGAATTTGTTTACTGTGTATTGAATAGTTGACAAATTTGCCTCTATCTTTGCAATACCTCATACTGATCTTCCCCTCATGACTAAATTCACAGTAAATCTTTGTACTTCCACCGTCGTTTCCCTTCTCGGGACCATTTTCAATTGGATGTTACAAATCTGACCATCAACTAATCTGTTTGTCACTACTTTGTGCCCAGGAAAACATTTCAACGGGTACGTTTCAAAGCGCGCTTCTCGTGGTGTGCGTTCATTTCTGTGCAACGCTTATTTGTAGGTAATACACAAAATATTTAATTTTACATTTAATAAAGCATTTTTCTGCTGTCAAATTGCACTAATCCTTCCAGTAAATTCCAAATATCAAAATATATATTTTATCTCTTGAAATATTCATATCAGTAGAATTCACGTTATCATTAAAGGTGTACGTTCAAGTGTGAGAGTCGCTGTACGCTCAGAAGATATTACGATGATTATGGAAAGTGAAGGTTACAAATTAGTTTCTGTCAAGAAGGAGAATCATTTGACTTAAATACTCTTGTGTCACTTTGCGTGGTTTAATACTGAGCTTCAGTGGCCACAACTAAGAGTTCGAAATGTTCAATCCAGCAAATTACACACAAAAAATTGTGAAGCTAGGAAGTGAGAACTCGATGCAAACAAATCTCAAAATTATCTCCGGCGATCGCAAGGACACATTAAGAATACGAGGTACTTTTATCTCTAAACAAATTGTAGGAAATACCATAAAAATTTTAACATGATATATTTTTGAAATGTATTTTCTCTCATTCGACAAATTTTGTCCTTCTAGGAAGTTAATTACACAAGGCAGCTTATTCGGAATGGCCATCCCTATTCAGTGATTTTTATTACGTAGTAACGGATGAATGTCAAATAAATTGGACTAAGTTAAATGAGGTTGAGGGTCATTTTAATTTTAATTCGATTGACAGTACTTAGAAATTATAGTGGTTTGAATCGGTCTTTGGGATTCCTGAATTTGATACTTGGGTGTGCAGCATTGTATCCTAGACTGAAAATTAAGGAGCAACAGGTTACAAAATTATAGTGTCCGCCAAATTTCAAAGTCTGGACACATTTTCAAACGGCGTTTTCCATAATCCTTGTTTAAAAGAACGTTAAGTAAGTACATGAAACATTTGTGACGGATATTTATTAGGTCAGAACACTTCCTGCAAGAGATTTAAACGAAATCGTGAGGAGATGCCGCGCGAAATAGCGAAGGGCGTCCCTGGGCCCCGCCCCCTCCGCCCGGCCCCACAGCGCTAAGTGGCACGCACGTGCGCCGCGGACCGCCTCCGGCCCCGCACAAAGGCCCCGCGACACGAGCGACGCGGCGCGGCGGAGGCGGAGGAGGCGGAGGAGGCGAAGGAGGCGGAGGCTGTGACGGCGGCGGCAGCGGTGGTGGTGGAGGCGGCGGCGGTGGAGGCGTTGGCGGCGGCGGCGACGGTGGCACTGTAGGCGGTGACGGCGGAGGCGGCGGCGGTGGCGCAGGCGGCAGCGCAGGCGGCGGAGGCGGCGGAGGCGGCGGAGGCGACGGAGGCGGCGAGGGCGGCGGAGGCGGCGGAGGCGACGGAGGCGGCGGAGGCGGCGGAGGCGGCGGAGGCGGCGGAGGCGGCGGAGGCGGCGGAGGCGGCGGAGGCGGCGGAGGCGGCGGAGGCGGCGGAGGCGGCGGAGGCGGCGGAGGCGGCGGAGGCGGCGGAGGCGGCGGAGGCGGCGGGGGCGCGGAGGCGGCGGAGGCGCAAGCGGAGGGGGTAGTGGTGGCGGCGGCGGGTGACTGGCAGGACGCGGGGCGCCCGCCCTCCCAAAGGCCTCCCAAAGAAAATTGCATTCTAACGATCGTTTCTGCTTACTACATGCACTGCGATGCGCAATGGTTGTTAATCGCAATGAAGACGTGGAGTAATTTTTGAAGACAGCATAGAGCTTCATTTCAATGTGCAACATTCAATGGCCTAATCAATTGGTTTGTTTAAAAAAATATGTTTTAAACAGACAGTAGTAAAAGCTGTAATTTCAGGGCATGCGTAGCGTGTTTAAAGTTCAATTTTTAGCACTAGAGATGAAAGTGAGACTGATGTTGAAATGTTCACATAAATCTGTGAATTCAACAAAGAAAAGAAAATAATTTGGTCTAACCGCATCAGTTACTACTGATATTGATGTATCATTAAGTGATTTGTACACTTAAATAAAAATAAAATGGAAGTAATAGGGTTGTCTACAAAATAGTGTATGACACACGTGGTAAAAGTGACACTCGGTCTATTGACCTCGTGTCGCTACCATTGCTACTCGGAAAAATAAAGCCTACTTTAACTATAGTATCAACAATACGAGTTCATGAATGCTTAAATTCGTCCCAAAGTTCGAATTTCCAAGATATAACATACATATGGATAGATGAATGGACGGACGGATGGATGGGCAGACGTTTAAAAGCACTTTTTCGGTATCAAGGACTCTCCAAAGGTGTACTTCGATCAAAATCTCCACATCCATTTTTTGCATTATTTCGTTATTCTTTCTATGCCACGTATATTTATACCGTAAACCCTTACTCTTCCCACAAACACAGTGTACGAAAACACTACAATACCAAACAACGGTAACCAAAAATTACATAAATAAATACAAATGGTCACTGGCAAGAAGGGACTTGAATTATACATTATCGATTACGAGAAAATGTTGGTTAAAAAACACAAATGAGAGATGTGAAAGTGAAAAAATTATGCTGACCTTCCATCTGAATTCACATCTGTATTGATATTTTCAAATTACGCGCTTAGGAATAATACATCTTATTCGATTTTTTTTCTCCACTTGGCAGTACAATGACTGAAGGTGCAGCGGCGTCTCGCAAATTATGACGCCGGCTGAGCGACAACCAGGTAAAAGATCTCGTTTGCAGGGCGCTGGCTAACAATAGCGGCGGGCGCGTCGCCCGGGGCGGTCGTCGCCGCTTCGTGCATGAAGCGCGCAACTGGCGGACAAGTGAAGCGCGACAGGCGGAGGTGCAACGCGATCAAACAACTTTATCATCGAGCGCTTTCTGCGGCACTTTGGAGCATAGACAGACGAGCAAGAAACAAATACTCGCGTCGAGGGAACATGGCGCGCGCAGGTGCTTAGTCGCAATATCTCCCTTGCTACTTCGTTTATGGCTTCACATGTTTCTGGCTTTTGACGTTAATGCCTTTACTTTGCTTTTAACGAGTACAAATAGATTGATTGGAAGCTCAGAAAACGAAGGTCAGTCGTTCTATATTAATAGAAAGTAACTGGATGTTTGCGAAATACGAGATCTCACAATCCTGTTTCAGGCTTTAAAATTTATGTAACGACCGACTAAAGTTCATCAAATCTTTGCAACATAAAATATAGAGCAAACGCATCTTGAAAACCGTTTCGTAAATCCGCTATTTACAGGTACATATACGTAACTATTTTATTAATTAACTGCTTATCCAAATATTCTAATTATAATGTAATTAAAATCTCACGGACGGCAATAACTTATTAATTAATATCATGAATTGTAATTGAGAGGTAAGCTTACTGAAGGCAAAGCCTTGTAGGAGGGAAGATCCTCAACCGTGCGTTCCATTGAGCCCTGCAGCTTTTGCTGTCCACTGGTCGCCAGGGCCCTCTCAAAGCGACAGCCGTGCGACCGTCGCGCTTTACGAGGAAAAATGCGCCGTCTCCGACTCGACTCAGCTTCCCAAAGTCGCCGTCCGGCAGCGCTATTGTCAAAACAAAGGAGTGACGCAGCGCTTCGCGGCCAACAAAGCAACAATAGCAGTCCTTGTGTGATCCGGTAGACTTTGGCTGCTCGGGGGCCCGTCACCGCCCGGCTGCACTGCATATGCTGCTCCTCCCGCCCCCTCCACCTTCCATGCCACCCCTCACACCCACCGCCCCCACCGTCTCTCCAACTGTTTCCATCGTTCGTTTTCTCTTGCGATTGATTGCATTGCTTCTCGTTCTACCTTCTCTCGTCCAATACTACTTCTGCTGATTCATTTACCGTGCACATCACTGGCCTCCAAACGCTTTTTCGCCTTTTACTCTCCCATGCGTCATCTCCCGTCTCAAAGAGTTCAGCCAACGTAAATTTCGCCTTTTTATCATTCGGTTTGTCCCTAAGGGGCTGTAAGCCTCAATCTGCTGCGGGATCCGCCGAGTTTTCCATCCTGTCCTCCCGCTTCCTTCCTACGCGGTAGTTTTATTTCGATGTTCAGTGAGTGAACACTCTGAAAGCCATGACCGATACACTTCTCTTTCAATGCCTCATTTTCCAAGCCTACCGGCGTACTCGCGTCTCATTCTTTTTTTCTCCTTCGTTCCATCGCCTTTATTACGGTCCCCTCTATTTCTACGCCTGTTTTGGTTCGAATATCTTTCCCGCCCTCTCTCTCGTTGTACTTCTTTATTCCTTTCTCCACGATTATTCTGAGTCACACAACGTCAATCTCTGCCTTTTGGGCCTTTTCGGTGCAGCCCGTTCGCCATTCTGTCTCCGTGCGCTGCTGCTTTGATCTATTTACCCGGAGAGGCGCTGTTCCGCATTAAGCAGCTCTTTCAATTATGCATATTCTAGGCAGAGCGAACTGATTTACGTCTGACTCGACGTAACGTGTCTATCACGGGGCTTCGATTGGACTTCATTCGAAGCGCATGTTCCCGCGCGATTAGGGGTCTGCCGCGCAGCCGGACATGCACCGGGGCGGCATGTGAACAGCGCGGCGGCGAAGGCCAGGACTAGAAGGGAAGCGACGGATGATGCGAGGCATCGTGTTGCCCGGCCGAGCCGAAAGCGCTAACGGCAATCGCCCGTGCTGATTGGTTTCTTCGTCGCTTCCCAAGTTGAAAGTCAGTGGAACTCTATCTTCTCTCGTAAAAAAAAATCTAAATTCAACACCGTGCGAATTATATTACGATTTTATTTGTGATTGCGCGATCAGGAAACAAATGTATAATGTCATGGTACAAGTTCATGCGGCCCTCTTGATCTACAATATCACGTGATTTAACACATTTAATAATAATAATAATAATAATAATAATAATAATAATAATAATAATAATAATAATAGATTGTTTATCTTGATGGGAGATAAGAATTCATAAACTACTCATTAGCCTTACCTCACTTATTTCGTTAATAGATAATAAAATGCATAGGCTATAATTAATGGAAAATCTTACTTTATCCTATACTGGTAAACAGTATTGAGAAATTATTGTAATTAGCGTACCCGTGCGAAAACTCTCGTATGTTAAATCCCACCCTCTACCTTATTTTTCCATTTCCATATAAAGCCTGTCATACATATTTTTCAAGACCTTATCGTCCGTCACTTGTTCTATGTGTCTCCATGTAATTGATAACAATAAGATACACCCTTGTGAATACAAACTGTTCTTATTTAACGTTATTACCGAGCATAGAGGTACACCCCTGTAATTCAATCGCGTAGAATATCAAGTAATTGGTTTAATTCCACATACAGGGATAGATTCCATAGGCTCTGGACAGAACCGAGAAGCGTCGAACCAGCAAAAATGTAATAGAATGTTTCAGATATCATCTTATAGAATACGATGTAACGTTTCATTAAGACCTTTTGCCTCAAAATTTTAATTTTTAAGGCCCTAAAACGCTCAGTTTAGGAGTTATTTAATTATATAGATTAAAAAAAGCCGTCCGAGTGTTGCGGATTACATTTGATATGAATATTTAGATGCGTTTTTTAAAAAAATCCTTCATATTTTTAAAGCCAAAGTTCAATTCGTCTCGTCTCCATGAAATTCTCTTTCTTTAGAGACCTCATTTATAAATATTGGTTGCGTTTAAGAGCCCCAAAAAGGCATGTATACTACTGAAATAATATAGGTGATGATGCTACCGGAAAAATTGCTGATTTTTCGTCTGAAAAAGCGTTTTGTGGGTCTTTGATATCGAAAAGATTATTTTCGGCAACCCGCGTGTGTCTGTTAGTCCGTGTGTTAACAACACTAGCGCCTAAACAGTACACATGTTTTTTACCAAAATTAATATTTATGGATCGATCTGGCTGATGTCGTGGCTCTTCGAATTTTAAACAGCTCGCCAAAGTTTGGTGGGTACTTTACATGAAGCCCCAATGACACTTTCAAAAATTTCATAAAAATAGCTCCAAATTTTTTCCATTAATTTGTTTGCTCCAATAGAGAAAAGTGTGCTTACACAGGTACGATTTTCATTGAAAATAAACCATACTGAAATTCCGAAATTGCAAAAGTGTACATTTTTTTGACTCCCTTCTCCCACTACATTATTTTAGATACTTTTTGCCATAATGAAATATGTTTTCTATTACAAGAACTTTAAATAATGTTAACCAAAGTTTGAAAAATTTGGGTAGTTTTCGCGTAATTTTGAGTGGAATCAAGGCCATTTAAATCAATCAAGACCGTAAACAAAATATTTTCAAAAATTAATCCAAGTTTTTTATTTATTTTTTATTTATATATTTTTTGCTCAAAAATAATAAAGTTTGAGTAATAATGCGTCACGTCCCTCATGAGATACAGTGTTGCGGGGGACACTAAGCTTCTCATTTGCAACCAGGATCTCCGACGGAGGTTTCTAGAGAATGGACCATGTGATGGGAATTGGGCCAATAGCTGGACCCTAATGAACCCTAGGTGGGTATGGGTGAACGAAGGAACGCGCCGGGTGTCAAATTTTTAAATTCCAGTATCAGCCTAAAATACATAGGAGTAATCCATGAAACTCCTGATGGTAGCAGCAGATCTCTAGAATACTCATCCCGACAGTGGACTCCTTTCATTCACCTTTTTGCGCACATCTCTGGATATAGTATAGCTATAGCCTTTCGGTGTTCTCGCCCTCCTCTCTGTTCAGAAGCAGAGTCGCTAACACATACTGTATCGCAGTCGGTCACTATTATATAAACTGAATAATTAATTACAATATAAAGTAATATAATAGTATATTATCACTTAATTATTTATTAATAATTAATTGAAAATGCAAGCAGCATTATCAATCAAGTGATAATGCAGTTTACGCAAATGTAAAATTGATGACATTAAAGAACGCGAATGTGAATTTGTTTCAAAACTGTCTACATTTCCTAAAAATTCTATAAAAAGTGATTTTTCTCTTCTAAGAAATTCCGAAACCGTCATTTTCATTAAATGATTAAGGGTTTCAATAAAATACCGAGGAGTAAAAAAAGTATGAATTCTTTCAAACAGAACATATACAATGGAAATGCTACAGTGACGGGAAAGGCATCGTTCTTTTAGTTGAAAAATTGTCCAAAGTTTGTGTTCTAAACCATTTTGTGTGTAGTTTGTGAACATTTTTTAAAACATGTTAATTTATGGACATGAATGATGAAGTATTGAAAGATAATAGACTTTACAAGCTAAAAGTTATTCAGCTATTAGTTGCAGACATTATAAGTGCAATTATTGGTCAAATATGCTGCAAATAAGGTGGTCAAAGTTTCTTACGAAGTCGGTTATTATAATTTTCCCTAACAAATATCACTAGAATGTCTGTACTATTTTGTTGCAACATTTAATTTTTCTTTTACTCAGAATTCTGCACCAAAAATTCAAGTGCAATTGTTTTTAAAAAAAGGTATTAACACTTAAGTTTAGAATAGATCTATAAGAAATAGAACAATGAGTGATCTCTATTAAGCATACGCATTCTCTTAGGATTTTCCTTTTCGCCCTACATTTTGTAACTGGTGAAACGTTGATGTGAGCTTTAGAATCTTGGTGCGTCCTAGTGACTGAGAACAATCACTTAAACGGAAGTCAGCCCTTCCGCTGCTGTACTTGTAATTTTTCGCAATCTAGCATTACAAGAATTGTATAAACAGATTTACTACTATTTTATAGCGTAATTTCCCATGTATTTAGACATCGATCTCGACAGCAATCGCCATTCACCGCGGAGGAAGGTCGCATTAATTTCCCTGTTGCCGACTTACTCCAATTTAAACAGCGCAACGCCGCCGCCAGCTGTTGCGAGGCGGAGAGGCATTTGGGGAATTTCCGCGGCGAAGGATCGAGGCGACGCACTGCGCCAGTCAATTGGATGTAGATAGACGCGCGATTGAGCGCATAAATCTGTCGGAGGGCGCTTAACGAAGCCGCTTCGCGATTCTCCGTGCGGCGCGCCGCGCGTGGATGGCCTCGCTCCACTGCACAACGGGAATCGCCCGACTGCATCCCGCGCACATTTTTATTTTACCTTCGCGTCCCGGCTAATCGTCTTGCATTTTGCGTTGCCTAAGAAGGCATAGTCCGACTGCATCCCGCGGACAGTTTTCCCTCAACCTCGCTTCCCAGCTAATCTCCTTTCATTTTGCGTTATCTGAGAAGGAGTAGCGCGACTGCGGAATCACCCGACTGCATCCCGGGGTCAATTTTCCCTAACCCCTCCTTCCCAACTAAGTCCCTTTCAGTTTTCGTTATCTGAAAATCAACTGTATTCCGCGGACAGTTTTGCCTCACCCTCGCTTCCCAGCTAATCTCCTTTCACTTTGCGTACCCGAGAAGGCATAGCCCGACTGGGGAATCAGTTTTCCCTCATCCCCGTTTCGAAGCTAGTCCCCTCTCATTTTTCGTTACCTGAGAAGAAGTACCCCGACTGTATCTCGCGTAGTTTTCCCTCATCTCCGCTTTCCAGCTAATCCCCTTTCATTGTTTGTTACCTGAGGAATAGCCCGACTGCATCCCGCGTTCAGTTTTCCCTCATTCCCCCTGCCTATCTAAACTCCTTTCACTTTTCATTACACGAGAAGGCATATTCCGAATGCATCCCGTTTCGTTCATCCTTTGTTACAGAAGGAGTAAGCATTGCTGTGTCTATTTATAAGAAGCGCAATTAGATGTTCTCGCTCTAGTTCAGAGAAATCGTCGAACGTAGGTGAACGTGGCAGAATCATCGGGATTGTGTTTGTAAAGTCGGTGGTGTAAGAAGATGCTCATGATTGGGGGTTTCAAGTTTTGTTTCCACAAACTTTTAAGCGGTGGTTTTCAACATTGACAGTGCTCTAAAAGGGTATTTACCTGCTTCTTGAAAACAGACAGAAGTGGATTAATTACAAAAATAATAATATCATTATAATACTGAGCAGACCATGTAGAAATCAATCTTTCCTCTAAGGAGGAAAACGGGATGCAGTCGGCCTATGCCTTTTCAGAGTAGGTAAATGGCTTAGGAAAAGTTAACCCCGGGATGGAGCCGGTACACGCCCTGCATGACAGTGGCAGTTTCTTAGGAGTCGGAAAGTCGTCCACACATATTCTCTCCTTCTGAATGTAATTACCAAATAAAATATTTTATTTGATTTTTTATGGATAAGATACTCGTATAATTAGTTAGTTGATACCAATGAAGAAATTTACTTTGCGTTTTAAACAACACGCACTTTTAAGACGCACGGTCACGATCTAAATCACTCTGAGGAGGAATCGTCAGTCCTTCCTCCTCTTGTATGTTAATCGTCCGAATCACACTGAGCTCCTCCGAGCAGAAGAGGAAACGTTTTGTAATGGAGCTGTACAACCAAAGGGAGGATCTCTTTACACGAACTGCCATCTAAAGGCGTGTCTTTCAAGTACAAAATGCTTTACAACTATAACTGCAACGCGTCATGGGTGGTGCGTGGATCCCACGCCAGTAAGGACGGCAAGGGCCAGGGCGTGTCTGGACGTGGACAGGGCAGCTGGTGCGCGGTGTGATTTCACAAAGAGGGCTGGCGGAAGCTGTGTACGGGCAACCCAAACAGATATATCTTCCTGTCGTAACCATCGCATGTTGAAGTATGGAAGCTAATTTTAATGTTTTATTTGAAGCAGTTTATGCAAGTGATTTCCTTGGCATTCCGCGTCTTAAGGAAACCACTGCTGCACCGCAAATTGACATCGCTCTCACAGTTTTCGGAAAGTACTTCATTCGCTTACTATAATTATTAGATTGTTTACTTCGAGTAAAACTTAATATCGATTATTTTATCGTAATTATATATTATTATAAAAGTTTATTTTTAATGAGTTTTCATTGTGGTATAGAGGTACCTTAAAGACAACCTAATTTTTTATTTAGCGTCATATAATATTACATATTAGAAGTTTTCACGATAATTATGTCTATTTCTGCGATTGGTCTTGCCGAGATTGTCAAATTGATACAGCGACTGCAAGAGTCAGAGACAACGATGTGCTTGTTGTTTCGAGGTGATACAGAAAACGCAGGAATGCACCACTTGAAGGTCTTCCAATCCTATCTCTATCGCACTGTCCCCTGCACACCACACACCTCAACCGCAGTTAGTGGTTGCTGATGATATTATCCAGAGCCGACATCATAATCGATAAGAATTAAGTTTACTTTGCTAGCAATGCACGGGCTTCAGCAGGTTTTGGAGTTATTAAAAATTAACAGAATAGTATTAGCGGAATTTTTGTTCTAACTGAATGCGTCAGGATGTTAGCTCCGCGCGCACGCGCACGAGAGCTGCTTTTTGAAGCGTTTCGCCCACTCTTGGTTGCTCTACAAATTACCTGCTGGTGCGTATCGTGCGCAATTCATCTGCGCGTTTCATTCTTTCGTCTCAGAGCATTGTGTCCCCAAGCAGGTAAATCTGTCACTTGCATAGACGCTGGTTAGATAAACATCTGTATTCAGCTACGCGCACCGCCACAGCAAACCCAGATTAAACGAATGTCAACGTTACGCGACAGACAAACTTACATTTTATCCGATAGTAATAGAGATAATTATTAATCATTGTTGAGATACCTTTACAATTTATTAAATACAAGATACAAATTTGTATGCATCCCAGAGAATTTCAATGTTAAAATCAGTCACCTTGAAGTGCGTGTTCGTTTTCAGCCACTTCAATTTCTGAAGACAAGATCTGAACATCAAAACACGCGTGAATTATAGCGCTAGGAAAACTTGTCGAAAATATTTCGATTGTGGGGTTCTGATCACTGATGTTCATGAATTCGTATCGTAATATCCAGTCACTGCTGCAATAATAAAAAATTAAAAATTATATATACTGTCTTATCGTTTTTATCGTACCAACTCGTTACTGAACAGCAGAATTACATGCAATGTACGTCACCATTGAGGAAAGATTGAGTATTTCTCCTCTATGACGTGACCACGGAGTCCAAATGGAGCGGAAAATAAAAAATAAGAAGATGATGAAGGAGAACGATAAGAAGACGGAGGAAGGGGAGAAGAAGAAGATTAGAGAGGAGAGAAAGAGAGAAAAGAGGGAAAAAATAAGACATAGAAAAGAAGGAAATGAAAAAGGAGAAGGAACAAGGAGAAAAATTAATTTTGCTCGTGAAATAATAATAAATATATGTTAATATAACATGTATATGTTAAAATATATGTTAAAATAACGTTATGCGTTTTTCAATTAAACTCGCCGCTATATTGCTTGTGAATTATTCGTGAACCTCAGGACATCTGGTGGTTATTTCCTGATATAATTAGGGAGACAAAATTACGTATGCAGTTAAGGCCAACGTTCAATGCGACAAAATTATAATTTTCTATTTATATGAATCTTACTGATGCGAAGGTATTTGGTCATATATAAATCTTTTTCTACTTAACTGAATTTACTAAACATTTGTAGACCATTTTCGTACGATTTTATAAAACTAGTTAAAAATGAGAAAGAATATGAATATTTCGAAAAAAAATAATTTCATTAAAATAACTGAAGACATCTTTTTTTAATTTGAAAACTATAAACAAGGATTCATTAAAACGTAAAAAAACTCACAGTACGTAAAAAATGTTACGAAATGTGTCTTTAGAATTTTAAAGCAACGGCTACAAAACATACGTTTGTATCAGAATGTTTTCATACGGAACCCACCAATAC